>CM016724.1:388431-753345 GCA_005771605.1 Scutellaria baicalensis
TATAATCAACAATCATACATTATAAATAATAAAATTTATCTTGGTTTGATTCACTCGCTTTTATTCTGTTATTTTATGTATCACTTTTGAACGATTCTTGGAAGGGTGCATCCTTAGAGGTAAAAATTATAAATTGATGTTTATTTTGTTTGTTTTGTTATAAAATTATATTTGAGAATCACATTGATGAATTTAATTATTGTTGATTTTTATTTAGTGTTTATTATTATTGGAACTATAAAAATAATTCACTATTGAATGATACGAGATTCTATGATATGTTATCTGATTGATTTGTGTTATTTTAATTTTTTTATATGATTTTTATTTTACTTTACTTTTACATGGTAGTAGTATTATATATAAATTATTACTTTACTTAATATTTAATTTTTTAAAAGCTTTGATCACTTCTTATGTGCAGGTAATAACTGAAGAAATCTTGGCTTGCGACTTGAGAGTACATATTTACCAATTGTTGAAATATATTAATTGATTTGACTTAGCAATCAAGATAGTGAAAGTTTGAAAGGTAATATGTTAGGGAAAATAAATCTGATTTTAGATTTATTTCAAATGATGCACCATTCATGGTGTTAAGAATAAATATAGTGATTTATTTTGACGTATAAATGTATAAATATAATGGATGAAACTATAGTTGTATTAGTTTTTTGAGTTTTTTACACTGAATGTTTGAATTATATTAGTCACAATATTAATTGTCAATTATTCTTTTGTCAAATCTAAAATAAAAAAATTATTGATATTTGATACATATACTTTTCAATTTTCTTGAAATATAGATGTCATTGACCTTTTTTTTTTTTTTTATACATGCTAATTTTTTGTATGTATGTAGTAATGATAGATTCAATTTATTAATCGCATAATTGATCATGCATTTAAATATTAATAAAACTCAAATCTATCAGTAGTATCAACTTTTTCATCTAACTTATTAATAAAAAAATTGAACAAATAATAATTGGTATATGCATAGTATGAGATTTTTAGTTTATTTATTTCTTAAAATATAGGGTACGGTAAGGTTGATTTCTCAAGTTATATTTGGAAAAATTAATAAATCATAAATATTACCTCAATGTAATATTACACATGTTGATACAATATATTGCATAAGTCAACTATTAAACTTAAATATCATATGATATATTTCGAAAATTAATTAGCAATTTATACTCATGTGATTCAATTTGATCACATTTTTAATAAAAATATATAATATGTATTATGTTGATAAATGAATTTTAAAATATTATAATATGTAATTAATCTCATGTCGGACTTTTCTTAAAGTAATACATTTTAATCGTGGTCAATTATATATTTTTGTTTCAAAAGTAATCAGTCGTTTTAGTTTGAAAATTTTGATGTATACAAAATATTGTGAGAGATAAGAACAACATAATAAATATTTTTAATTAAAAAAAAGGTTCCAAATTTGTAATGTGTAAGTTTCTTTTTATTTTAGTTATTTTTTTCTTATAAATTTATATTATTAGGTTTGATATAGACATTTTCAATCACTTTCAACATTTTATAACAATAAAAACTAATAAAAAATATGTAACAAATTTATTAAATACCGGTTTTAAAAAAAAGTTTTTAGATGTTATTTGATTACATTACAAATACCAATATTAATATTGAATAAGAAATATTACTCTATTTCATTCAATTCTTATATTATATATATATATATAATATTATCATATATACAAATTTATTTACATCGTATTTATATAAAAATATTTATTTTAAAATTTATCTTCGTGCATCGCACGGGGGTAAATACTAGTATATATAAAAACACAAACATTGCCAAAAAAAGTAATGTAAGAATTTTCCCGCCTAACGTTGCATTCTACTTCTGGAAATAAAATTTATGTATCAAATTAATGTAAATGAATTTCTTATTTCTTAATGGGCGTAAATATGGAATCTTGCTTAATGTGTAAGAAAATTGTTATTAAAAATATCAATTAATTAACGTAAATCGTGAAATCTTTTGGGAAAGAAGTCATTATTTATATAAATGGAAAATTGAATTAATGTGATTATTAGCATTAGCCATCTACTATGAGTATTTTTTCTTCTCTAAAATGAAATATACATGTTTTCTTTTTCCATTCACAAGACATGTCTCTTATAAAGGGAAGTTTCTATTATGGAAATAAAGATTTAAATTGATTCCTTATTAATATTTATATATATATATAAATTAAATTTGATGATAATACATATAAAAATAGATTTAGATTAATTTCATTCGATGATATATATATATATATATATGTGTGTGTGAGATTTAATATGCATGTAAATATATACAGAAAAATATATATTATATTCTCTTACTATTACAAATAATATTAAAATAAATGATATATCATTATCTTTATACATAAAAAAATAAGAACATTACCGAAATATTAAGACAATATTTTATGGTCCAAAACATCTTGCCAACTCTGGAAATAATTTTTTTATATTAAGTAAATAATAAATGATATTTAATGCATATCTCATGATATATATATATCTATATATATAAACGAATTGATATGGAAAAGAAAAAGTTTATACATGTTTGTTTATACGGTAAATCAATTTGAATTAATAAATTTCAGTTGATATAGTTATTTTATGCTTATTTTAATAGGTGAAAATAAGATAGATACAATGAAATTCCTATATCAGCTAACTTTTTATTTATTTCACTTAACTTTATGTCTAAAAAGATACTTATGATCCTTTATTAGTTATCTTAAATTGTGGAGCTTTCCTCAATTATAGGAATTTGTTTTGCATTTTATATGAGAGTCAATCTCCATAAGAAAATATATTTTTCTTATAATTACATGATGAATATGAATATATCTCTCTCATATATATAGAGAGATATGTATATAGTTATTCCTTTTTTAGATGGTAAATATACATATTTTTATATTATTAATTTAATTTATAGATATATAAATTATATAGATACATCTATATATACACACCAACATAATATATTATACAACATGTCCTAAAATATAGTATCCACTAAAATAAATATTTACATTATAGTATCCACTAAAATTATATATATACACACACAAACACCATACGACCTAAAAATGTAGACTGCATATATGGTGAATTTTTGTTTTTCTTCAAATCCCCTAATTCAATCCATAAAATTCTCAATTCGTTGTCATAATAATTGTTTACTATATTTCATAGATTTTAAATATAAGGAAATATGTACTACCAAAATTAATTAAAGTTGTATATACGTGTGTATATAGATAATTAAATATAACATACAATTATAAATTAGTTACAGAATAACTCACAATCACACATCTACATGAATGATTTCAATTCAATCAATATTAACATACCATATCTAGCTAGATATAATTTCTAAAAAACATCAATTGTTATTGGCTATATATATGCATTGCTGAAAAATATAAATCCGAGAACATTTGAACCAGAGTCTCATTCCAGATATATTTTTATATTCTAATTTTTTCATCAAAAGACACATAATTTCAATCTTTTGAATTATCAATGAGATACTAACATTATTTGTGTAGTGGAAATGAATTTTTTTGCTTATGATCAATATAATCAGGTATATGTGTCTTTTTATTTTATTTTTAATTAACTATTAATTTGTTAAATGTTGTTTCTCTTGCCAGAAACTGCGTTGTTGATCAAGAATCAATGTGGAAAATATTGGTGATTAAATGTTTCACGAATTGGTGATTTATAGACATTTGTATTTTTGACAAGGGGTAAGTATTTTTCCAAATAGAATGGTTTGTTTGAATTAATATATTGTGGTGTTAGTGATTTTTTTTTTTTTTGTCAAAATATACCTTGATGTAATGTTTGTATTGTAGGAAATTATAATCTTCAATCAAATGCTACATTGCTACCATGCCTTTGGTGATAGAACTAAGATGTACTAGAAATCATACTAATTTTCTGAATCATTTAGGATGTGTCCCAAATTTTTATTCTAACATGTTATAATAATATTGAAGAATATTTGATTGTCATATGTTATAACCAATCTTTAGTTGGAAAGAGGTTGTATCGCCAGTATATTTGTTATATACCAAAACAATTATTATTTGATTTTCCCTTTGATTTTTATTCTTATTATTTTGCATTGATGTATATAATAAAATCATTTTAATGTTGTAATTTATTTTCAACAATCTCCTATTGATATTCAGGAAGTTATTTCAAGAAGATGGTGATAAAATAATCAACTCTTCAAAAGATTAAAATTCAGAAAGTTATTTCAAGAAGATGGTGAATTTCATAAAATAATCAATTCTTCAAAAGATTTAAAATTGACGGTTAATAAATTGTCGGTTGATTATAATTCAGATGTAATTAAGTTCAAATTATTATTTAGTTTATGGATGTATTTTCAAATATTAGGGCATCCTAATAATGCAAGAAACTGACATTCATCATTGTCTCATTCTTCAGTAAAAGGGAATAGTACTACACAATGATATATATTGTTTTTCTTCTTATTTACTTTTGGGTTGTAAAGTATATATTCATATTTCTGGTCTATTATGACCACTTTTCTTTATTTATCTATATATTTGAACTTTAAACATCTTTATTTTAAAATGAACTAAAAGATAATAATCTATTAATACGTATTTCTAACACTACTCAAATTCACATTAAACTAGCAAAATTATATAGAAATTTTCTTGAATTATATAATTTTATTGATATAGATAAGGATATGAATAGGATATCAGTAAAAGTAATTTTCAAACTAATATGTTTTATAGATATATGATTAGTACTTTCAAAATTCAAAATTAAATTGATTGTTTATAATATATAAATATTGTTACATTTTGTATCATTATTAAAATTTGAATACATTTTTATGTTGTCATTATAAGAAAATCAATCTACAATTTAATTAGCAATAAAAAGATAATTTATCCATATATGTATGTATAGAAATTTGATGTATAAAGATATGTAAATAATTATCTAATCTTATATATATATATATAGTATGAGTTTTCTAAATCTACTGATATATTACTTTCTATATAAACAAATATTTAAAATTTGTCACATATCTTGAACATATTATTTATATATTTATAAATAATATTTTTGTTTCAGGTTCTTTAAATGAACGGTTTATGATGATGATACAAAATAAACATTCATGATTTTTTTTGGTTCATGAATGTGGTGATTGGTGAGGACCTTGACTATGAGATGACTCACTTTGAGAATGTTATGAGAAATTAAAATATCATTATCATTTGTTATCCCTAAAAGTAAACACAATATATAAGTGAAAAAACTCATTTTTCGTCCTCACCAAGAGCTACTTATGAGTCATGTAAAAAACATTTTTAATTTTGATATTGTAATTAATGACAATTTTGTCCAACTTTGATCCTTTTTCACCGGATTTCAATTTTTGGCCACATTCCGAAGGGTGCACGTCACCCCCAATTTGTGCCGCCCAATTTGTAGCCGAAATAAAAAAATCCGGCCAAAAGGACTAATATTGGATAAAATTTTTAGTTACAGGACAAAAATTAAAGAAAATAAGGACCTAAATTGGATTTTCAATTATAGGACCAAATTGAAACAAAATGTATTTTTATAGGATTAAAAACAAACCATAACTTTGGAAGAGAAAAAAAAAGAAGAGATTTTTCCTCTTCTTATATAACAATATGTTATAGTTTGTCATTCATGTTTTCCATTTTAATGAATATAAATGCAAATACAACAATTATATTTTAATATCTAATCAAACATAATAATTAGATTTAGCTCATAACTTTACAATCATTCATAAAGTCATCTATTCTACGAACACAAATTTTGAAATTAGATGACAATCTTTCACAATGCAATTTTAAAATACAATACACATGTTTACACTAATCCAAATAAATTTATTGCTTACATAAAGATAAAGAGATTGAAGAAAGGAATATCACCACAGATGTTACGTATAAATTTTAACTATTAGTCTGCAATTTATTATGTAAAATAATCTTCTCCTTTAATTACAAATTATTTAGGTCTCAAACTTATATTGTTAGGTTGACATTATAAGATTTCATTTATTCACAATTTCTAAAGTTAACCTCTACTAATTAAATATTTAAAATATAGACACTCATTCAGTTTTCATCTATTAAATTTATATATACACATATATTATTTCAAATTTCAAATATTTTATAAATATGAATAAAATTATAATTATTATTTAAAAAACTTAATCCCGTGCATCGCATGGGTACAAAACTAGTGATCTTATTAGACATGTTGTCTTGTCGCTAACCCCTAGGTTGATATCACTCGTTTGGAGCAAAACGGTCGGATCGATCTAGTGTTTTTGGATGTGTTTTTGAACGGGTTTCCAACTCGATTCGATTCAAGCAACAGAAAAAGAGATTCAAGATTCAAGATCTTAAAGAAGAAACAACAATCCACTAAATTTTCTTTGAATTATTTCTAATTTTGTTCATGTCGTTTTGTAATTTGTTTCTCTCTTATGTTTGTTGGTTTGGGGATCTCTAAACTTTGGACATGAGAATAGTTTCATTGATACTTTGTTGAATTTATAGTTTTAATAATATATCTTTCAACACACCATAATTTAGTGGCTCCAACGCACTAATAATATCACTATTGATCACTGAGTTTTTGTTTCATTTTTCTATTCGAGTTAATTATAGATATGGTGTTTGGTGTGATATTGTTCCCATGGACGCATGTCATTTGTTATTGGGTCGTGCGTGACAACTTGATACTTTATGCCTTGCCGAGCTAAATATACATTGTTGTCGTCTATTTCTGAGGTCTCCTGCCCCTCCTCGTGATAGCTCAGCACTAATCCTTTCTCTTGACACCTTTGTGCATGAGATGAGGGATTAGCTCCAGACTTTGTTTCTCTTATTAGCTCATGATATTCCTACTGAAACCATTATACTGCTATGAGAGTTATCCCTTGAGAAAGTATGAGGTGTTTCGTTGTCAAGTAGAGGATTTGTTTCGCAAAGGGCATGTACAGGAGAGTTACGTTGTACCCGCACTACTATTCCTATGAAAGATTGTAACAAGCGTCGAGAGTCGGTAGCACTAGGCTTTCTCAAGTGATATTCACCAAATACTTCAATTACATATCGACAAAATTTAATAAACAATCAATGACAGTTGTTTCAGCAACTTGTAAGTACTCATCATAATGGTTGGTATGACCACCATGTGCTAGTTGGCGTATGACATCAACTCTCACCATGCATTTTTGAAGTGGTGAGAAACATTTTTTTTCCAACTGCATCAACTCACCATTGAAAGTATTTATCGTGGTTTCCAATGCATTAACTATGCGCAATAATAAATCTTTACCCATTCGGAATCATCGTCGTACTACGTCACTGCCCCAAGTCGGATGATCGGAGAAGTAATCATTGAAAAGTCTAGTGTGTGCACCCTCACAATCCCGTTCCACATATGTTCTTCATTTTCTAGTTATGCCAAAAGAATTATGTGGTACATCGAGAAGTGACTGTTGTTGTTGGAGTAACACCAAGTATTCTTTCTCGACTTTGTCATCCATTATGAATTCGATAAGACTGTCACATCGCTCTCGTCAGAGAATGAGTTCGATGATGAAAACTTGTTTGATAATTTGGTAGGTTTAAAATTGTGAATGAGTGAAAAGGATCAAGAAGTTGTGAAGTGGTGAATTTGAAAATGTGCTACTCTAACATATATAATGTGATTTCCCATGGCTAGTTTTACAACGGTTAGTTTTCCAACAGCTAGTTTTTCAACTTGTAATTTTGCAACTACTAGTTTATAAGGGAAGATAAGTACATTACACACAATAAGAAAATCACATTACATAAATGAAAAAAAAAACTACAATATAGATATTTGAAGTAACAAGGAATAAAATTGCATAATGAAAATAACAGGTAAATAAAATTACAAGCCCCAATTATTCTTTATCTGATCACATATGTAGAGGTGTATACGTAGTTGTTCATCTATCATATTTGAGGTATCCCTCATGAGGATTTTGTACTCGCATGTTTTGGAGAGGCTAACTACTGTCGATAGTTTTTTTTTTTTGTGTCATAACCTTCTAATTCATCTAATTTTTCATTAATTTCTCTCGACTCTGTTCGGTGTCGTTTGAATTTCCTTTACCCGTTGCCATCCTCTTCACTGCCTTTTGACCCGTTGGATGGGTGCGTGCTTGATTGACATCCTCATTAGACTCCGTGTTGGTAGACGAAGTGTAAGCTCCATACTCATGGATTTTTGTCTTCTTTGTACGATGAAAATCATCGTTTGGATCTGCAAATTTGGGACTTTCTTTCAAAATCATCCAAGATCCCACATGCTTAAACCACTACTTCTCATGCACTTCTGCATACATTTTCTATGCCTTTAGCATGATATCTGCGTCACTTGAACCGTTTCCCCAATTCTTCTTTATCTTGATGTAGATTGCATTAAACCGTTTGCATTTTTTTCCGAATGGTATAAAAATGTGACTTCAACACGGCCCATGTTTTGAATGGTGTGTTGGCTGGGCGATTGTTATTGTAAGAATCAGCAATCCAGATCCACATTTGCTGCAACTTTTGAGAATTACCTACCACCCAATATGTGCTAATATCTAGCCAACACTTACAAGAAACTCATTTTCTACATGAGTGGACACTATCTTTTGATTATGCTTAGCAGTGTTTACTTCTTCGACACTTGATAGGTCAGCCACGCGATTGATATTCTCAAGACTTATTGGAGAGTATTGTGGTGAGAAAGAAGACGATTTTGAGACGGTGGAGTTGGAGTGTCTTTGTCTGTGCCGAATCCATTTGTACAAAATCTCCTTGATGATGGCCGGAGGAAATCCATATAGAGGACGTGTCATGAAGGGGAATTGTGGTGGATACATAAAATTAGGTGAAAAGTTTCGACCTTTTGAGAAATTTAGAGGATGTATAGGGAAATTTTGGGAACTGGCATCTTGAGGACGGATGTTGAAATTTTGAGGAAGGATATTGTTACTTTGAGAATATGTATTTTCTCGGAATTGGATGAATGAAACCAATTCTTCCAAGAATATTTATTCATTATACTCAAAGAGATGTACAAGATTTCGTAGAAATTGATATTTGAAAATTTTAACAAGTGATAAAAATTTGTGAATTATATCATGTATTTATAGTGCCAAAATTCTAAATTAAAAAAAAAGTATCTATTGAAGAAATAGTAGTTTAAAAATGGTTTTAAAAGGGGCATACACAGAATTGATTGAGTTTGCATCAAATGAGAAACATAAAATTAAAGGAAAAAAAAAAAGTAATGGGTGTGGACCCACCTAGAAACAGAAAAAAGTATTGATTGAGGTCACGTTCTAGAAAGAAGGCAAATTTTTCTGTACTGGGCGCCACACTCCCCTCTCCCTGTCTCCCCTTTTCTTCTTCTCTCTCCTATCCCCTAGTTTTTCTTCATCTTCTTGGGTAGCAAAACTTTTATCCACCTCTTCCTCTACCTCTACCCAAATCCACCAACTCTCTTCTATCAATTCTCCTAGGTAAACCTTTTGATATGTCATCCTCTACTGCATGGAGATGCTCTAATGAATCATTCTCTATTCCTGTAAATCAATTATTGGTTTATCGTTTACTTCGACAATATCTTGTTATATAGCAAATCAGGTAATGAGCATGTGACACATCTTCGTGTGGTTTTCTTGATTTTGGGGGTCTAACAATTCTTTGCTTCTTCTTCTAAGTACAACTTCATGGATTTCTTTTTCTTTACTGGATATAAGATTTATGCTTCTGGCTGATATAGAGAATGATAGTGAGAAATTTGTCGTTATTAGTGATTATCCTAATATGTCTACATTAATAGAATCCAAAAGCTTTCATGGGTTGACACCATTCTATTGATGAGTTATAACTTATACCTCATTTTAGTTCGATAATGGTGCTTAATACAATTGCAATTCATGGAAATATTTTTTTTGGGAAAAAATCACATTTGGTCCCGTAACTATTTCCTTCTTCGCAATTAATCCCACAACTATTTACTTTGTTAATTTAGTCCTGTAACATAAACAATTGTTCGTTTTTTGCACCAATGTCATCGGAAATTTCAAAATTGACCAGAAAATTGTCACGTGATTGACACTTGACAACCAACTTAGGGGTTTCCGACAAGAACTAATGACGTCACATGATATGTCATTTTTTAATTTATTGGTTCAACCAATAAAAAAAATTCTAAAATAAATAAATAAATGACAGATATATTTATTGCATATCCACATCATCAAAAATATAAATTTACTTATCCTCATCATAAAAAACATATAAAAACATATCCATATCCGTTCTTGCAATACTATAGGTACTATTTGTTCCCACGTGAATTTATTCTATATACAAATCATAAGTTGTTGAAATATCTTGCTTCTTGGGATAACCTTTCAATTAGAAGAATGTCTCCCGTGCATCAAAGCATGGATCCGAGTCGTTCGGCCCACTAATTTTTTTAGTAGGTAAGTTTTTTTTTTTTTATCTGACATTTATTTTATGTTACTCATACCTTTATGTAATGTTAGTCATACATTTATGTTATATTAGTCATACTTTTATGTCTAAATATCATATCCTTAGTTTAATACTTTAACTTAAAATAAAACCAATAACGTTTATATTATGTTATTCATACATTTATATTATATTAGTCATATGTTTATATGTTATATTACTCATACCTTATATATAAATATCATACCTTTATACAATACTTTAACTAAAAAAAAACATAATTTCAGCTCAATTTTTGTATATGAATACCTTTATAAGATATGATGTATACCTTTTGTTGGAAACGTTTGAAGAATGTTTTGATGAGATAAAACCTTAAGTAACTCTAATAAGCATAACCAATCTTAGTGTAGGTTACTGCAATAGAGGTGCTGCAGAAGATTAAAAGAAACAGAGAAAGTGTCAAATGAAGGATACTGAAGATAATGGTTGAAAAGAATCTAGTGAACTAATTAGGATACTAATGACTACATGAAGCTACTGAAAGAGACCTCCTCGAGGCAAAATACAGCAAGACAGGAAGCTACCTGGGAGACCATGCCGAAAGCATACTGCAGGAGCAGCATGCTATAGAAGCCTCAAGCCACCTGAAGGAGCAAACCAGAAGAGGAAGCTCCAGAGTGGAAGCAAGAGGAGGAAGCTGCAATGCAGACATGAGAAAAAAGTCAAAAGTTACCAGTAGACACAAGAAGTTACCGGTAGAGAGAAGAGAAGATGAGTCAATCAGAAGAAGACACGTGGAAAGTGAAAAGCTGGCGTGTGTCAGGAGTTACGGCGCATCAATGATGGAAATTTGTCTACCTTCAACGGGCAGATTTCACAACCTATAAAAGAGGAAGACTGAAGACTGAGAAAGAGAGACGAGAGGGAAGTGTGCGCAAGAGAAAAGATAGCGAGCACAACGGAATATTCAAGCTCGCAAAGAGAAGCGCAAAAAGAAGAGAGAAGAGCTCAAAAGAGAAGAGCTCAACAGAGAAGAAAGCGCAGAGAGAGGGGGAAGATAATAAAAGAAAAGAGAGTGTTCAGAAGAGCAAAGAAAAGAAGAAAAGCTCGAACACTCCACACCTCAAAGACGCACACTCAGTCAGTCAGTCCAGCAGCAAGCTTCAGCAGATCAATCTGCAAACGAAGACCAGCTTGCTGTACCCAGTTGAAGAAGAAGAAGACAAACTCCTTCTAAAGGATTGTCATGGAGTACTCAGTGCGAGAAGTATAGTCCTGCTGAATTTTCCACTTTCTAGGAGAGAAAGTGAGGACTCTAGGTGGGTAGATTAGGATCCTGTGTGGGTCAGTGGGAAAGTAGGCAAGCAGCTGTGTGAAGGCTTGCTACTTACTTGTTAAATAAGAGTTGTAATAGATAGGTCTATGTAAATCAACTAGCTTAACAAAAGTTCCCTCTTGAGAAGAGGCAGAGAGGACGTAGAAGGATTACTCCACCTTCGAACCTCTATATATCCATAAGTCTCCATGTGCTTACTGCTGTCTCATGATAAACTACACATCTTCTACTTGGCTCTGAAATGAGACTTCTGCAACCACTCTGATCAGTAACCTCCTAAAAGGTTACTGATTCTAGAACCGAGCCGTTAGAAGAAAAGAAAAGTTTGAAAATATAGTAGACTTATTCACCCCCCTCTAAGCCTACTACCAGCCTTTTGGGACCAACACCTTTATATCAACATAATCATACATTTATGTAATATATAAATGTATAACTAACATAATTAAAAAGTAGGGCTAATTACAAATAATCATTCAAACTATACATGTTTTGTGTGAGTTGCAAACAATCATCTAAGATGACCACACCACAAATTCCGACCAAATCAAATCACGTGCGAGACACACCCTATACTTATAAGTGTATTTTTTTTTCATTTTTTGTTAAGTTTAGAGAAAATAAATAGGATTCTTACTTTTAAATCCTAAACCTCAATATTCTTCCTCAATTTATTTTATGTTAAGTTTAGAGAAAATAAATAGAATTCCTACTTTTAAATCCTAAACCTCAATATTCTTCCTCAATATTGTTGAGTACAAACAAGTTGGACAAGTAAGAGGTAATTATGGATGAACTGCTGCACAACTAAAATAAACACATCATAAACTAATTTGAATTTTAGAAAAGATTTTGGGCTTGCGAAAATATATAGTATGTTCTATAATCCATATATAATTTTTATTTCACACACCTAATTCAATTGAAAATCCTTAATTTAGTTTCAAAATCCCTAATTTATTTCGAAACCCTATGTTAGAAACTACAAAATTTATAATTTCCCTATTATATGTAGGAATTACATATCTATAATTTATTTTGAAATCCATATTTCTCAGTAATTTATTTTTGAAATCCATGTTACTTCCCTATTTTTCCTTATCTTCCGATTTTCTCCTCTTTTTCTCCTATTTGTACATTCGATACTCGTTTTCCTATCATAATTTTTTCCCATGTGTTTTTGTTATGTTAGAATTACAACGAGATTGGTCTTTCATTTTCAACTTATTTTTCTTGTGTTGTATAAACTCCTTTCTTTCTTTTATTGAATTTTTTTTGCTCATTTGACGTTTATACTTATGGTACATCAAATAAATTTTAATATTTGTCTTAATTTTTCTGTTTTCCCGAATCTTTATATATATAAAAACACAAACATTTCCGAAAATAGTAAGATAAGAAATTTTCCCGCCAAAAAATACCATGCCAAAACTAGAAATAATTTTTTATTAAAATAAATGATAAATAATAAATTAGGTATGATGATATATATATTTAAGGAAGTTATGATATATAACCTTTTAACATAATTGTCAATATGGTAAGTCAACTTTACTTATTAGTTTCAATTCATATATTTAAGATATCATTTAAACAATATGTTTATATATATATATATATATGTATGTATATAAATGATTAACATCATATAATATTATATAAATAATAAAACAATTATTTCATTCGATGACAATATATATTTATATATGATAATTTTATTTGATTTTTTTTTGTAAACAATGTAATATATATTGTATATATAATTTACATTGAATGACCATATATCAACGACTAATATTATTTTGGCAAATACTTAACACTATGACAACTATTTAGTTTACATGAACGTAATATGTCTTAATTAGAAGATGAGCTAATTACTTTTATTTTTATTCAATATTTCCATGTTTAAAATGATAATTTGATAAGTCAAATTCTTGATAGCTAGATTCCAATAATTACGAGGAAAACATATACATATACACATAAAGTCAACAATTAGATCATTTTAAATATAAAAACTAAAAGATTTGGTAATAATATACTACATAAATATTTTAAGGATCCATCGGGTTGGATAATTGCATATATATGCAATAATAAACTAAATACCATATCCAAACAATTTTGATATATATATATATATAATCAATAAACTTTGTCAAATATAAATTATTTTTACTGCAATGTAGCTTTATTTTTGTTCCACTCTAATTATTTTTGTTTTGCAATATAGGAATTCAATGAAGAAATTTGAGTAAGAATTGTCAACTTTCGAACAAAATAAAGTTGTAAAGCTTCTGAAGATTGAAGAATTAGCTCTACGAGGTGGATTTTAATTTTTTCTTAGATTTTAGGAAATGAATCATCTTTTTTTTTTTTTTTTACATTTTGTCAAGATATCAAAGACAATGCAATTAGTTGAATTAATTCTTCTCCATACATATATAAATTAAGCAATGTAGTTGATTGATTTTCATGTTGCAATTTTTTTTATATAAACATTGTTCCTTCTTTTCTCTTACATTATTTCTTCTTTTATATATACACGAGTATCAACACGTGTGTCGCACGTGGAGGATGAATTTTTTAAATAAAAAATTATATTATTATAAATCTTAAATAATAATTTTTTATAAGGATAGATAATTTTTATAGTAAATTAAAGTTCTACTCATATTAAAATTTTATGTGATTTTGGTTTAGATTTCATTGTACAATTATTTAAATATAAAAATTATAAATACTATTATAACCTTAAATAAAATCTTTAATAAGGATACATTAGAAAATTCATATTTTGTAAGAAATATTCATACTTTATATAGGTAATAGATATATATATATATATATATAAAAGAAAAAATAATATTAAAAAAATATGTAATAGTTTTTATGTCCAAAAGTCTCATATTAGATATGAACGAAAATGTCAAAAAACTTATTTAATGTCTACTCATTTAAAACAAATCCATTTCACATAGATAATGAATGTACAAAATTTCTTACCAAAAATCATGTCTAATAACATATATGTATATTAAGCAATGAAGGCATGATTACCAAAAAGTGTGGTGATTGAGTGGATGTGATTAATTCATAGTTTTTTTTTTAATAAATGTATTTATAAAATAACATGTATTAATTTAAAATGTAAAAATATAGTTGTTACCGAAGAGTGTGGGAACTGATTAGATGATATATATGAGGCATATTATTATACAACTACTTTATTCTTCCAATAATATATATATATATATATTGAAAATTCTGATTTTGTGATTAATAAATTAATGAATTAGTTGATATAATATATATTTAAATAAATATGACAAAGTACGTGTAGCTATTTGAAATTATATCGGCATTCAATTCATGACTCAATTGTTAAATAACATAGCATGAAATAGATAATTATATATTTAATGTGTATATAGTCACATAAATTCAAATTTTCTTAATTGTTAAATATTTTATATCTGTAAAATGCTTATAATTAATTAAATGTATTATCAAATAGTACTAGATATTTACCACATATTATATACTAGACATATAAAAAAATGTCTCAACTAGAAATATTGTGTATAAACTAGAAATATTTACCAATATAATATCACAGACCGCGCATCGTGCGGGTACGAATACTAGTTGAACTTAAAATGGTAGAAATAGTCTCATAAGTATAGGATGTGCCTCATACGTGATTTGATTTGACCGGAAAATGGTGTTTCAATAATTTTAAATGGTTATTTGTAACTCTCACAAAGGTGAGATGGTTAGTTGCAACAAAAAAAAAAAAAAAATTAGGTAGTTAAATGCAAAAATGAGTATAGTTTGGATGGTTGTTTGTAACTAACCCTAAAAAGTATGACTGATATAATTAAAATGTATGATATGAATAAATGATTGTATAAAATATGTTAAGGTATAGTTAAAAACCTTAAGTGTATAACATAAATGTAAAATAACATAGCATAAAGATAGGATTAACACATAACATAAAGATACCAACTTCTGGACCAAATTTGGGTGGGTTTGAGCGCACTCACCTAGGTGCATGGGTACGAGTCTGGGGTGCGTAGGCTAGGTTAGGTCAGGTGCATGTATACAAGTTTGGCGTTCTATTAGGCATGCAAAACAGTCTTCTTTTCTACACACAACAGTTTACCTTCATAATTATAATCAATCTGGTGCCTTTAATTGCGTGGCAAACTCCTTGAGTCTATGCCAATGCTTGTTTACTGATATACACATTTCTGTTCAAGGGTTTGTTGAGTTTTATGAGCTCTATGTGTCTGTCTATTTTTGGGAATATTGTGCAATGACTCATCCAAAATATACACTTGTTGATGAGCTTCTTTTTTTTCGGGACGTTTGCTTCTACATCTCAAACTACAACTTGGTTCTTTAATTAGTTCTATGGTTTATTGTTTCGGTCATGTCGTGCTAGACCGTTCCTCTGAGCGACACAATTTTTGGTTATCCGCAAAAAAGATATATCATGTTTTGTTGTGTGATGTTGAGTTTGCCAAGTTTAAAATGGAACAACTTTCAATGTCTGGGTTGTATCATCCATTGTCGTGAGATCACAACCTTGTGTGGCTATCAGCATGAATGTCATTTTATGTTTGTAACATATTTTCGTGATTATGGACAAATTCTCCAAGATGATCCATTTTATTTCATGCAAGTAGCACACAATAAATACTATGCACGAGGCTAGTTGTTCTTTAAAGAAGTGTATTATCTATATGGTTTACCTCTTTCTATTGTTTCAGACCAAGACACCCAGTTCCCAAACACTTTTGACATTTCTTTGGCGTATGATACGAATTAAATTACACTTTAGCGCATTACGTATCACTCACAAACAGATGATCATATTAAGGTCGATCATCAACCAATCTTTATGTTTTGCATTTAAATGGTCGGATGAGAAATATACAAAAGTGATAACAAATTATTTTTTAATAAAATATTTAGAGTTTGTTGAGAAAATTGATCAAATTTTATTGAAAATACAAATGTTAGGGAAAAAAACAAAGATATATGTTAGTTATGTTATTAACAAGCCTTAAGTAAATAATACACATTTATAAAATCTTTATATATAACCCTTTCCAATATACAATAGCACCAAATATCAGACATATACACACAATAATATTTGATTACTTGAAAAATACAGTGGCGTTTAGGCTGCAAATGTGTCGAGCTGAGCGAGTCAAGCTTTACTTGTTCATTATTCATTCATTTTAAAATTGAGTTGTTCAAGCTCAGCTCTAGCTCATTTGAAATTATGTTTGTGTGTTTGAGTTTGTTTAAGTCTAGTTTTTAATGTTCATGTTCGTTTCTTTAATGTTCGTGAACAAGTTTGAATAACTTAAACGATTTTGGTCGTGTTTGTTCACAAATGAGCTTGTATATCATCATCATAAAAACATGTATATTTAGTTCTTGATTATTATATAACTAAAATGTAATATCAGTTTTTTCAAACATTTTCATCAAATTTAGTGTATTTATTTGTTAGTACATTTTTTCAAAATTTATCTAAAATCGTAAATTTTTAATTATCAAGTCTACTACTTTCATAGTTATTTAAGGTCTCTTTAAATTGAAGATAGAATTTTGACTTTATTTTTATCTATTTTCTATATAATTATTAAATATAATTAAAAATGTTAATGATTAAATAAATGAATTATAAAAGATCAATATGTAAAACGAGTTTGTTCTGAACATAAACAAGCAATTTGTGCTCAGTTCATCAATAAACAAACTAAACAAAAATGAGTCAAAGTTTGTTCACGAACAATTTATGAACAAGGTTTTCATTTGCAACCAAGATCTTAATTACAAACTCTATACAATATATAAAAATGTACAAATTAAATCCCTTTTTAAGCATTATTATATTTAATTAATCAACATGATAAACATTGATAGGTGCATATACTATGTATCATTGCCAAATTAAACTATAAGAAAAACTAGAACTTCTATTAGTTTGCGAAACGAATTTTATTATGAGACAAAATTTTACTATTTGACAGCTAGAATTCATTTTTATTTATGAATCCATAGATTATAAATCAAATTATCCGAAAAAATAAATACATTTATAAGGCAATTCCATTAAAATTCTACTAAAACCCAATATTTAAGTTTATAATCAATCAACAAATAAGGAGAATTTTATCTCCATCAAGAAAAGAAAAAAAAGACAATGTCGGAGAATCTGTTTCCCTCCAACAAGCCACTACCATGCACTGAGCCACGTGGCATACTTTTCCCGCCACGTCACGCCGTCGACGGGACCACTCAGTTGGCCGAAACTTAGCTTGCGTGGCATTTGCGTAAATATATTTCCTAGGCAGGGGCAATTGTGTAATTTCGCAAGCAGAAGTTTCAATTCATAACAGACAGCTCTTGAGAGCAAGCATAGAATTAAAGACCAACAAACAAACCAAAGAGAACTCTTTCGGTCTGAAAAAACAAAAAAAAAAAAAAACCTCGGAGAAATTTTTCATTCGTAGGAATTCGAGCATGGACGCCGCCGATGAGGTAAAGTTCGCCGCCCTTTTGAGAGTATTCCGGCCTCTCCGTTTCCGATGCGGCGGACCAGCTTTTCTTTTTCTGAACATCACTACCAACTATCTAACTGTTTCTATTTTTCTGTTCATTTATGTTCCCACATTCGTTGTTTGTGGGTTTGGATTTTGATCTTGTTTTCTGTTTAGGGTTTCTTTCAATCTTTTGATGTGATTTTTTTCCTTCTAATTTTGGGAGTTGTTTGGGTTTGTGTGTTCTTGAATTTTATCACTCCGTTTTTTTTTTTTTTTTGTTATTTGCAGAATGGCTGTCTTTCTTAATCTTGCTTTTTAACTTCATTTGATGATTCTGAGTTAGTTCGTCGCCTTTTCTGGAATAATGATGTGTTCTTAATTTATTCGATCTTCTTTTTCTGATCATTTCCCTTCTTCTAAATGTGTTGAATTTTAATACTTGTTTGTTGCTTTCTTGGAATGTTGTATCCGTTATTTTTCATGATTTCTTGATTAATCATTAAATACATGCAAGAATGAGCTTGATCTTTCATAGAAGTTATACATTTTATAGTGGTTTTCATGAGTGCAGAAATTGACGGCTTTGAAGAAGGCTTATGCTGATATAATATTGAGCATATCTAAGGAGGCAGCAGCGAGGGTTCTGGCATCGGAGAAAAAGTCCATGAGGTATCAGCATGAGCTGAAGGTAGTGAAAGAGGATGGTGTTCGAATGTTGATGCGCCTCAAGCAAATGATGGATTCTCAGGTGAATCATCTGAGGTTGACATTTAGTTTGTTTTGTTCTGTTCATTGTGCTTTGATTGATTTCTTGGAATGAGAGCACAGATCAAGAGATTGAGCTTTTCTGCTGTTTGTTAGCTTGGCTTTTCATGTGAGATTTTGTAATTGAATATGCTGGTGACAGGGCTTTTTGTCCGTTTCATGTGCAAAGTTTTCTGTTGATGTCGATTGTGGATTCTGTTAATGTAGACGGTTCTAGAATTTACTTATTAGGTTTTTTTACTTTGGTTTTTTTGTTTTATGATTATTGGTGGTTGTCTGTGGAATAGGTTTGACATTAATTACTTTTGTTTAGTTGAAGTGAGGATGTTTCTTGTGATGGAATGTTGTGAACTTTTGGATGTCCGTGGTTCACGGGATTCATTGATTAGATCATGTCCGAAATGGAGTCCTGTTTTGGGGCAAATTCTAAAGATAGTATCTTTTCCAAAATCTATGTATATTGATCAAAGTCAGTACTTAAATTATGGTATTGGAATCAGCTCACAGGTTTTTGTTTTGTCTTTCTTTCTCGACATGCTTATGGGTTCCCAGTAAATGATGTATGAATGTTAGCTAAAAATAGAATGACCTGTTTTGGAAGTTGCCAAGCGTCTTATCTGTTTTACCTTAGGTGGATGAAATTCCAGCAAAAGCTTTTTCATGGAATTGTATTTGTTCGTTTGTGGCATGATGTGGGGAAAATTATTATGTTTGAGATATCTGTTTTATCTTTTGGTTTATGTTATTATTGCATTTAGATCAATTAAAATATCTGCCTTTCTTCTAATGAAATGTTTATTGTTACAAAGAAATTAAACAATTTTGTTGTTACCAAGAAATTAAATAATTTATGCACTTGTCCTTGGCTGAAATGTTTTATTAGGTTTTACTTCTTACTGTTTTGTTTATGAAGTTGTTTTTTTATGTTCCCTCTGCCACACAACAGGTGTGTCTCATTCCATTAGCTGACATATTTGATTAACGTTGCAGATTATTGAAGCAGAAACAGCATCCTTGAATCAGCATAATAAGATTGAAGAACTTGAAGCTCAACTTCAGGAAGCTGAAGACATTGTAAGAGGTCTCAGAGAAGAGCTGGGAGAAGTGCAATCTGAACTTGAAAGGGTAAAGAGTGAAAATTTGAAAAATCAGAATGATCCCCGTGATGATTGTTCAGACGAAGCTCCCATAGTGAATGCAGTTTCTTCATATCAATCCCGCCAACATTTTCATCCTAATGAGGCTTCTGATATAGCGGTGCCATATTTGAGCCTGAGAAATGAATGCCGCAAGTGCTATAACAAAATAGGTTGCACATGTGGCACGAATA
Source organism: Scutellaria baicalensis (assembly GCA_005771605.1). Classification (NCBI taxonomy): domain Eukaryota; kingdom Viridiplantae; phylum Streptophyta; class Magnoliopsida; order Lamiales; family Lamiaceae; genus Scutellaria; species Scutellaria baicalensis. The sequence continues at coordinate 409,060 of CM016724.1, forward strand.
TGAGGAATCAAGATTTGCCTTCTATTATAGTGAGAGGCAAAGATCCTAGGTTATATAGAAATGGATGTACACAAAGAATCCATGCATGTGAAAGGAATCTTTTGGACAGAGATTTGTGTCTATTGGAGGAAACTGATAAAGTGAAGGACAAAAGTAATGGCAGAGAGCAGAAGGAAGGCAAACACACCGTTGAAGCACCAGCTTTGCAGGCTAAAATTCTGAGTGAATTTGAGAAGAAACTGTTAGCAGATATCAACCTTGGATCTTTCAAATCCTTTTCAAGGAAAAGAAAGAGAGCTGTTAGGCAAAGAAAAACTGTATCACTGTTGGGAGGTAAACAATCTCATTCATCCCCAAAACTCAATCAGTTGTGTGAACATTCTGTGAGTAGTGACCCTATTTCATTCAATGCCAATGCTCATTCTGATGAGAACCCTTCTAAGATATGCCCAACATTGTCCCAAGATAAAGCTGAACCTCAAATTCAGCTATATTCAGCAAAAGCTTCTGAAAATGGACTAGATGTTGTGGAAATTCATGGTGCAAAGACAATGCAAGAGGATGAAGGAGAAAGCCAAAAGGCAGTGCCTTTAAGGGAAGTAACAGGATATTCAGAGGGTTTGTTGTCTCCTGATTGCAAAATGGATGTTGCAAATGTTGATGTGCCATCACATGGTTTAGAGCCAATTTCAACCGATACAACTGAAGGGTTTACCAGCCAACCTGTGGGTGAAAGGGTTATCATATACACATTTCAAAGGAAACGAAAGCGACAAGCTTTGAGTGGACCTGAAGAGAGTGGTGCTCATGAGACGAAAAAGCAAAAAAGTGATGGACAAAATGGTGACTGTAGACAGTGGGGATCTGAAGTGAAGGGCTCTTGTGAGACAGAAAAGAAAACAGGAGATGCGAAAAATGGTGATCAGAAACTGGAGCAACTGAATCCCAGCTTGTTAAAGGATTCATCAAGAGACTTGAGGCAGTGCAGATCTGAAGTCAATGTCTATGAAAAGACGGAAGAGAAACCAGGAGATGAGCAAAATGGCAATCAGAATCTGGAGCCACCCTTAACCAGCTTGTTAAAGGAGTCATCACGAGACCGTAGGCGGTTGGCTCAAGTTGCTAGACAGGTTTGTGAATAAAATATGAAAAATGCATTTTTAAGCGCCCCAAAACTTTCATGTTTTGTTGTATTGAGCCCTTATATCGTGTTCTATTGAGTTTTTATGGGCAATTCATTCCATGTTTATATTGAACCTTAAAATTTTAATTTGCTTGCCTTGAGTCCAGAAAAGATCTCAACATGAACAAAAGCAACAGTGGTATGGCTCACAGAACATGGTATAATAACGAGGGTGAATAGAACAAAACATGACTGTTCTGGGGCTTTCAGCATTTTAAAAGTTAAAGACTCACAACTTAACGTTTTGTATTACTTTATGCATTGGCACTTTACATGCATTTGACTGGGCTTAAAATTTCAACACTAGTATAACTTTATAAGTCAATACACCCCTGTTAAATTTGTCTGCTACTCCATGGCTCCCATTGAGTAGAAGTAAGCTAATTCACTGATTTACAGGCATGTTACTCCTTGTTATCTCTTAATTCCATCATTTAACTTTGATATGTCTTAGATATAGGGCTACCATCTTTTCTGTTTGGCTTAGTGGATATGTTCTTCCTCGTTTTGGTCCTCATGCTTGTCTGCCCAACTTTGTATGTGAGAACGTGCTGACTCTGCTATGACTAAGCGAAGCCTCTAGAATTGAGTTGGGGTCCAACTCCAACCATCAAATTGTTGTTATTATCTGAGTGCCTCCAATTCCTCGTACTTGTAGTGTCCTTCAGTTACCACTATTATTTTCTCTCATTGAGAACCGGACTCCATTATCAGTGCAAGTGGCTTTGCTTCTGAGCATATTACCATATGTCTACCCATTGTAGTCCACATAAAGAGGAAAATGAGTAAACGATCATTCTTGGAAGTTAGACCCATCGATCATTTCATACTTTATTTAAGATGAATCAGTTGAAGCAGTAAAGCAAATGCATTTCAAGTTCCATTGTCTTCTCCATTTAAGGTTCATGTTTAACTAGGAAGAACCACGACTCTCTACTCTGATTGGGGAGTTGTGATGTAACTTTTACTTACATAGACATTCTGATCTTTATCTCACTCATTTTCGAATTTTGCAGCTTATATCATTGTCTGAGAAGAAGTGGTGGAACTGAATGGGCATTTCATCATAGAGATGCTGAGCTTTTAGAGCCAGAGAGAAGAAACTGTTTATAGTATCAGGCTATCAGCTGGTCGTACTGTGAAAAGGTGCGATGTTACTTGGGGGGAGAGAGAGAGAGAGAGAGAGAGAGAGAGAGATTATGGTCTCTCATTAGTAGTCATTATATGACTTGATCAGTACCTTATATTTATTGCTAACTAATTAATCATCATGAAAGCTGAAAGTTCTTCATTCAGGAGCAGTGTTCTTCATTTATTGCAATAGTTTTTGTGGTTTTATTCCATTTATTTCACTTCTTCACCATATGTCTGTGTATCTTCTTTCCTTGGATGTCTACTTTTTACAGCATCTTGTCCCAACTTATGAATCGCTTTTTAGTCTGAATGTCTTTTCTTCAAGGTTTTGTATGGTTTGGTTTCCAGTTCTTCAGAAGGCTTATAACATATATGTGCTTTTAGTTTCAAAATATATTGCAATATTTTTTTCAAGAAAAAAAAAACATACTTATCAAATATAGTCGTTATTTTATAGCATGCATGGTTCGATTTTTTCATTTGGAAGAGGGGTTTTAGGTACTGTAATGTTCATTTAAGTTGTATTTGGATTGATTAATTTGAAATTAATGTATCTTAAATCAACATAAAAATATATTGTTCAATTATTTAAATTAGTTTAAATTTTAAAATGGAAGTGAGCAATTTTAAATTCATATCAATTCAATTATCATTAATTAATTTTTACATTTTTGGTAAGCATCTTCATACATTCTCTCTCATTTGATGTTACAACCATGTATTTCTTGTGTAAATGTCCCAAATATAGAAGATGTCTCAAATATAGAATATATTTTATATAGATCAGCAAATACATATAACAATATATTTTTTTCCCCAGTTCCGTCACTTATATATGTTCTTCATGTAGCATTCAGACCGAATGACTCTATGAAATTACGTCGATACTTCCACTATGGTAACGTAGGAGACATCTCTCTTTCCTCGGGAATTCCCACTGCTTAGCTTTGAATTCGCCTTTGATGAATTCCCTAGCTCTCAATTTGCCTTTGACCATCAAATGAAATGTGAATAGTCCGTCCTCCTCTCTTTGAAAGAAGGGACGTTTCAGGTTCTGTCTCAATAATTTTATTAACTTTTATATGTTATTATTTTTGTAACAAACAAACTAAATTTTTGTATAATTCCGAAAGTTGTTCTTATCCTCGAGTATTTAATATTTTAAATCAAAATAAAATTAAGGAGAATCTTCACTATTTAAAAATAAAAATAAAAGGAAGAACTTTGTTTTTTTTTTTTTTTTGTTACAGTAAAATGAAGAAGTTTAGTAATTAGTAACCCCATGTTAAAGACAAACAGTCGGAGGCCTTGAATGTAAATAATTTGATAAAATTATAAACATAAAGGTAGGTCATTCTTATATTTTCTCACGAAAGATTATATTGGGTAGCATACAAATATATGATATCAAACACTCAAAAATGATACACAATTTTCAAATTTAAGCAATCCTCTTATCTTAATGAGTGATATAAAAAGAGGAAAGGCAATGCATTTCATTTTTGTCGTTGCGATTGGAGGATAATGGGGGTTTAATCCCAGGCGAAGAAAACTGTCTATCTTCTTCAATTACCAAGTAAATTGCTAAACGATTCTAGATTCATCAATCAGATTACCAGGTAAATTGCTAAGTGTTCTAGATTAATCAATCAGATTACCAGGTAAATTGCTAAACGTTCTAGATTCATCAATAGATTACAGGTAATTTGCTAAACATTCTAGATTCATCAATCAGATTACCAGGTAATTTGCTAAATGTTCTAGATTAATCAATTAATCAATCAATCACCAGGTAATTTGCTAAATGTTCTAGATTAATCAATCGGCTTTTTCTAAATTAATATTATTCACTAATCAGACTTTTGTGGTTAATAGTATGCAGTAATCAGACTTTTGTGGTTAATATAATGCATAATAAGTCAATAATCTACTCTCACTTTTGTGCTTAATATTATGCACTAATCAAACTTTTGTGGTTAATATTATGTTTATGCTTAATTTTATGCACTGTCAGACTTTTGTGGTTAATATTATGTTTATGGTTAATATTATACACTAATCAGTTTGTGAGTTTGAATTATATCATCCATTGAATATTATGTAGTGAATCATTATTTTGTAGAAAACATGAAAAAAGGAAGAAGATTGCATGAGCTTTCTCTAAGATTCGCCGATCTGAGGCCTGCGATTCGCCGATCTGAGGCCTGCACAAAGAAAAAACGCCATATCCTTTTCCAATCATTGTTGCAATGAAATCGGATATAAGAAACACACAGTGTTTGACAGACATGGATACGGTGTTGTAAATGATCAGTTTCCTGGTAATGTGATGAGACCTCCTGTTAGAAAAATGAAATCTGGCCATAACACTCAGGAGCCTGCTAATTCACAATTTCAGTCTCCTGTTAATGTCAATGATCAGTTTCAGTCTCCTGGTAATGTGGTGAGACCTCCGGTTAGAAAAACGAAAATCTGGCCATAAGACTCGGGAGCCTGCTAATTCACAGTTTTAACCTCCTGTTAATGTCAATGATCAGTTTCAGTCTCCTGGTAATGTGGTAAGACCTCCGGTTGGAAAAACGAAAATCTCGTTATTATTGTTAAATAATCTATTTTTCATCTTTATTATTTTCGTAAATCTAGTTCAGATATATCCTCATCCTTAATAATATTTATAATAATATTCAATATGGATATTTTACAAATATTTTCGTAAATCTAGTTCAGATATATTCTTATATCCTTAATAAGTTCTACAATATTCAATATAGATATTTTACAAATATTTTCGTAAATCTAGTTCAAATATATCCTCATCCTTAATAATATTTATAATAATATTCAATATGGATATTTTACAAATATTTTCGTAAATCTAGTTCAGATATATCCTCATCCTTAATAATATTTATAATAATATTCAATATGGATATTTTACAAATATTTTCGTAAATCTAGTTCAGATATATTCTTATATCCTTAATAAGTTCTATAATATTCAATATGAATATTTTACAAATATTTTCGTAAATCTAGTTCATATATATCCTCATCCTCAATAATATCAATAAATTTGTAGCAATCTTATTATTAATAAATCTTTATCAATTACTTACCTAATATCTATATATAGGTCATAGATCATACATTAATTTGCACTCAATTGAAGATCATACATTAATTTGCACTCAATTGAAGATCGACAGTTGTGTCGTATTTATTTAGATATTACACAAGATCCAATTGTAGGGCGGAATCAAACCATGAAAATGTATGTTGCATGTTGTATTGTATTTTTTTTTTTCCAAAATCGGAATGATTATAATAGCACTTAATGGTTTTGAAGATCTCATTCAAAAAATGAACAACTATGAAGAGCATGTCCAATTTAATGATTCCTATTTATTTTCTAACCATCTTGCAATTCTTACCCCTTCTCAAAGATTGATATTCTTCCACAACTCCAGAGAAAAGGTGCACATTTTGCCTTCCGGTAATGAGTACTATTATAGAGACGAGTTGAAAATGATGGGAAACAATGAATACTGGATTGAACGTTTTAGCAACAGGTGAGCCGTCTTTTAAAAATGTAATTGCTCATCTAGCCAAGGAGAATGAGAAAATCATGGCACCGCGATATCCAACATTCAACTTTAGTGATGGAAACTACGGTGGTTCAGAAGACTTTCTTCAACATCTGTGCACTCAATATGATGTAGGTAGTGCTTTGAGTGTCAACGGATCGTTGATAAGAATGTGCAGAAACCTTGCTATCCATCTTCCGGAAACTTGCGGTAACATTTCGGATATCTGCGATGGAACCGTTGCAGCAATGATCATGCAAGCATTTAGTGATGAACTGATTACTTTTCAGGATTGTCCATCTCCAACAGTGTACAGTATTTTCCTGTTAATCTTACACAATTTTTATGTAATAACTGCCAATGATCTCCAACCGTTTACATTATTCTCTGCACCAAAAAAGAATATTCCATAATATTCTTTATTAATTAATTAATTTAACATTTTATTTATTATAAATATTCGTTATTATTGTTAAATAATCTATTTTTCATCTTTATTATTTTCGTAAATCTAGTTCAGATATATCCTCATCCTTAATAATATTTATAATAATATTCAATATGGATATTTTATAAATATTTTCGTAAATCTAGTTCAGATATATTCTTATATCCTTAATAAGTTCTACAATATTCAATATAGATATTTTACAAATATTTTCGTAAATTTAGTTCAGATATATCCTCATCCTTAATAATATTCAATATGGATATTTTACAAATATTTTTGTAAATCTAGTTCAGATATATCCTCATCCTTAATAATATTTATAATAATATTCAATATGGATATTTTACAAATATTTTCATAAATCTAGTTCAGATATATCCTCATCCTTAATAATATTTATAATAATATTCAATATGGATATTTTACAAATATTTTCGTAAATCTAGTTCAGATATATTCTTATATCCTTAATAAGTTCTATAATATTCAATATGAATAGTTTACAAATATTTTCGTAAATCTAGTTCATATATATCCTCATCCTCAATAATATCAATAAATTTGTAGCAATCTTATTATTAATAAATCTTTATCAATTACTTACCTAATATCTATATATAGGTCATAGATCATACATTCATTTGCACTCAATTGAAGATCGACATTTGTGTCGTATTTATTTAGATATTACACAAGATCCAATTGTAGGGCGGAATCAAACCTGAAAATGTATGTTGCATGTTGTATTGTATTTTTTTTTTTTTCCAAAATCGGAATGATTATAATAGCACTTAATGGTTTTGAACTCCAGAGAAAAGGTGCACATTTTGCCTTCCGGTAATGAGTACTATTATAGAGACGCGTTGAAAATGATGGGAAACAATGAATACTGGATTGAACGTTTTAGCAACAGGTGAGCCGTTTTCAAAAATGTAATTGCTCATCTCGCTAATTCACAGTTTTAACCTCCTGTTAATGTCAATGATCAGTTTCAGTCTCCTGGTAATGTCAATGATCAGTTTCAGCCTCTTGGTAATGTCAATGATCAGTTTCAGTCTCCTGGTAATGTCAATGATCAGTTTCAGCCTCTTGGTAATGTGGTGAGACCTCCTGTCAGAAAAACGAAATCTGGCCATAAGACTTGGGAGCCTGCTAATTCACAGTTTCAGTCTCCTGTTAATGTGAATGATCAGTTTCCGAAATCTGGCCATAAGACTTGGGAGCCTGCTAATTCACAGTTTCAGCCTCCTGTTAATGTGAATGATCAGTTTCAGTCTCCTGGTAATGTCAATGATCAGTTTCAGCCTCAGCCTCCTGGTAATGTGGTGAGACCTCCTGTCAGAAAAACGAAATCTGGCCATAAGACTTGGGAGCCTGCTAATTCACAGTTTCAGCCTCCTGTTAATGTGAATGATCAGTTTCCGAAATCTGGCCATAAGACTTGGGAGCCTGCTAATTCACAGTTTCAGCCTCCTGTTAATGTGAATGATCAGTTTCAGTCTCCTGGTAATGTCAATGATCAGTTTCAGCCTCAGCCTCCTGGTAATGTGGTGAGACCTCCTGTCAGAAAAACGAAATCTGGCCATAAGACTCGGGAGCCTGCTAATTCACAGTTTCAGCCTCCTGTTAATGTGAATGATCCTGTTAATGTGAATGATTAGTTTCAGCCTCCTGGTAATGTCAATGATCAGTTTCAGCCTCCTGGTAATGTGGTGAGACCTCCTGTTAGAAAAACGAAATCTGGCCATAAGACTCGGGAGCCTACTACTAATTCACAATTTCAGCCTCTTGTTAATGTCAATGATCAGTTTCAGCCTCCTGGTAATATCAATGATCAGTTTCAGCCTCCTGGTAATGTGGTGAGACCTCCTGTTAGAAAAACGAAAATCTGGCCATAAGACTCGGGAGCCTGCTAATTCACAATTTCAGCCTCCTGTTAATGTCAGTGATCAGTTTCAGCCTCCTGGTAATGTCAATGATCAATTTCAGCCTCCTGGTAATATCAATGATCAGTTTCAGCCCTATATGGAAATCAACGATGGAATTCAGGATTCAAAAAGAAGAATCGACGATGAAATTCAAGACTCAAAAAGAAGAATCGAGATGGACAAACAAACGTAAATTTCTAAAACTCATTTTGAAACTGAGATGGAAAAGAGACGTACATTTTCTAGAATTTAATTTGGCAAAAGAGAATAGAGAAGATGGAGTTTAATGACAGAAAGAGAATAGAGAAGATGAAGATTTCTGGAAAAATTACCAATAGTTTTCTTAAAGGCTTAGGGTTCTCTAATGATATTATTTTAAATATATATAGGCATGAGGTAAAGGAATTTCTTAATCCTTTTAAATTTGTAGTTTTGATATGACATATTTTTTTATAAGGATTTTGTTGATTGGATTGGAAAGTTACGTATAATTTGTTATGAGATAAATCTTAGATAAATTATATTAATTAATTAAATCATAAACTTATTTTTTATTATGACACTCTGACACCATATAAAGATTATGATGATATTTCCTCAAGACAATTATTGAGGATAATAGAACATATATAATTTTCATAGGATATTTCCTCAAGACAATCATTGAGGATAATAGAACGTATATAATTTTCACCAATGTACAACAAGAAAACATATTTACACGGAAGATAGAATCTCAACAATCTAAAGATATTTACGTCAATTCAAATTAATTTGTTTTGATATGATAGATTTTATGGAGATTTTGTTGAGATTTAGATCTTTTATATATTTTCTTTCATTTATTGTTGGATTATGAATTTTATGTATCAACTTATTAGGAACATAAATCATAGATAAATTCTAAGCATTAATTAAATCATAAATGAATTCTATTAACTAATTAAGATCATAAACTTGTCATGAAGATTAATTTTAATTAAATTCCATTACCTAATTAGAATTATAAACTTGTTGGGGATAGAACTTAAACAATCTTATTATTTAATTAAAATCACTTGAGTGAGATTTTGGGCGTTATGAAGATTCAAAATAAGTTATTAGTATAATACATACAATTAATTGGTAAAGTTATAAGATTATGAAAGTTATTAGATTCTAAGATTAAGAGTATTATGGGTTTAAATAAAACCTATAATATGAAATAATTAAATCAATAAGTCTTGGATATTAATTCAAATGACTCATGAAATTATTAAATTATGAAGATCAAATTATCTTAATATTAAATTATATGAAACTTTTGGGTTATTACATCAATATATATACATGTTTATTTGCTTACATGCCTTTAATTATTTAATAAACAAAATGAAAGAGATATTGAGTTTGAGATCGAACATGAGAGAAATAATTTTGACGAGAGAGTAAACAATTTTGATTTGATTGAAATTTAAAGAGTTTCTTCTAGAGAATTCACTGAAAAAGACAAGATCGTATTGGACTTTGGAGAAAATCAAAAGATCAAGTTTAAAAGACAAACTTTTAGAAAAACCTCACATGTTAGTTCACTAGCAATATTTGTTTCTCAAGGAATATAAGATCAAACGATCTTTAATTTTAAATGTGCTTCATAAGTAGTAAAATAATTAGTAACACATAATTAATTTCATAAGATCCCAAGTAATATAAATATAGGTTTTTACTTTTGAAATTTAAATCGCATAAATGATGAATTCTGCATAGTTGTAGAAGAAATTTAATATCTTAAGAATTATTAATATTTTTAGTTAGAAAACTTTCTCGAGAGATGAAGAACTTGTAAAAGTATGACAGTTTAGAAAAAGTCATTTAAAAACCATCAACTAAGTATTAAATTCTTAAATCAGTAGCATCGTAAGTTTGTCAATCTTTCAAAGATGACTAGAAAATTTTAAATGAAAAACACGTCCGACTGAACTGAAATTTATACTGTAGATGAAAATAAATATTTTACACAATCGGATAAAATTTAATAAACTTTGGAGATCTATAAATATCATTTTAAAATTTCTAAATCAGAAACGTTAAAGATGTTACTCTTGAGTTGAAGTGATATAAACATCGTATTACATAATTTATAAATCCGGTTAACATGAAAATTTAACAGAATCTTAAAAACACATAAAGGGACAACATACTAAAATCTTATTAAATTCGGAGATGTGTAATCACGAATTGAATTTTTGAATTGAAAGAACACGAGTATTTATATGTTTCTTTTAAATGGACTTTAACAATTTAATAAACTTATATCTACATTTGAAATATATGTCATCATAAGATTCAATTTAATATATAAGCTCTTTTTTTTATAATATTATTTAATTATCTTTCAGATTTCATATCTCAAATTTTGGGATATTACAAAAATCTAGTATCATTTTTCCTCATTTAAACTTATCTATATCTTATCTTTTTACTTTCATCCATGTTGTTAAGTGAGTTGAGATCAAGCTCGGCTTCCTCCGTGAGCAACCCTACAAAAAACCTTTAAAATCTCGAAAGATATATTAGGTCATTAAATCTTTAAAATCATTAGGGATAATGTAATACGTAAATCATAACCTTAAATAATATAAGAGCTCACTTCAAATCATTTTTAATTGAAAGGTAAAAGAAATTTTGTTAAATATGCAATGCAAGTTTTCTTGAAAACGGGTGTTACACTGTCGTTGCTCAATCCTCCCACTGTATCATCAACTGCACTATCGTTGCTCGATCCTCCCACTGTGTCATCAACTGTCGATCCTCCCACTGTATCACCAACTGCTGGATTAATAGGCTCCCCAACTACATCATCAACAACAATAGGCTCCCCAACTACATCATCAACAACAATTCCTGAATTAGCAGGCTCCCGAGTCTTATGGCAGATTTCGTTTTTCTAACAGGAGGTCTCACCACAAGGCTGAAACTGATCATTGACATTAATAGGAGGCTGAAACTGATCATTGACATTAATAGGAGGCTGAAACTGTGAATTAGCAGGCTCCCGAGTCTTATGGCCAGATTTTGTTTTTCTAACAGGAGGTCTCACCACATTACCAGGAGGCTGAAACTGATCATTGACATTACCAGGAGGCTGAAACTGATCATTGACATTAACAGGAGGCTGAAACTGTGAATTAGCAGGCTCCCGAGTCTTATGGCCAGATTTCATTTTTCTAACAGGAGTCTCACCACATTACCAGGAGGCTGAAACTGATCATTGACATTACCAGGAGGCTGAAACTGATCATTTACAACAGCATATCCATGGTCTATCAAACACTATGTGTTTCTTATATCCGATTTCATAGCAACAATGATTGAAAAATGATATAGCTTTTTTTCTTTGTGCAGGCCTCAGATCGGCGAATTTTAGAGAAAGCTCATGCAATCTTCTTCCTTTTTTCATGTTTTCTGCAAAATAATGATTCACTACATAATATTCAATGGATGATATGATTCAAACTCACAATCTGATTAGTGCATAATATTAACCATAAACATAATATTAACCACAAAAGTCTGACGGTGCATAAAATTAACCATAAACATAATATTAACCACAAAAGTTTGATTGGTGCATAATATTAAGCACAAAAGTGATAGTAGATTATTGACTTATTATGCATTGTATTAACCACAAAGTCTTATTAGTGCATAATATTAATCTAGAAAAAACCGATTGATTAATCTAGAACATTTAGCAAATTACCTGGTGATTGATTGATTAATTGATTAATCTAGAACATTTAGCAAATTAACTGGTAATCTGATTGAATCTAGAACGTTTAGCTACATTGCATATAATAATGAGGTCTGAGGTCTAGCTACATTAAGTTTTGTTTTGACTACATTGTATATAATAATGAGGTCTGAGGTATGACTACATTGAGTTTTGTTTTGGCTACATTGCATATAATAATGAGGTCTGAGGTCTGGCTACATTGAGTTTTGTTTTGGCTACATTCCATATAATAATGAGGTATGAGGTCTGGCTACATTGAGTTTTGTCTTGGCTACATTGCATATAATAATGAGGTCTGAGGTTTGGCTACATTAAGTTTTGTTTTTGGCTACATTGAGTTTTGTCTTGGCTACATTGCATATAATAATGAGGTCTGAGGTTTGGCTACATTAAGTTTTGTTTTGGCTACATTGCATATAATAATGAGGTCTGAGGTATGGCTACATTGAGTTTTGTTTTGGCTACATTGCATATAATAATGAGGTCTGAGGTCTGGCTACATTGAGTTTTGTTTTGGCTACATTGCATATAATAATAAGGTCTGAGGTATGGCTACATTGAGTTTTGTTTTGGCTACATTGCACATAATAATGAGGTCTAAGGTCTGGTTATATTGAGTTTTGTTTTGGCTACATTGCATATAATAATAAGGTGTGAGGTATGGCTACATTGAGTTTTGTTTTGGCTACATTGCATATAATAATGAGGTCTAAGGTCTGGCTATATTGAGTTTTGTTTTGGCTACATTCCATATAATAATGAGGTATGAGGTCTAGCTATATTGAATTTTGTAATTAGTAACTGTTGAGTTGTCTGCTAGACTGAGTAAGAACAATTTGATACACCGGAAGTTTGGCTACACTGACATAAAGAATAAAGATTTGAACTTTACACCTTTTTTTTATTAGATAGTAGTGATACATGTTGGGCCCTCTCTTCTTTGGATTCTATTTTTTTTATTATTCCTTTTTTTTTTTTCTATTTCTTCTATATATCCAATATTTTATTTACTCTTAGTGTATTTTAAATTGTTTTTTTTCAAAATATTATTCTTTTTCTGTAAGATTTTTTTTCTTTCAATGTCGTGATTTGCAAATTGATTTTCATTATTTTATCAGAAAATTTTAAGAAAATTCAAATTTGAAATGTTTTACATTTTAATTTTTTTGTTTAATTTTGTATAATATATATCTATATCACTTAAATTGTGTTATTATCATATCATGTAATATTAATATGATAATATAAATAATATTATATCCACATAATAAAAGAAATTGAAAATATATCTATAGAAAATATGGAAATAATCTAAACTAACTCCTTTAAATCAGGGTTAATAATCAATTAAGATATTTTTGAGATATCCCTTGACCTACCTTGTTTAATCCGGTTGAATACATCATCTCTACTTTGTATTCAATATATATTCTATTCCATTATTGAGTATGATGAGAAAGGATAAAATAGATGAAGAGAAGAAAGAGTATTAATTAACTTACAAAAATGGGCAACCAACAGCTCCCAACGTCAGTAATCTTCCGCCCGCCGCCCCACCGCCCCGTCACCGCCAGTTGCCGATGGCCGGCCACAAAGAAGGAAATACAGAGGTTATCATTTGGCCTGTGATGAACAGTACTTTTCTTGTTTATTTAATTTGTCCATAAAAAAGAATAGATATGTTTAGTGAAGGCATCCCAATTAGAGGGACCTAAATAGAAGTGCAAATTAACAGATAAATTAAGTGTTGATTGATAATGATATACATATGGAGATGGGCAGTGGTAGGCGTTGTTATTATGAGAGGAGGTGCAAAAGGAAGATGAGGTCAATATTAATGGATTCTCTTCCTGATCATCTGCTCTTTGATATTCTTGTTTGTCTCCCAGCTCAAGATATTTGTGACAATGCGAGGCTTGTTTGCCGGAGGTGGTACCTTATGATCCATACCCTCGATTTCATACACGCATACCTTGAGCATACCCCTTATGGTCTATATTTTCATCTCAATATTTTTATATTGTTATGCGACATGGTCGAATTGAGATACCTAAGCCTTACAACTTCCATTGCCCAGTTCGCATTAGTTGTAATGGTTTGGTTCTGGGCTGTGAATCACTTGAACCCCTCTCTTTTTATATTGTAAATCCAACAACAAAGCAACACTTCAGCCTCCCTCCATTTCCTCGTCGAATAAACTTGAGGAACTTGTGTGGTATAGGATATGTTGCTGCTTCCATGGAGTACAAAGTGGTTGTGGTGTTGCCCATCGATAATTCACTTGTATACCAATTTGATATATTAACTGTTGGAGTTGATGAATATTGGAGGACTCTTGGTACTGCATACTTAGGTGAAGCATCACAAAGTCAGCCCTTAATTACTCAAGAGTTTATGCATTGGACTACGAATGGGGCTTACGTTTTGAGTTTGAATCTAGAGAAGGAAGTTATTACAGCAACTCCAGCCCCTGTCTATGGAGGAGATCAAAACAACATGTACTATATGTCAACAGGGACTTGTCTGTCTCTCCTGATTGTGAGTGGAAATTTTTTGTTGCAAGTTTGGGAGATGAAACCAGCTAGTGGGGAATGGAGAAAGCTGCCTAGCATTGACCTGGAAGGTCAAAAGTGCACACTTGAAGGGTTTACTTGGGAATATCCCCATAAGCTTGTGCCAATTGCTTGGTTAAAATACTTAGAGGTGTTGGTTTTTGGTTTTTCTAACCAGTTTGTATTTTACGACCTTGTTGCACAGGAAATTGAGTCCTTTGATGCACGTCCCTATTGTAAAAATTACAACATTGTATTGCATAGGAACAGCCTGGAATGGTTGTTGGGTGGATGACATTCTATCTCAATTAGTATCTAATTTAATATACATGTGTGGTCAAATATGGAGTGATGGTATGTTTAGTTTTTGTTCTACTATTTTCATATTATTTTCGTGAATGACATTTCATGGACTTGTTTATTTATGAATCACATCTTTAGCTTTAATAAACATCCTACCCCAAATCATATTTTGGAAGTGCTTGTCACTATTCTTAAGGCATAGTTTCAGGACAGCATGAACTATTTCTTCCATGGACAATGTTTGAGTTTCTATGACATGTTCATTATGGATTGTAGTGGTTGTCTGCTATTGCAGGTCCAAAAGTGATGGATAGAAAGCAGGTGAACATAAGGAGAAGGTGACTGAGATAATGAGCCATATTCAAGGTCAGTTTTTTCCCTGCTCTGATAAGTTTTTGTTAAGAGGGGGTTATTTTTGTTGAAGGTTCAGGACCATATGGGTAAGATCGGTAACTGCACGTGCACTCGAATTCCAGCGAAGCTTCATAACAGCATTTTTATAACTCTACATGGAATTAAGCTTCATTTGGTTCTTGAACGAACAATTTTAATTCCCCCAGCCCGGCCCCTATATAAAAATTCCATAACAAGTTGTAGCTAGCTTTTAAAGCCAATGCTAGCTCCTCTGAAGGCAAATCAAAAGGAGCAAGTTTGCTGTTTGCTAAAGTTGATAAAAGTCATTCTATTGATGATGAAGACATTAGTGAGGAAGGTCGATAACCAAGCTTTATATTCCAATTTCATCAAGTTTCTCAAAATTTGGTCACTCAGCTTCTTGAAGACCAATTATACCACACTATGATTATTTATAATCTGAGAGACTTTATTTGTATTTTAATGATGATAGGATTTGTTTTATCAAATTCAATGTATGTATACATGCTGCCATCTTTTGGAGATATGAAGGATGAAGCGTTGGAGTCACCAATAACCATTGTAGATTAGATTTTCATTATTTCTTAATCAATCCCCTAATACTATCTTTTTTTTATTGGATTAATTATTTATGTTATACATGTTTACGATTATTAATTCTTGATCATGTAGGTTGATTTGATGATAATTGATACAACTTCGATCTATGAATTTCAATTGTTGTAACTTGATTTTCATAAGTAGTAACACTTAGGGTAGGATGAATCTAGAATTATCAAATTGAATTCATGTATTTGAAATCTAGTTTACCATATCATCATGGTAATTTAATCTATGTATTGGATTCAATTCAGAGACTTGTTCTAAATTATTCAATTATATAAGGTTGCTTAACGATCTCATCCTAATTAACCAACCTTAAGATGTTGATCTCATCCTAATTAACCAACCTTAAGAGATGATTATGTTTAATATAACTTGTTGTTAGACTAGAAGTAATTATTCCAAAATGGAATGAAATAGAGATGTTAATTAATTGGTTTAAAGTATTAGGGAATAATTGTAATGTTAAATAATTTTGTACTTTGATTTCTTTGATTATTATTGAATCCGAAACTCCCTTTTGTTATCTTCCTTTCGCTTGACGATTAACTTGTCAGGTATAAAAAATCTGACCTTAACTTGACTTTTTTTCTATTCGTGTATTGTTACTGTTAATGTGGTGAATGCCTACTTAAAAGTACAAAATGCATTCGTTTTTCATATAGTCTGTATACTTTGTAGTCCTTATCTTATTCTAGTTCGTTGAAACTTCAAACTTTGTGGTGCTACTATCCTGAAGACAAAATAATTTTTATCTTTGAGGACGTCACATCGCTCTGTGAGCACTAGTCGGGAAGTGTCCATCTTTGAGTGAAAATGTTTCTTGACTCGACTTTTCCCCTATTCGTGTGCTATTACTATTGATGTGGTGAATGTCTATTCGTGGCTAGAAGTTGCTGCGAAACTGAAGGAATATGAAATAGATGACTGCTCGAAAAAGTTTTTGTTGTTGTGAACGTCTGCAGTGTACCCATCTTTTGAGGCAACATTTTCTGCAGTTTAATGTTTCTGTATTGTTCCCACCAACACTATCTAAGGAGATAATGTTCGTTATTGATGAAGATTTCATGTGTAACGTCCCATTTTGAATAATACTTTTTTTTTTTGGTGAGATGTTACTCAATTGGACTAAATCTTAATTTCTCCAAAATATATGTGATATTTTAACATGAATAAAACGTATTGTAAAAGGAAACATATAACATTCAGAAAATTTTGACTGACGCGCAAGGATGAGTGGAATTGGATCCTCTATTCTAAGACTGTGTTCCATCTTATGTTTTATTATTTTAATTAGATGACAAATGTACATTGGTGATGTCATCTTTTACACGTGTCGTGTGGGGATTATATTGGAACACCAGATGAAACACGGTTTGGAATAGAGGATCTTGATTGAGGATTAAGTTATAGTGCTTTGCCTCAATTAAATCTAGCAACCTCTAACAAAATCTATATCTATCTACATAGAAGTGGGCCAAATTTTCTAATTTGTCATTTTCCCTCCAAAACTATTAACCAATAGGGAAAAAAAAAACTAAAATACTTTTTAAGTATCTTATAGAACAAACCTCATATATATATATATATATATGTATATATATATATATACGATTATATAATAAATTATCTTCTATTTTACATATCTATACTATAATAATAGATGAATAATTGAGTATATTTACATAAATGCCCTTTCACCCCCAAAAAGTGTCACATCAATAATTTTTTTTCTTTTTCTTATTTTGCATTTTTTATTATTTAATCCATTTAATCCATATTTTAAATATTTTTTTAATAATACAAATATATTAGTTTAATGTTTTTTTTCTTTTTTTAATTTTGCATTTTTATTATTTTTATTGTATTTAATATTGTATATAGATTTGATTTTAATATAAATATTGTATTAGTTTATGCTTATTTTTTTGATCTTAATTAAATTAATTTTTATTGAATAATTTCTTAAATACCAACAATAAATATTGTCCAAACAATAATTAGAATAATTAGGGATAATTGATATCATAATTAATAAAAATTAATAAATAAATGTAACACCATTAATGATGTGTGTGCATACATATATGTATATGTATAATATGTATTTAGTGTGAAATTATATGTCATCTTAAGTATTTTTTAAATTAATATTTGTATTTTATATATGTAGTATCATTCAACACTTTATCATTTATCGATATATTTTAATGATGAATTGAAGATATTGTTAAATATACAAATATAAAAGGCTAAGATATTGTTGATATCATTCAATTTATTTTAAAATAAAAGGTTGAAAATATATAATTGTGTTTTCATGCATCAAGTTCTTATGTAAAATTTCTATTTTTATTGTGTATTGTTATATACATACCCACACACACATATTTAATTTAAGTAATTGAATTTGATTTTTAATTAATAATTTATTTTTATTGTTTTTAATATATCTAATTTAAGTGATTGATGATATTAGTTTGTAACACATGTGACAAAAAAAATGTCTCAATTAGAAATGTAGTGCATAAAGAAGTTTTTCAAAATTTATAAACTTTGCAAGTAAAATTTCCAATTTTTATTTGAAGATCATGATTGATACTTATCTTTTTAGTATTAATCATGAATTAGTGAACTAAATATGTAAGATATCGATAGGTTGTTGTGAATTGAATTATTTTAAGCTAATTTTAGATTTTTTTAGTTATTAAATATTATTCTATCTTCTATGTACTAAAATTATTTATATTATATTATCAAATAATTAATATTTAACGACATTATATCACAGTCCGCGTATCGCGCGGGGTGAAAACTAGTATGAGTAAAGATAAAATATAATAAGCTATTTTAAATGATATGACTATTTCTTATTGATATGGTTCAATTTTGAAAATAATGAAATTTAAGTACATTGTCAAAAATTAAAAAAAAGGTAAAATATTTTGTGCAATTGGTGCATGGATCCTAGATCCATGCACCCAACCCGACCCAGTACCCATACCCGACCCGGCTTCAATAATATATATACTCTTTTTTTTTTCTATTTTTTTGAAATTGAACTGTCTTTCTCTCTCACACTATCCATCTTCTCTCTCTCTCTTCGAAGTCGTGGTCTCGTTGTCGTCGGTTATCTCGTTCCGGTGTTTATCTCCAGAGTTCTTCGTGAGTCGTGTTCTCGGTTCTCTCGGTTACTCTCGTTCTCTCTGTTCTCGACTGTGCATGCAGGTTTTTTTTTGGTTTGCACTCGTTCTCTTGATTTGCGTTTGTATTTTGTAGTTTTTGACTTTGTGCCTAGTTATTGTGCTTGATTTTTTGTATTACAAACCCTATTTTAATGTGTTTCTGTGTTTGTATATAGTTTTTTTTTTTTGGTTTGATTTTTGTTAAATATTACATGTATTTTTATAGTTTTTGAGTTCGTTTTTAGTTATTGTGCATGTATTGTTTTTTGTATCGAAAAAGTTAAGGTTTGTGTTTCTGTGTATTTTACACAGTTTGATTTTTTGTATCATTGGTTTAATTTTTGTTAAATATTACATGTGTTTTTGTAGTTTCTAAGTTCGTTTTTATTTATTGTGCTTGAATTTTTTGTATTGAAAAAGTTAGGGTTTGTGTTTCTGTGTATTTTACATAGTTTCTATCTTTTGGTCTTGATTTTTTTTATATGAAATCCTAGTTTTGTGTTTGTAACTTGGTGCTTTAGTTATTATTTTGTGTTCTTTGTTTACTTTTATGTTTTTGAGACTGAAATCATGTTTTTATGTATTTAGATGGCATCTTCGAAGGATATCTTGGTTGTTCCAGAGGGTCAGACTGTAAGAAAGAGATCTAGGAAAGCTTTTATCAAATACAATTATTTATAAAAGCTGACAATATCAAACATTTTTATTAATATAGACATTTAAAGCAATATAAATTTTATTTCTATATATCATTATACTATATCATCAACAATAAAAATTATTAGATTATATAACAAGCTGCACATCGCGCAGGGCACTACTAGTTTTAATAACTTAATAAGTAAATATTTGAGCTTGAAGACCTTATGACCATAAATTATGTGTATCCACTGCTTCACAGCACGTTAGGAGGCCCTAGACCCTCGTACACATATTTTTAGTGTTAATTTTGTACTATTATATCGTAAATATCGTAACTAATCTCCAGCAGTGTGAACTATCTTGTGCACCAAATGAGAATATGTCAGGATATTTCCTTCTATTAAATGTAAAATGAAATTAAAAAAAATGAAAAAGGAAATGTATAGTAAAAATGATGGCGCATATGTCGTTTATTTTACTCCTTGAGATGCATGATCGTTTATTCTCTATGTCTTTGAACATAAATATATAAATGATGCTTCTAAACTAATGTGAAAGCTTCAACAAACTAACTTATTATTAAGATCTTAAGATTATAATTAGCTCAAAAGTCAAAAAAACATAACAAAAAGATACAAAAGCAACAAACCAAATTATTTTTCCTATGTTCTCTACAACATTTTTCTCTTAAGACTAAACAACCAATTCAAGTAAATGTACACATCTTCTCTTTCAAAACAACCAAATCCAAATCAACCAATAGCATGATTCATATAATAACAGATAAAAAGAAATCCTGTTACATGGTATCTGACTTCGTTCATACCATCTCCAGATTTAGCAGCCAACAAATCCAGAGTAGAAAAGCATTATTCCATTATTTAGCCTTTGATGGTCCAAATAATCACTAGGTTCAGTGCCAGCGCACTAGAGCATATATAACATCATTCCGCTTTTTCATCGGTAGACCCTTCCTTTTCAGCCTTCTGCAAAAATACAAAAGATCCAATTCACAAAGCAGTTTGAGGGGGAAGAAAACAGTTTTAAGTAATATAATCAGATCAATAAGGTCCGAGCGTTTCTATAAATTCCACTGATGCCTCATCTGTAGACCATTCTTTTGTTTCTCATCTTAAGGAAAAGTAAAATGTGTAAACTTGACTACGTGTTCTGAGTTTTAGAATCAAATGTGTAATGTCGGTTAATTAATAATAAAAATAACGGGAAATGTTAATTATATAAGAATTATGTAATAAAATTGTGTTACAGAACATTATAACCCTGTATCAGTTCACTTTCAATTGAAATTGATAATAATGTTATTATTAATAATAGTTAAAAGTTAAATATTATTATAATAATGAATTAGTAAAATAAATAATTGTTCTTATTAAGATTAATTGTTATTCATATTCATTTGTTGTTGTAGTGACAGACATGAAATCCTTGATAGATATTGAGGAAAATATTTATTAAGAGAATGACATGCAGCGGGAGAGGTTGTTTCTTTATAAATATATATATATATATATATATTGATATTTAATATATAATTTTCCACACGTTGTATTTTAATTAGCAATAAATTTTGACCATCTACAGATGCATAACAACTTAAAAATATAACGTATGAGGACGTGTATTAGGCGTTTGGTGTTCTTTAACAAACTTCCGTGGTCATGGAACTTCAAGCCTAAGTACTACAATAGTATATAACTTTGGGTGTCTATTAACACCGTGCACATACTTACATTAATTAAAATTACACCTTATATAGTTAATGTAACTGTGTCTCTCTGTGTAAACACACTGCTTCATATATTCTCTATCAACTACGTTAGATAAGGGACTGAACCCACTCCGCCAACCCCACCATCTTCTCTTTCCAAGTTCATATGTAGAGAATATAAGATCCAATAAGTCAATAACATAGAGCAAATACAAGCAGGAGTGAAACGGAAGTGGCGTGTCTAATCAATTATAAAAGTATAGGCCATGACTTTAACTGTTCACGCTCTCATGTGAAAGCCTCTCAATCTTTCCTCTTCCCATAAGCATTTAACCAAATTTTACCACCAGTTGGTTACTTGAGCAAAGGAGGCTATTCTATTTCATGTACAAGTTCATGCTAAGTCTCCAACAAAGCCTGGGCTATGATGAAACTACATCAAGTCATCAATGAGCCATACAAGAAGAGGAGACACAGATAGTTATATAAACTTGTCTGCTAGTAGCAAATTCTCACAGGATGTAGCTAAACCGTCTGATTAACATCCTCCTATGTCAAAAAATCTTTCCCCAATATACCAGCAATCATGATACTAATTATGCCTGAGTCCGGATAACAGGTGTTAAATCCAGCACACTCGAAAGAACAAAATGTGCTCAGTTTTGACTACAACTTTCAATTTTCAATACCTATATCCAAAACAAAAGCAGGGAGCTTGACTTGATAAAATAAGAGTGGAAAATTCTGGAATTCAGCTCCCAATTGTGTAAACAAACTCACTTATCCAGACAAAGACATCTTATTAACCTTCTTTAAAGTCTTGAATTGACGTTCTTAGTATGTGTAGATAATAAGATAAATATTTTTAACTCATTAATTCAGCAAAAAAGTACAGAGACAACAGAAACAACCATCTCGAGAGTACTGATCAGATCTATGTCAGCGGAGAGTTAAAGAGTTATTTAAGTCAATCAAACATAATAAGACTCTCTATCAAATTATTGCCCATTGACATGCATAGTCATAAACCATTCATCAAAAGTAAAACAAGATCATAAACAAAATAAAAGGAAAAGGTAAGGCAACTCAGATTCCCAGAGAAGTTCATTGTTGCATAAAGTTATCACGTCACTGAGCTTTTTCTCTTTTCAGCCACAAACCCTGGTAAAGCCAGGAAATTTCTGACCTATCATTCTTCGGGTTTTTTTTTTAAATATAAGCCAGTCCTTTTATCTGCCTCTTTTAGTTCTTTTATCACTTTTTATAAACCACACGATTAGCTCTCTTGACTGAGAATATCCACTGTTCTTGTTGCTTCTGGCAACATAAATCATTGGACTATATTCTTTTAAAACACAAATTATTAAATGATAGTTCTATAAACTGCAACTCCTATATTGATATTACTTGAGCTCCAATTTCCAAGATAACTATGCGACAAAAGTGTAACAATGACAACAACATTTGTATGGATGGGGTTTGTTGATATTCCACCTGAAGCCATTTGGATGGATACATAGTGGATGTGCACCAAAAAACTTGATGAACCTCAAAATGGCTTGTCTTCCTTTTATGGATCCCCAAATATATAGTCTACTTTCTAGTTTCCATATAGAGTATATTATTTGGCCCATTTACTAATATACCTTATTCAATTTAGTCATTTTAGTCTTGAAAATACAAAAGGAATTAAACGTGAAACAATATTAGAGAGTATAGGTACTCATTAAATGAGTACATAGTAGGAGATTGACTGGTTATTTGGTTTTTTTAGTAACTTTCTCAATCCATGTGAAAAGTCCTAGAAAATACTATGGAACAAAACCTAAAACTGCAGATCCAATATAACCCCAAAAGGCATGGAGGAACTACTAGTGAGCTCATCAAAGTAAGTGGACTACCAACAAGCTCAAGAAACCACCATCACATAGCAATCAACACCTCCACATTACTTAATGTTTCCACATCACAAAGTCTGCAAATGATTGCTCCAAGCATCCTTTAATTTTCTCCAATTCTTAGCACAATCAGGTACCAACAACCAAAGGGTCAAATCTATCTACTGAGAACATCATAAAATTCATAATTTTAATGCCAGAAATAGTTTACCTCTTCAAAAACTATCAGGAAGCAAACATAACACATATTCAAAAACACAAAATGAGAGAAGGTATGGTATAATAAGCAAATAAGGAAGCATATTAGGGAAGGAAATTGAATACCGATTGAGCATTGTGCCAGGCGAGACCACGGTAGACATTGGCAGAGAAGGTGGCAGTTAGATATATGGTGGCGACACCCAGGCCCGCCGTGAATGCTTTGAATGCCCAGTCCCCAATTCTACTTGCTACCGCCATTAATCCTTTGCTGAATTTTCCCTTTCCACTCTAATTTAACCCAACAAATTCAGAATCTGTATAAATTAGGGCAAGAAATGTTTGCTATAAAATTATAGCTTCCAAGGGTTTATGTTAATTGGTACGTGTTCAAACTTGAATTCACTGAATTTACTATTTTCTCCTTCTCTGTCTCTTTTGCTTTTCTTATTGAGTTTTTAAGAGATCACCAAATAATCTCCAATCCCTCTAAATTGATTCTATAAATATCATATATTAAAAAAGTTATCTTCTTAATATATTATAATTTAGTGATCAATTTAATAATTTTATAGAATGTTAATAAATAAATCAAATAAATTGTTTAAATAAACAAAATCTATATATATATTCTATAAAAAGAAGACCTTCTATAAAAATAGCAATAACTAATTTTCCCTCCTATTTTGACATACTATAAATGGAAATAAAGTAGTTACAAGAATTTTAAAATCAAGAAGAATTTTTTTTTAGAATTGTGGGGCCCTCTAGGTTGGACTAGGGCCTATAGGTAGGATTATGTAAGTTTATTTTGTCTTTATTACCTATTCTATATAAATCATAATTATTAAATTAAATAACTTTTCCATTTTAAATTTTGTTTCAATCTATGAAAAACATAAATTTGATATTTAAATTTTGATGTATAGTTATATTTAACAAAGTTACAAATACAAAAACAAATGACTAATTAAACTATACATTAAAAAATTTAAAGAATAATTTTAAAATTATTAGTTTTAGAATTTTTGAGAAATTAATAGCAATAAAAAACATTTTGGTATAATTATTTGATCTATTTGTCAATACAAGTGAGTTGAATATTGAATTACCTTCCTTATTTAAATACATATCAAGATATTGTAGTTATTTGAAAGACATATATCTTTTCTTTAACTTGAAATAAAGATATTGTAGTTATTTGAAAGACATATATCTTTTCTTTAACTTGAAATAATTAAGTTGTATGCATTAATTAGACCAAAATTTTCAAAGAAATCTATAATTGTGAACACAAAGGAAATAGTTACTAATGTCTTAGTTAGTAAGTATAAATCAAATAATAAAACACTATATTAATTAATTGTTAGTAAAGATAAATCAAAGAATAAAACAATATATTTAATTATAGTAATTATATTTATATTAACTGCAACATGCATAACATATATATATATATATATATATATATATCTTTAGGAGGTAACATTTCAAGTATAAATTTTTGTTTAACATCCATAACACAATAAATGTTTATCAATACCAAATTTAATTTAATTAATTTTAATTTACAGTATTAATGGCGGTATAAAATTGATATTTATTTAACAACCTTATATTTCAAATATATATTTTATAATTCATTGTTTAGCATAAACATACATTTATATATTATAGTTTGCATTTCAAAACTATAATATTATTTAAGATATAACACATTAAAGATAATATGTCTAGATTCTTATTAATATATAATTTTAGGTTAATATAATTATCACATTATATTATTAAAAAGGTCAAAACTAATAGATCTTATATTACAAACCGTGCATCGCACGGGTAAATTACTAGTATATATACAAAGAAGACCTTCTATAAAAATAACAATAATTAATTTTCCCTCCTATTTTGACATACTATAATTGGAAATAAAGTAGTTACAAGAATTTAAAAAAATCAAAAAGAATTATTTTATATTTTTTAGGATTGTGGGGCCCTTTAGGTTGGGTCATGACCTATAGATATGATTATGGAGTAAGTCTCATGTGAGACCGTCTCACGGATCATTTCATGTGAGACGGGTCAACCCATGACCCATACTTCACAATTCACATGTAAATTTGTGGATATGGGTTTTGATAATGGGTAAAAAGTATCCGTCTCACGAAAATCATCCGTGAGACCGTCTCACGTGAGTTTTTGCGATGATTATGTAGGTTTATTTTATCATTATTACCTATTCTATATAAATCATAATTTTTAAATTTAATATGAGAACCCAGCCGAAATTACACAATTTTTTTTAAGAAATTGACTTTTCTAACATTGAATATAACAAAAGTACTTTTTTACCACAAAATATAAGAAAGTTACATTTTCTACACTATTTTGACTCGGTCATGGAGAAATCATTAAGTAATGATGGCTTGATGATATATTCAATTTATTTATACTATTATTTAACAATTGTTTTATCCAACAAATCATATAAATTGATAAAAGTAATTAAATTGATAAATGAGGTTCGATTATTAGTGTATTAAACCAAATTTAAATGAATAATCGAACCACTATGATTAATAGTGTGTTAAATCGAACCACTATCTAATTTATATAATTTACTATGTCACTAATTAATTAATTTAATTTATTAAAACCAGTAATTAAATAAGCGAACGAGTAATAGAAAATTTAATCGAACGACTAATGAACCAATCGAACCACTAATAGAAAATTTAATGAACTAATCGAACCAGTAATTAATTTATTTAATCGAACCACTAATTACTGACTAAATTATATAATTATATATAATTAGTAATTTATATAATTTATAATGGTTCGATTAATTAGTACGAGAACCACTATAATATGTTAATCGAACCACAATAATTTATACTTAATTTAATAGAATTACTGAATATAATTTAGGTGGTTCGATCACTAGTGTAAAAAACCAAATTTTTCCAAAGTGATCGAACCACTATGTCAAATTCATAGTGGTTCGGTCACTAGTGTAAAAAACCAAATTTTTCCAAAGTGATCGAACCACTATGCATAGTGGTTCGATCACTAGTGTAAAAAATCAAATTTTTCCAAAGTGATCGAACCACTATGAATTTTAAATTAAATCAAAGTGGTGATCGAACCACTCATCAAAGTGGTGATCGAACCACTCATTTAAAGTGGCGATCGAACCACTCATATACATAACCATACGGTAAAGTTAAGTAACCATAACAAATTAAGTAAAGTTAAGTAACCATTCAATTAATTCATATACATAAAGTAAAGTTAACTATTTGAAATGGTTCGATTACTCAAATGATTAGTTAACCAAACCATTCATATTATATTATTAAATAAGTTTTAGTTATATAATCGAACCATTCATATTATATAATCGAACCATTCAGGGTTACTATAATTAATATATTTTAGTGGTTCGATCAATGAGTTCAATTAATCAAGAAATGGTTCGATCAATGGTTTTTCACAAAATTGGTTCAATTTGAATTAAACAATGGTTCGATTAACCACTATTTTGAATGGTTCGATTAACTTTTGTATGATTTGAATTAATTTGTTTCAATTTGATTAATTTTGAATGGTTCGATTAACCCCTATTTTGTGTGGTTTGAATTAATTTGTTTCAATTTGATTAATTTTGAGTGGTTCGATTAACCACTATTTAGTATTTGAATTTAATTTGTTTCAATTTGATTAATTTTGAGTGGTTCGATTAACCACTAATTTGTATGGTTTGAATAAATTTGTTTCAATTTGATTAATTTTGAATGGTTCGATTAACCACAATTAAATTAATTCAAATTCAAATTAATATATTAATTTAATTGTGGTTAATCGAACCATTCAAAATTAATCAAATTGAAACAAATTAATTCAAACCATTCAAAATAGGGGTTAATCGAACCATTCAAAATTAATCAAATTAATTGAAACAAAGTTTAATCGAGCCACTTTGTAAACTAATCGAGCCACTATTTTGTATGTTTTTTACACAAAGTTTAAAAGTAAACTAATGTATATATAATCGAGCCACTACGTTTGTAATACATTTAATAATTGTATATTATTTTCTTTGATTAATAATAGTGGCTCGAGCCATGCATAGTGGTTTGAAATGGTTCGATTATGGGTTAGTATGCAATTAATGAGTGGTTCGATCACCACTTTGATGAGTGGTTCGATCACCACTTTAATTGTGTTTGATGAGTGGTTCGATCACCACTTTCATGAGTGGTTCGATCACCACTTTGATTTAATTTAAAATTCATAGTGGTTCGATCACTTTGGAAAATTTTGGTTTTTTACACTAGTGATCGAACCACTATGAATTTGACATAGTGGTTTGATCACTTTGGAAAAAAATGGTTTTTTACACTAGTGATCGAACCACTATGAATTTGACATAGTGGTTCGATCACTTTGGAAAAATTTGGTTTTTTACACTAGTGATCGAACCACTATGAATTTGACATAGTGGTTCGATCACTTTGGAAAAAATTTGGTTTTTTACACTAGTGATAGAACCACCTAAATTATATTCAGTAATTCTATTAAATTAAGTATAAATTATTGTGGTTCGATTAACATATTATAGTGGTTCTCGTACTAATTAATCGAACCATTATAAATTATATAAATTACTAATTATATATAATTATATAATTTAGTCAGTAATTAGTGGTTCGATTAAATAAATTAATTACTGGTTCGATTAGTTCATTAAATTTTCTATTAGTGGTTCGATTGGTTCATTAGTCGTTCGATTAAATTTTCTATTACTCGTTCGCTTATTTAATTACTGGTTTTAATAAATTAAATTAATTAATTAGTGACATAGTAAATTATATAAATTAACTAGTGGTTCGATTTAACACACTATTAATCATAGTGGTTCGATTATTCATTTAATTTGGTTTAATACACTAATAATCGAACCTCTTTTATCAATTTAATTACTTTTATCAATATATATGATTTGTTGGATAAAACAATTGTTAAATAATAGTATAAATAAATTGAATATATCATCAAGCCATCATTACTCAATGATTTCTCCATGACCGAGTCAAAATAGTGTAGAAAAGGTAACTTCTTATATTTTGTGGTAAAAAAGTACTTTTGTTATATTCAATATTAGAAAAGTCAATTCCTTAAATTTTTTCGTTTAATTTGGCACATTTCCTCAATTTAATAACTTTTCCATTTTAAATTTTGTTTCAATCTATGAAAAATATAAATTTGATATTTAAATTGTGGTGTATAATTATATTTAACAAAGTTACAAATACAAAAACAAATGACCAATTAAACTATACATTAGAGAATTTAAAGAAAAATTTTAAAATTATTAGTTTTAGAATTTTGAGAAATTAATAACAATGAAAAACATTTTGGTATAATTATTTGATCTATTTGTCAATACAAGTGAGTTGAATATTCAATTACCTTCCTTATTTAAATACATATCAAGATATTTTAGTTATTTGAAAGACATATATCTTTTCTTTAACTTGAAATAATTAAGTTGTATGCATTAATTAGACCAAAAATTTCAAATAAATCTATAATTGTGAACACAAAGGAAATATTTACTAACACCTTAGTTAGTAAGTATAAATCAAATAATAAAATAATATATTAATTAATTGTTAGTAAAGATAAATCAAAGAATAAAACAATATATTTAATTATAGTAATTATATTTATATTAACTACAACATGCATAACATATATATCTTTAGGAGGTAACATATCTTTTAAGTATAAATTTTCATTTAACATCCATAACACAATAAATGGTTATTAATACCAAATTTAATTTAATTAATTTTAATTTATAGTATTAATGGTTGTATAAAATTGATGTTTATTTAACAACCTCATATTTCAAATATATATTTTATAATTCATTGTTTAACATAAACATACATTTATATATTATACCAAACATACATTTATATTTTATAGGGTCACTTTCAGTACGAATTTAGGTACTCCTGAGGTTTCTGCATGAGTAGGTGAAGCATCCTTTTTGGAAATCAATGTACAGGCTTCCCTTCTCATTTTCAAGACAAGTAACCAGAATTTTTCAAGTCTGTTATCTTCAGTCCTCAAATCACTGTATGTCTTATTTGGCATATTCTCTTTTGAGCTGAAGATTCTTTCATTTGGCTTTCTTGAATTTTAACCCGCTCAGGGTCACTTGAGTTTCTTAACCAGATATAGATAATCGGAGCTATATTGACATAGGATATATTAGAGCAAAATTTAGAAAGATGTATCTTGTCATCGTCGTTCTCTTCTTAAGAGTTGGCTTATCGAGTAGACCCTTACTTCATTTTGAAGTACGGACTGTTTGACGGAGTGTGCTTCTCATCTCACTCCTTCGCTTGACTTCTTCAGCACTTTCTTTCAAGGTTGTTGTCTGCTCATTGCTACTGTCCAGAGGCTCCAGTATGTTCCAAATGCCCGACTTTGCTCTGTAACAGCTTTCTTATGTCCAAGCTTCATGTTCAGCAGCTTGATTCACTTGTTGGTCTGCTCTGCACCTTTTCTAAGTAGAAGCTTGCTCTTTATGCAAAGCTTTCTGCTTAACAGCCTGTTTTTCAAGCGTAGCCTGCTGTTCACCAACTTCCTGCTCCTGAGCAGCTTTGCTCTACAATTTCAGTCTGCTCTTCTATTTTCTTCTTAGCCGCTGTTGTCTTCACATCAGTCATACTTTTTAAAGAAAGCAATTGATTCTTCTGGTCATATGTGTCTATGATGTGAGAGAGAGATAGAGGTGTTTTCAACGACGAGATTTGGATAAATGACTAAAACAGATTGGTTCTTAATCCAACCGGTTCTGATACCACTTGTTGGTCCCCAAGTGGCAGTAAGCTTAGGGGGTGGGGGTGGGGGTGAATAAGCCTACTCAATTTTCAAACTTTTCTGTTCAAACGAAATGATAAGTCACTCAGGCAGGTAGCTATAGAGCTTACTGTCCTGCAGGTTATTGCTTGAGCAGTTACATTTAGTGAACTTAGTGAAAATGAGTTTTATGCACAACGGAAATTCTTTTAAGCAAAGCTTCTTTTTTGAAAACAGTTGGTATGCTTATGAGAGATATACAGCAGGCAAAGCAAATAAGCAAGATATAAGATGTGAACAACAGTAAGCTAAACAGAAAGATAAACACAACGGTTTATAGAGGTTCAAGGGTAGAGTAATCCCTCTACGTCCTCTCTACTCCTTCACAAGGAGGAACATTGTTAAGTAAAATGGTTGATTTACACAAGCCTCGCTTATACAACGTAAACCTAACAAGAACTATCAGTCAATCCCACACAGGGTTACTGCACAGTGACAAAACTTAACTAGTCCACACAGAGCTCTTGTTCTTTTACTAAGAACACAAGTACTTGATCAGGAACAACCTCCGAACAAGCAACTCCTAACAGTCTAAGATAAAAATAAAGGGTTTTTATTTTCAACAACACAGGCTCTCTAAGCTGAAGGTAGCTTGCTGCTGGACTGGACTTGAAACTTTCTAGATATTGAATAACTTTGAAAGCTTGAACGTTTGATTCGCGAGAGTTTCAGGTTTCAAGTTTCTCGAGTTGGTGTGCTTCAAGTCCCAGTCTTCTTCTATTTATAGGCGATGAGAAATCTTTCCGTTGGAGAGAGCATCCTTCTTCGCAGCATGCATGGGGCGACGTGGCCTCTTCTGATTAGTCCGTACGAAGTTATTGAGATCGTAAGCCTTTGGCTGCAATCGTCATACTCAGTCTGACAGTTGGTATGTCCTCCTTTTTGCTTTATTACGTGACACCTTTTGATTGGATGAATTTGCGGTTGTGCCTAACGTAAATCTCGTACGCTCATTCCGAGGTAACTGCTTCTGAAAAGGTTGCCGGTGCTTCCTAGTTCGTCAGTCGGCTTAGCTTACTTGTCTTTCATTCGGCTAGCTTAATCAACATCCTTTTGTAGTGAACGTCCAGTATCTTTCCTAGCATCCTGCTGCAGTGACTTTGTACTTAGTCATTTTAAGCTTTCTTTATGCAACAAGGTCTTTATTCTTTCTTCAAGCTTTAAGTCTTGATTTTCAAGACTCCTGATCCTATACTTAGAATTTTACAACAGAATCTAGATACGTAGGATCCTAGGCCCTAATCTATTACATGTTTTGTCTTCATCAAAATCTATACAATGTTCCTTACAGGTACCTTATCTAATTTCTCTGTAATGTAGGGATACAAAACTCTCTTATATAACTTTTATTTGATGAACCAAAAGCATCAATCAAAATAAAAAGAACTTATCTTTGTATCACTGATCTCATTGTTTAATGTTTTTCATATATTCCTTTCATTTAATTTAACTTATATCCTCCCATAACATCACTATCCCTCAATTAAAAATACATCTGTAACACCCCGAATAAAATTAAGATCTACTTAGAACTTATGAGAAATGTAATAAGTTAATTCATGAAATTGAATTTACATCATCTTTTCGTAATTTAAATATAAGTCGTAAAATTCATCTGACAATAGAGCTATGTATAAAAATATTATGATAACTGAAAGTTAATTATAAATTACGAATATCTTAAGTTGATGAAGGAGATAAAATAAATCATTAATAATAATTGATTACTATCACAAGTAAATTATATACAATGTAAATTATTTGATCCAATTTTAATTAATAAGGATGGACTCGATAGATATTTTTATACGAGGACCTAAATAATTTAATTCAATGTATTCTGACTCAATTCGTAGTTAGAAACTCGATCCATTTTAATAGTGTGGAGAGGATGAGTTAATGCGTGTGCCACCTCACCCACTCCAACAGGTGACACGTTCCCCCCTCATCTCACACATCACCGTCTCTCTCTCACCATCTATCTCTTTCCCATCATCTCTCCCGTACAATTTAATGAAGAAGAAGGATCACCCCTCTCGATCTCTCCCGCTCTCTCCCTCTCGGATTTTTCCCACCGGCCGCCCTTACACCATCGCCTCCTCCGCGTGTGTATGGCGGAGGGGAGCGGCGAGCCACCGCCCTTCCCCCTTCCTCTTTCCCTCCCTTTCTCTTCATCCCTCCTCTCCCCATGTTTGCTGCCGCTGCTGCTTTTTTGAGTGTCACCGGGCGTTGCCGCCGCTGCAGTGAGTGCACGGCTGTGGTTGCGCCGCTGTGAGCGATGGAGTTATTTTCGATCGGGTTTGGGCACCGCCGAGATGGTTTAGGAGAGTGTGTGTAGGACCGGTTTGTGAAGTAGTTTTCTACATGAAGAGTGTAGGTAGTGGGCAGCGTCGGGGTTGGGCCGCTGGCGAGGGTGGTCACGGTTCGGGGAGTCGACGGCGCGCGCGAAGACAGCGACCCTGCTTTCTCTCTCTCGTCTCTGCTCCCTTTCTCTATTGTCTCTACTTTCTCTCTGCTCTCTCTCGGTTCGGGTCTTCTCCACCGTCGCTTCTCGCGGTAGCGCTGTGATTGCTTTTGTGATGTGTGAGTGATGCGTATGGTGTGGGTTTGGTGCTGGGTTTCTCGGGTGTGGTTGGCTGTAAATATGGCGTGTGTGTTCTGCTTTGTGTTGTGTGTGCACTGTGCGGGGATGGGCACACGGCAGCACCGTGTTGGACGTGTACGTGTACCACCGCCATCTGTGTTTCAAGGCTAAGATCGTCTGCAGCACACAAAATTTTACTGTTAATCTTACATAATTTTTATATAATAACTGTTAATGATCTGCAGCAATTTACATTATTTTCTGCATCAAAAAAAAATATTTCATAATATTCTTTATTAATTTATTTTATTTAACATTTTATTTATTATCAATATTTGTTATTATTGTTAAATAACCTATTTTTCATCTTTATTATTTTAAAAGTTTAAAAAAAATTATATATATATATTTAAATCTTATTTAATATAATATTTTAACAATATTTTAATTTTTTTCACATTAATTAAGTTTTAAATTATAGTTTAAACTAAATAAAAATAATTTAAAATAAAAATGTGAGTTACTAATCAATAATATTGTAATATTAAAGTACAACTAGTAGTGTATCCGTGCATTGCACCGTGTGTTATATATATATAATTATTAAAAAAATATAATAACATATAAAATATAATGATTATTATTTTAACAAAAATATATTGATACTTTTTTTAATTTGTATTAGTATAAAGCTAGGTATTTTAACTTTAAATTTATGTCATTATAAATAATTATATTCGAAAATATTAGAAATTTGAAATATATAAAGTAATATATTAATCTATGGATTAAACAAACAAATAAAACAAATTTGTGTCAGAACATTACAGGGGTAGTGAAATTTTAAAAAATAAATTTAATATCTAAAAATAAGTTATATGTATTGAAACGTTATGATTTAAGTATTGAGATAAATAAATTTATATTTTATTGACATTTATAACAATAAATACACACGTATTTTAATATATTTTTTTGGTTCAACGCCACATATAACTCATTTATTTTAAATCAAATAAAAAATTATATCAGCTTATCAAATACATGAAAATTTCTCTTGCTATCTATTTAAATGAAACAATTCAAAATTGAACTTAATCTACACATTTTGAATAAAAAAATTATGAATAATAATTATAAGATTGATAAGTCAATATATCAGAGACTAAGAATGATGAAATTTTAATTTGTGAGAAAACAGAAAAATTATCTTTGTCCAATCTCTTATGCCACCTTAATTAATTAGAATATAATATAAATAAAATTTGACAACAAATAAATATAAAATAAGAAAGATAAAATAAAATATTTGCATATTTCAAATGAATAAGTTGTTTAACTTGCAATAATAATTTTAATCTAATTTTTTCTATTTGATATGTTTTATATGTGTAATCTATTAGGTATACCGTACAGGCGTACACCTATAATATTTTTTTATTTCTAGATTTTAATATCAATTTACAATAAATTAATACTATATATCATAAAAACATTTAATAATGAAAAATCATTGAAGCTCACACACATACATTTCCATATTTCAGTTTGATAAATTTTATATGTATTAAATTTAAGATCATTAAATTATGATTAATTTTATATATTATATATTTAAAATTGATTTAAAATAGGGTAAATTACAAAAAACAATCCCAGCTATCGACTTTTGTAAAATTGCAACCTAATTTGTTTTTTTTTTTAAGATTGCCACCCAGTCTTTCTGTAGTTTTGCCGATTGCAAAATTTCCAGTCATTTTTCCGGCAAATGAATTAATTTTTTTCACTTTGCAACCCAAACTTTAATTTTTTTTGTCCAATTGCAAATCATGATTTTTTTTCGCTTCACACTGATACCTTTATGTATATATGAGTGTGACATTTATGTTATATAATTGTGATCGATATTCATAAAATAAATATCAAGGAAATATTGGTCAAAATTGGTGAAATATATTTAACAACGGTAAAAAATCGATGGAATATCAATAAATATCGGAATATATTGGTAAATATAGGAAAAATAACAATAAATATATGTACCCATATTTCCATCGATATCGATATTTTCACGATATTTCCGTGAATTTAAGTTACCTATATTTCCACCGGAATTGAAATTTTCATTATTGGTTGCAATATGATAAAAACACAAAGTTCAGGTTGCAATTAAATAAAAAAAAAAGTTTAGGTTGCAAAGTGAACAAATTAATCTCCATTTCGCAGGAAAATTTGCAATCGACAAAACCAAAAAAAGACTAGGTGGCAATTTGAAAAAAAAAAAAAAGGATTAGGTTGCAATTTGAAAAAAGTTGATAGGTGGAGTTGTTTTTTGTAATTTACCCTTTAAAATAAGTACTTAAAAATAAGATGAGAGATAATAAATATATAATCTCTCATTTCATCTTATTTATCTATTTATTTTTTTATTTGAAATTTCTATACAATAAATACTATATTGAGTATCATAACTGATTTCTTAAATTAAATATTTATTTATTTTTATTGAATTTCTTAAAATACAATAAATATGTTTGTTTATTTTTATTTTTATTGAGTTTCTTAAAATACAATAAATATGTTTATTTGTATTTATTTATTTGTATTGAGTTTCTTACAATAAATACAATATGAAAGCAATTAATAGGTTTCTTAAAATAGCAATTATTTAATAGGTAGATAATTTATTACAGTTATTTTTGACAGAATAACCTGCTTTTATATATATATATATATAGATGTGGGATTAATTTTCTAAATTACAAATGATCAATCTTGAGTTAGGTTCAACCTCAACAGCTCCAAGAGTCATTCATTTCAATCTTGAATTAGATTCAACTTCAACAACTTCAAGTGCAGCTCCAGCAGCTAATGATGGTGGTGACAACTCTTTATCCAACTGATCAGATGGGGTAAAAAAGTCTAAACTAAAGAGAAAGCAAATGGAGGAAGCCTCTAATTTTCTAAACATGGTTAAAGAGGAAAACGAGAAACTTAGAAAAAAATTAGTACAATCACAAGCTCAAAAGAACCGCGATGCATTAATTCTAATAAAACAACATATTGAGGTTCAAAAGCTTAAAGTTGAAGCTCAAAATCACAAAATAGAGATAAAAAAACAATTGAGAGAAGATAACATTTTAATGGTTAATTTAGATAATATTGTTGATCCCCAAAGTCGTGAATTCTTTCGATTGGAAAAACAAAAAAATTTGGAAAAAGGGACCCAAGAAGAACAGCAAAAACAAGCCCAAGAACAACAACAAAATAATGCATTTTCTTTGTTTGGACAATTTTTTCCAAATGTTAGTCGCAAACAAGTTCAAGATGCTGGAGGATTTGGAAAATTATTAAGAAAATTATTGTATTTCTTATTGATATTTTTTTTTATCAATAATTTTTGGTTTCATTATTTTATGCAATTTTTATATTTAAATTAGTTTAATATCTAGATATTATATGTATTTATTAATATGTTGTATTGTATTTTTTTTTTTCAAAATCGGAATGATTATAATAACACTTAATATAAAAAAATAAGGAAAAAATGAATACAAAGTTAAAATAATGAAAAAGAACTTAAAAACAAAATAAAATAAGAAAAGAAAATGAATAAAATAAATTATAAATAATGATAAGAAAAAAATGAATAAAAAGTAAGAATATCGAAAAAGAAATTAAAAATAAAATAAAATAAGAAAATTAAATGAATAAAATAAATAAATAAATAATAAAGAAAAGAAAAGGAAAAGAAAAATCAGATGGTGCAAGGGGTTGATCTGTGGAAAGTTGGCGCACAACTAGCGGTTAAGATGAATGACCCACAAAAAAGAATCATTGTTGGAGATGAAAACATGACCATCAAATTGTGATGGCGCACTGTTGGAGATGCTCTAAGAAGTGAGAGGGGTCGTTTTGGGTGTGGGTATTTTGAGTGTGGCTGGGCTTGCCGGGGACGTACCGTCGTCGACGACGGCAAGTTTGGTGGTGTCTTGAAATTTGGGTAATTAACTTAAAAGCTTTACTGCAATTTCACATAATTTATATCGACATAAATCGAATCCTAAACTCTATGTGGTTATTTCTTTAAATCCAAGAGTTAAAATAACGTTTGGCTTTAACCAATGAAATCGAAATCAACCATTTATATAACTGATATCGACCCATTTGGCAAGGTTAACTTTATATAGTAGTCAACCATTGGATCATATTTTTAAATATACCTTTATTTTCATTAAATTAAGAACACCTTACAAATTAAACCCTAATGTTGATTCAATTAAATCTATATTTCCATACTATCATATATAAAGTTAGTGGCAATTATCCAAATGTTTAATTTAATTAGATGTTTTAAGATAATACCCAAGAAGCCTTAAGATTCATGTTTAGCTCTGATATATGATTTAACCTTTCGAAAACTAAGTATATTGTTTTAAAAGATAATTTTGGCAATGTCTACCATTTTAAAATAATTTAATAAACAGGTTTTTACTATAAAGATTATCAAAATTCTAAATTGTATCTTAAAATTATTCCTTTAATACTTTTGACCACTCCGACATTGAAAGATCACTTGAATTTCTCTCGTGATCAAGGAAAGCCATAAAAATTAATATTTAGTTAGTAATAGTAGCTTTAGAAAAAGAACTTATGAATATTACATAAAATGTGAAGCATCTTTTAATGTCCAATGTAGGAAACGAACAAGGATGGATTACCTAAACTTGCTCAATAACATACAAATAGATGTGCAAGCAACTCCGAAGGTGGGGGTAATTTATGTGTTTTATTATTGCGGTATCTGATAAAATATGTGTAATTGACTATGTGTCAATTATGTTTTATGTGATCAAGTTGATCGTCCCTACTTATGACTGAATTGGACGTTGACGTTCAGCGTTCCTCTTCAATATTACAATATGTGTGTGCGCTTGTGCATGAAGGGGTTTCAGACGTGGTCCCCGCTATGTTCAAGGTTTCAAATATGACCTCTTATGTCTGAGGTTTCAAATATGGCCTCTTATGTTTGAGGTTTCAAATATGGCCCGAGTATGTTCGAGGTTTCAAATATGGCCTCGGGTACGTTCATTGTTTCAAGTGTGGCATTGAGTATGCTCGAGGTTTCAATTATGACCTCTTAAAGTCTATGTGGAAAGTTCCGAAGGAAGTTATGTTGGACGTAAAACTCTGATGCACACCTGGGCTGAAAGACCCGAGGGGATGCAATGCATTCTTGATGTTATGTTTTCCCTATGCCAAATGTCTAAATGTGATTGGATGTATGTGCGCTCACCTCCACTGAGTGTTTTGCAAACACTCACCCCTATATGTTTAAATGTTTTAGCACAGGGTACGTGAACGTGGCATGCTAATAGCCGATATTATCAAGATCGCAGAAGATAAGATTTTATTTAAAGGGTTTTAATTAATCAATTTTAGAAAACGGATATTTATTTAAATGTTTATTTCTATCGCTCTTTTGATGAAATGAAAATTGTGTTTGTGGAGAAAGTATTTTCAACGTAATCGTTTCGGCTGCATTGTTTAAATTTATTTTTCCTAACGACGTTTTATTAATACGATACTTTAGGATTATTCCTGAGTTTAGTGTTCTATATATAAAAAAAAAAAAAGGGATCAACTTCTAACGTAAGTAACGCCAAAGTAAGATTTTACTCTTTAAAGAAAGAGGACAGTTAGAAGATCACAAAAGAGAAAGAATTAAAAGAATCAATTTTAAACTAAACCATTCGATGATATAATTATTATCAACACACCTAATTCTTTTTTTCCTTCTAATTTTTATGAAACAGAATAGATTTACAATTATACACCCTAATGATCAATTACTATTGATTGTGAATCCAACATACCATGAAAACTTATACTACTAGTCAAATTGTGCAAACTGGAATAAATATATATATATATATATATATACACTAACTACAAATTCTATTTTACAACCCCTTTAAATTCATTAATGAGATTTAGTAACTTACTAAAGAAAGCAGATTATGGGAGAAGAGGTTGTAGACATATACCTGCGGCCAGAGGTGGCAATTCGGGCCGTCCGGTCCGGCCCGGTCCAATCCAACGGATCAAATGATAAGTCGGGCGGGGCTGGGTTGGGCGGTCCTTTGGTCGGGCCTATGAAATTGGAGCCCGGCCCAACCTTGTTTGGGCCATTGGGCCAACAGGCCAAATCGAGCCAAATGCATAATTATTTTTTTATATTAAAATAATTTTTAATTCATTAAATTCTTACACAAATTTAACTAGAAAAATAACTTCCTATTATTATAATTTAAGACGTTCAATTTAAACTATAGTATCCTATTTATGTAATCGAAATTATATTTTTTAATATAATTAAACTATTAGTGGGGACAAAATCCGATTTTTTTTACTTCCTTTTAGCATTCAAAAAATATTTTAACTCCATTATCATAGTTTGTTAATAGATTCTAATTAGTTAATGATAGTTGAAGATGAGAATAATTATAAAAAAATTAAAAGAATACATAAAAACATGGAGGAGGGAATCGAGTCACATGTAAAATTTACAAATTGCACACAAAAAAGTAATAAAAAAATTAACCC
This sequence comes from Scutellaria baicalensis, assembly GCA_005771605.1. Taxonomy (NCBI): domain Eukaryota; kingdom Viridiplantae; phylum Streptophyta; class Magnoliopsida; order Lamiales; family Lamiaceae; genus Scutellaria; species Scutellaria baicalensis. The sequence continues at coordinate 448,729 of CM016724.1, forward strand.
AACGGGCCAAATTGATCCGAGCCCATCCAACCCATCGGGTCGTGCCAAAAAGTTAGGGTGTTTTTCGGGCCGCTCATTTTAGAACCCAACCTGACCTAATTTACGGGCCGTTCGAGCCGGGCTCAAATTACCGGCTCTACCTACGGCTCCTTAGACTTTACGGTGGGATTTCTTTCTTTTTTTCTTAATCTTCAATTGAAATAGTTATATAAATCTACAGGTAGGGTTTTGAAATCACCTCCATGTAGGACCTACTAAGTAGATCCTTTATTTCTCTCAACCACCTATCTTATTTTCTTTATTTCAACCAATTAATAATAAAAATATTATTCTAGAATCTTATATGCAATCTAATATGATACGTGTATCATTGATTATCAAGAGTCTCAAACATATAAAATATATTATTTGAATCGTCACGTAATTCATCACAAAATTTATATAACTAATATTCTATTTTGAAATTTGATGGTAGAGATTAATTAAAAATTGGGTTGTTACACTATTATAATAGACTCTTAATCATATTAAAATATTGTTTGTATTAAATCCAAAGATACAAAATTGCATAAAGAGGGTTGTGATTTTATAGGATTTTGGAATACGATTCTATATAAATTTAAGTATATAATAAGCCCGTTTGGTTTGAAGGTTGGGTTTGGATTGGATTATAATAATTTTGGGCTTTCTACTGTTCATGCAATATAATTGGATGTTTGGTGTGGAGGTTTTTGGGATGAGTTTAGTTGTAATATGTGTTTGGTATGAATGTTTATATGTTTGTTAAAGTTGGTGGGTTTATAAATTCGTGTTTGGTGTATTGGTTAATGTTGGTTAAATATGTGAAATTACATAGTTGCCCTTATATTTTAAAAAATACATATCATATGTGATGATGTAGAGGACATAAATGGAAATTCAATAAAAATACACTATTTGGGTTAAAATCAAACCCACCAAGGATGGTGGGTTTAAAATCAAGCTTAATCCCCTTTCTTCCAATTATAAGCCCGAGCCGGATATTAAGCCCGGGCCGGTAACCCTTCTACCAAACACAGATTTAGGGTGGATAACAAACCCTTCTACCAAACACACCCTAAACTTAGATTATGATTAGCATCCTAATATAAAATAATTCAAATTTAAAAATACTAAATTACTGTAATGATCTTAAATAATAATTAAATTAAAGTCTTAACATAATAGAGTCTTATATTACAATTCTAATAATAGACATAATGCAAGCTACAATTAAGTAAATACAAGTAGTAATAGTATAATTAAAAATATCACTTGAAAGTATATATTCTATGTGTGTATAATATTATATAAGGATTAAATACCATAATATAATCTGATTGCACAAGTAGTGTGCTCTGCAAATATACATGTTATACTGAAATGTTTATGAAAATTTACTTATTGTGCAGTACTTTGATATTCGTGCTTGGGCTACTGTATCACAGGGATATAGTGTGAGAGGGATTCTTTTACAACTTCTTTCTTTCATGCTACGAAAATTCACTTGTTGATGAATTAGGAGATCAGTTGTCTAAGAGTTTATGTGGAAGAAGAGATTTGATTGTATTAGATGATATGTGGAGCGTCCAAGGTTGGGATGAGATAGAAGTTTTCTTACCCAGTAATGGCGAGAGAAGATGGGTTGTCATAACTACTAGGCTGTCGAATGTGGCTACTCATTGCAGCTCTTGTTACATTATGATGAAGTTTCTAGATGAGGATAAAAGTTGGAAGTTGGTTTGTAGAGAGGGAGGAGGAAGAGTTTGAATTACGAAAGGGGTCGAAACTTCATTCGATTTGAAAAATTATAAGTAAAGGGAAAGCAAACAACATATGGTAATCAACACTAACATATGAAAATGGAAAAGGAATAAACATGTTCTCATTAGGATGGCCCTTTAATTGAAAGACATGCATTCATTAAAAGAGGTTTAACTTCATCATCATACGCATTCTAATTTCAAGTCAACAAACATATTCTCAATTAAAGTGTGTATATGCATCCGTACTTGATGGAAGTCCTTTCTACATGCATCCTCAATGGAAAAGAGCTACTCCAAAGAAATTGTAAGCCATGGATATATCAAAAGTGAATACCCTATTTACTCTTCATAATCAACCTCATACTAGGTTAACCTTTTGTATTCCGCATGACGACGACCTGAATCCTCCAATTTTGGCCCCATCACCTGCTGCACGGAAAAGGATACAAACAATCAGAACAGTATTCACCAAGTTCATGCCCACTTTGCCGGGATTAATTATCTTCCTTCAGCATTTCGTCATGAGTTGCTAAAAGAGTATATCGAATGGAAAATAGTACTACTTCATTAGAATCTATAACAAGGTACCTGGAGGAGCCTTTCATACATATGCATGCACTACATCCATCAAACAACATTATTATTTACAACTCCACATGAGGAAACTTCTGGAAATCCCAGGGAGCCACTTGACATTTTGGCTAATGGATTCATGATAAGCCCCCGTCCACCTTGGCAAAACCTCCGATTTTCTATGGGAAGCCCTTCACTATCTTCAATCTTGTCACCAGATGTCGGAAGCCGTAAAGTCGAAAAACTAGGTACTGGTTTTCTCCAGAACTTTGAGCTCAAGAACTCGGTGCCAGGTAGCTTGCAGCACATCGCACCGTTTTGTGACATCCTTCCAGTTGAAACAGCTAAATCAAATGAGATGTCATCCAAAGCAAGCTCAAGACCGTGAACACGTGCCTCGAGGGAAAGCATTCCCTTCTGTGAGCTCCCAATAAATTTCTGGAATCCATATAAACAAACACATCTCAGATTAAAGATTCACTGAATCAAGAGCCATGATCAGATGATTTAATGCTAATAAATGAGAATTATAGAGCCGAGATGATAAGTAAAATCATACAATATGTAAATGCAAGGGAAAGGTAAGAACCTGGAGCAGGTCAAACAAATTGGATTGCTGACTTTCAATCTGAAGAAGCTGCTTTCGAATCAGAGATAGGTCATCACACTCTCTTTGATTCCTACGGATATCTCCGGTTTCATTACTAACAACGACGCTGGTGTCACCACATGGAACAACTCGAGAACCACCTTTAAACAAATCAAGCTTCTGCTTCCCATTGTGGCCATTGAAAAGGGCACGTTTAATCCCTGACTTTTCAAATGTTCTCGTCTCACCCTCACTAGTTGCTAAAACTCGTTCTTCTTTATTTTCTGAGAAAGACATGCCATAACAACCAGTAGGAGTGACAATTTCAACTTTCGTATCAGAGGACTTCTTCCGATCTAACTTCTGGAACATTGCTGGACTCGATTTCTTCTCGTTACTACCAATAGGACCTCTTTTCCTGGCTGTTGAAGCCCCAGAACCATCTAGCAGGCCCCTTCTCCTTATTTGAGGAGTAGTAGACCCAATAGAGCAATTAGTTTTAGGGCCGGGTGGGTAACGGCCATCACTGGCATTTTCTGTAGTCAGAAACAAAAAGATTCATATGAAAATAACGTAAATGAATAAAACAAGATGCCCACTGTTGAAGAAATTCCAAATCTACATTGCACTAAAATGAATCCAAACTACAGTTAATAGATGACGCATAAAGATCCAAACGAATCATAATCCAGTCTATGTATACTATCACAGAGATCAACAATTAACAATTCGCATCAAAAGCAGAATTGAGAAATGATAAACCATGTTTGAAAGTGACGTAAAGAACACAATAGACAAATGCAAAAGAAAACAATTCAGACGAAGAAACAAAACAACATCACAATCCCCAATAGTTCCAAGAATTAGAATGAATAACCGACACAATTAATCCATTAGGAAATACGGGCTACAAAGATTTGGATCACTATTTGAACACTAAAATCTGAAAAAATGAATAAATGAATAACAATCACATTTACGAATCTCAGTAAAGAAGATAAAAGCAATCATATATCATACCTTTAGATGATGCCACCGATTCAGGTAGTGGTGAAAACTCCTCTGCCAGATCTGGGATTTTCCTCCAAGCTTCTATCATTTGATTCATCGTCTCCCTCGCTGCCTTCACCTGATCAGATCAGTCCTTCCACATTTCATCAACACACAAAAATGGTATTCAAATCAAATACACCAAAATCTGAAATAAACAAACCTTGTCAAATCTTTTTGCCTCAAAGGTCTTCAAGCACGAAGTCTTGTACTGAGATAGCGACTCTTTCTCGACGGTGGCCAGCTTCATCAACGCCTCCGCAGCCGCTTTCCTCGCAGCCCAATCTTCACTACTCAAAAACTCCATCAAGCAACTGATCAAATTCCTAACAACGTTCCTCCCACCATTACTCAGCACTCCCTTCACTCCCACAACACTCCCCATCAACGCCAAAAGCGCGGGTTTCGCCTTGAATGTCTCGCATTTCGCCAACTTCTCAATCCTCGGCAACAATTTCCTCAAGCTTACTGCATCCGGATCCCTCGATCCTTCTATTATCGCCGCCAAACACAAAGCGGCGCCGGTTTGGGCGTTGGATTCCTGCTCGGTGAAGAGAGATTCAACGAAGGGTTTGATGATTGATGTGAATGGAGGACAAGTGAGGTGCGATGAGAGGGAAAGGGACGCGGCAACGCAGGCGGAGCGGACGGAGGAGTCAGGATCGCGGAGGCGGCGGGAGACGGCTGAGAGGACCTTGGAAAGGTAGGGGGCGAGGGAATCCCCGTGATGTTCGGAGAGAACGGAGATGAGTTTGAGGCATTGGCGGCGGACGGTGGACTTGTCCGAGGAGTCGGTGGCGGAGATGGAGGAGAGGAAAGACGGAAGGGCGTCGGCGGAGAGGGTTCTGGCGATGGACTCAAGTTCCAATGCGGCGGCGGTGTGGGTGTCCCTGTCGGAGAGCTTGTGGAGGCAAGTAAGCACGCGGTGCTTCAGGTCACGTGCCTTTGCCTGCTTAGCCGAGTTGGAGGCCGACATTCTGATAAAGTGACGGAAAATGTGCAACTGAGGGCGGAGTTATGTTCGAGGTGGTGGTGGCGCCGGCGGGATCTCCGGCGGCATTGCGGTGGTTGAGGTGGTTGCGTCACGGAAGATCTCGTATAATGACTCCACTTGCCAGTTTCTCTCTCCTTTGAGAGAATATATAGCGGTGCCGGTGCGGGGTAGTTTTGTCAATTCTTAAGGGGCCGTTAATCTCAAGAAATAACAATGAAACGACACCGTCGCAATGAATTGTAGGCAAGCAATTAGCATTCTCACCTAAATGGACCACTCCTTTCTTTGACCATAATTTATCTTGTACATTTTCCTTCTCTTTTTTTTTTTTTTATAACAACAATGTATAAATTAAATTATGGATGACGTTCTGAAACTTATGTCCGGTCGTCTCACAGATCATATTAAGTGAATATGATCATAATCTACAATTCATTTTACATATAAATTAATGAAAATAGACTTAATTTAGAAATAAAAGAGATTCGTTTTATGAAAATTATATGTGATAATGTTTCACACAAGTTTTTACTCTTAATTTATTATCACGATGATTTGTTAAAAAATATTCTGCCATAATTAAGCCAAAATGTGTGTTGGATATGGGTAATAACTCATAAACCATATGATGAGTTTGAATTTGAATGATGAATTGTTTGAAAGGCTAACAGCTCCATTCACAAAAACATATTGAATAATTATATATAAATATATCTGAATTCAGGTGCAAATCTAGAAATAAAAGAATTGAGTATATTTCATAAATAATAATAAAATAATAATTTAGATATGTGTTTGATAAAATTCAATGTTGTCCAAATATGGTATTGATAAAGAATGATATAAAAGAAACAAATGAGCAATAGAAAGATTTACTAAACTTGAATACTCCAATTCATGGTAAACTTGATTAAATTATGTTTATAAACTCATAATAATTTATGATCAATTAAATTCAAACATATTAATTCTAATATTCATTAGAAACTCAAATAAAGTTGAGTACTTATAGTACTAATGAGATACAACTAAAATCACTAAAGGTATATAGTACAACATAAATGTATGATTAAAATAATATAAATGTGTAACACTAGAGAGCGAGTTGTGCGAGTATTTGTACAGACACCCAAACACGTGGTGGTGCGTTAAAGCACGTGTTTGATCAAATTTATCCGAGAACATGAATTTAAAATAAATGTAAATAATGCATACAAGTTGTTGCGTTAGTTTAGAAGTACAACATTTTATCATTATATAAGTTGTTGTGTTAGTTTAGAAGTACAATATTTTCTCATTAAAAAGATGATAATAACATTAGAGCATTGTCAACCCTTTGTGCTACTCTTAAACAAGATTGTAGGCTCTAAATCGACGTTCTAAACCCTCTATTTTACAATGGCTTTACATAGAATATTCTTTTCTTATTCTTTTTTATTGAATTAATTTTTTTTATCAAATTATACCTTAGTTACTTTTTTTTTTTTTTTGGTTACTTTATATTATTAATTTAATATAATCAAACATGGTACTAATTTACATCAAAACTTAAATTAATTGAATTAGAAAAATGTATGTGTAACTCAAATAAAATAAGATGCAGAATGAAAATGAGGTAAACCAATTGGTTACATAACTTTATGCCATTATTTTTTAAACTATAAGAGTATATAATTATATATGAAAAAGATGAAGTCTGATATAATTTTAATAATTGGTCACAACACTTTTATAACATAGACAACTGGTACAAGGTTGGAGAAGAAATCCCATGTACTATATTTTTTAGGCAGTTTGCATAACTTTAAGTCTACTTAATTTGGAGATGATTTTATAATTTCATAGTGGAATCCATGGTAGGAAATATGAAAAAGTGAATTTCATTAGTTTTGTGAAAAAATCAAAGCATGCAAGTTTTTTGGTCCAATAAAATTGCTATTTTCAGTCTTCATCCTAGTATAAAAAGGGACAATGTTTTATTTATTTCATATAACATTCTTACCAATATAGAAATGAATTTTGCGTTAGTTACTCTACACAATTAGCATGTCTCTATTTTATCCTCAAAATAAGTAATGTATCATTTGCTTATAATGATAGCCTACCCTAAGGGTGGGGCCTACTCTAACATTCTTTCACACATTTTTAAGTTGGGGCAAATGAAAGTGATGACTTGCAAAGTCATGAATTATTTACTTATTCCAGTCCCAACTTACAGCATGAGTAATTGACACAAGCTAGGTAGGTGATCTATCCTAGAGTGTCACGCGATGAAGATATCACCTGGGAAAGGGATTATTATTATGATAGATATGTTTTCAAGTGTGGTTTAGATTAATTTTAGAGTATTTTTAATTAAAATAAGAGTAGTGTTGAAAATGTAGGTAGGTAAAAACTTATATACCCCTGGGCATATAAGGATACAGATTTAGGTGTTATATACATGTTCTTCAGGTGTTTTATATATACTTTATAGGTGTTATGTTTCTTGGTGTTATAAATATACTTTATAGATATCATATGTATATAAGAGTATACATGTGATACCTAAAGGGTATATAAATGATACTTGTAGAGTATATATTTCACACCATATGATGACTAATTTTGGGACATCGTGCCCCTGGGGCATACAAGTGTCACTCATGTAGGTATGTTTTTAAATGTGTGTTTTTAGTTAAGCATAGGCGTATTTTCGTATAAGGGCATCTCCAATGCATAAACCCGAAAAATAGGTTTATTTGTGTCACATCACAACTTAAAGGTATGTCTAACGTAACGTAAATGTATCTCTAACATCACCTAAAGTCATGCCCAAAATCTTGAAAAGTAGCGCCAAAAAAAAAAAAAAGGAAAACAGGTCAAGCGCCCCAAATCCGACCTAGATCCACTTGATTCACAAGAGAGTGACTCATATTTTTAATCGTGTGTTTTTAGTTAAACATAAGTGTATTTTCCTGTAAGGGCATCTCCAATGCATAAACATAAACCCAAAAGGTAGGTTTATCTGTGTCACATCATTCCCACCTCAAAAGTTAAAAAAAAAGTTCTACCTTTAAATAATGAGTAGGTCTCCTATACACCTGGTGCATGGATCAGATCCGTGCACTCGGGTCGGATGCAGGCCGAGCTGGACCGACCTAGTCTATTGCGCCTCTCTTTTTTTCACGTGTTTTGGTCGTAACCTTCATGTTATGTAAGCCATACATTTACATTATATTAATCATACTTTCATCTTATATCAGTTATACCTTCATTTTAGATTTCATACTCTTAGTTCAAAACCAGCGTGTTTTGGTCGTGACATTCATGTTATGTTAGTCATACATTTACATTATGTTAGTCATAACATGACACAACATGAATGCATGACTAACATAACATGAAGGTAAAAACACCTTGAGCGAATTTTTGTGGGTTTGAGCGCACCCACCAGGCGATTGAGAGTGTGTGGGAGCATGTTGAAGCATGTGAAAATGCGCGTGGAAGGCGCGTGAGCCGGGTTGACCCAGGTACATGGATTTTAGATCCATGCACCAAGTGCACAAAAGTTTTAGTGTTAAATAATTAACTCACCAACTCTTCTATCCAAAAAGTAACTATTCATAGGTCTAACTGTTAAATCACTCAATAAAAATTTATTATTTTACCTGTATTTTTTTTATAATAATAAAAATTTCATAATATTTAAATTTAGATGATTAATTTTTTAATTTTAAAAATTTATTCAATTTAGTAAAAACATAAAATAAAATTGAACAATATATTCGTCGAAAAATAAATTAATATTTTTAACCATCTGAGAAATTTGGAGAATATATAGAGAAATTTTGAAAACCATCGTCCTGAGGACGAATGTTGAAATTTTGAATGCAACTCTTTTTTCTCCCTCTCTCTTATTTCCTCCTTTTTCGTCTTCTTGGAGATAGCAATTCATCTACCCATCTCCTCCCCCTCAACCCACTTATCCACAATCTTCTTCTACCTCAAAAATTAGGTTTAAATTTTTGTCAAATCAAACTTCTACCTCCCGTTGGGATGCTCTAAGATTATCATTTTTCTTCCCTTGCAATGATTGGTGTGTTTTCTGATCCATTCTCCACTGTTGTGCAAGGAGGGAACAGCCAATTGGAGGAGCGCGTGTAATGCATGCGCTTGGCAGGCACGCCATGGTTGCAATTTGGATGCGCTGATTTCTTCTTTCATGTAATTTTTCTTTTTTCCTTTTTTTCGATGCAGTTTTTTTAATTTTCCTTTTTCCCCTATACAAACAATTTGGTCCGTTTTGAGAAAGAGTTATTCTCCTATACACCAGTTGTACGAATTTGAGATCCGTGTAACTGAGTCCCACCCGGGTTGAGCTGGCCCGCCCAACCCGCGGCTCTTTACTTTTTCACGTGTATTGGGGCTCTTTACTTTTTCACGTGTATTGGTCGTTACCTTCAGTTATGTTAATGTTACCTTCGTGTTATATTAGGGTTACCTTCGCGTTATGTTAATGTGACTCTATCTCCAAATTTCATACCTTTAGTTTAAAACCACTTAACTAAAATAATACGAAGGTAACACTAATATAACATGAAGGTAACACTAACATAACATGAAAGTAACGTTAACATAACATGAAGGTAAAAAACAATGTTAATCATACCTTCATGTTATATTAGAGTGACCCTCACGTTATGTTAGTGTTACCCTCATAAGGGTAACACTAACATAACATGAATGTAACTCTAACATAACATGAGAGTATGACTGTTTGAAGCTAATCTTAGTGAGTTTGAGCGCACCCATCAGGCGTGTGGGCGTGTGAAAATGCTCGTCAGAGGCGCGTGGGACGAGTCGACCCGGGTGCATTGATCCTAGATCATGCACCAATTGCACAAAATATTTTGCCTTTGAGAAAATTTATTTTAACTATTTTAAAATTCTCACTACTCCATTGTAATAGACACGAATATTTCTAGATCCACTAGAAAAGAAAACGACACAAAATTTTAGAGAACATATGTAATTGCATTTTAATGTGAAATTGAAAATTGAAAAATATTAATTTCATAATTAATAAATTCGATTTACGATCTTACACTATTAAAATAAATTTAAGCAATAGAATAATTAATTTGAATTGATATAAATAATAGAATAAAAATTAGTGGATAATAGACTCACATGTAATGATTGTATTAGTGTTAAATTGATGAAGAAATGTGTTATTAAAAAGCGAGTGTTTTTAAATTAGTGTAATGGTATGTGGACACCACATAAAATAGTATGTTCAAAACCAATCAATATGGATGCTCTTATACGACTCGTTTAGTATGGGTGATGAGAAATCAAATAGAGTAGGATTGAAATCATGTATTTTATATACTTTAAAGCTTACGTGAGACAGTTTCACAAATAATTTTCGTGAGACCAATCCTTATTACCCATAGATAAAACCCATTTTTACAGATTCTATATGATTTTTAAACCGTACGTCTCACATAATAAGAACCATGAAAATGTCTCATATAAGACCTACTTTTTTATGAAGTTAATAAATAGATTATGTGTGGTGTTTAATGGATTATATTACCTTAGTAAATATATCATAGCTGATGTTTGATAATATAGATGACTAATAGATGTATACGTAATAAAAAATGATTAAATACCATTTATACCCCTCAATAAGGTGATAATTAGAATGGAAAATGGAGAAGAATAGTTGCATTGAATTGGGAAATGAAGGGTTATTTTGTCAAATAAAAAATCTGACCAATTAACGAGATGTCTAAATTCATTGAAACAACAATTTATATACGGACCTTCAATTGATAATCGATCATGTGATTGCTACCAAACATAAGATATGAACAATGTTTTTGAAATCTTGCTTTGATATGAGCTTAACAGCTTACCAAACAAGCCCTATATAGATTGTGAAGTACTTTTAATATTTATATTATTAGAGCTACAGTCCTACTACCCCACTCACATAAGTGGTGGACATGTTAAGAGTTGTTCGTCGTGGACATATTAGTATTTTATTAATTAATGTATTAGAGCTAATATATTGTGATAACTTATAGCACTTTTTAAATTATTCTCCAAATTAAAATGGTTATTTAACTAATAGTAGTTCTATAAATCATCACATTTGTTTATATTTGTGAACATTAGTGGTGTTTTTTGTACCTAAAGTACTTCAATGAAATATATGAACCTTGAAGTAAACATCAATGAGTTATTTGAATCTTTTCCCTTGAAAATAATATGATATTTATATATATATTAGAAGTACGTATAAAAAAACAACTTTCATGGTTTATTATGTATATGTAATTGCTTTCATTAAACAAGAGCATTATATATATATGTGTGTGTGTGTTTTTTCTTCTTTTTAATATATTTGGGGAATTAGGGAAGTAGAAGAATGGAGAAAATAAAGATTAGAAAATTTATTGGGTTCGGGACTTAATCATCACACAATTTATATCTTTATAAAAATGAAACATCACCTAATCTACCAGGATCGTTCTAAATACATACTACCTCCGTCCCAAAATAAATGACGTTTTAGCAACTAAAATTTATCCTAAAATAATTGTCGTTTTCGTATTCCAAAGAATATTTACATGCAATATACCGAATATGCCCCTATTTACTCATCTCAAATTAAATGTGCTAAAGAGATAAAAACTCCTCATTAATTAAACTTAAATAGTGGTAGAATGGACTTTTTATCACATTTCTTAATATATGTGCAGAATGCTAAAACGTCATTTATTTTGGGACGGAGGTAGTATATAATAATACTAGTTACTAGTAAATTAGTTTGTTGTATCAAAGTCGTATAATCTCGTGACAAAACCCGGCTCCAAAAGAGATGAATTAAATGTGAAATAGATGAAGTAATAAGTGAGGTAGTAAAAGGGCATTTAAGGCCATAATTACCCCTAATGATTAAGCCCTTGTTTGGTGGTTAAGCATCCACGACTCTTGTGTATGATTAAACTTAAGGTAAGAAAAGTTTGTTCACCTTTTTAACTCAACAATCTTAAGTCAAAGTGTACGTAGCTTATCGATATTAAGTTTCGATAATGTTTAATATTATCTGAGAAGTTGAGTTCTTACATTTATTTTTTTGTCCTTTTTCACAACAAAAGTAGGAAAAATATTAAGTACAAGAACAAAGATAATTAAATACCTAATACATAAATATACTATATAATTTAGTGATTCAATAAATTTTGATGGATAAGAGAAATCAAATGGGATATGCATACATACACGTAATACTGTAACAATAAATAATTATCAACTCTCAATAAACACTATCTAAATGGTTTTCAAACTTAGCAATAATGCATCTCAACTAACATACAACACCTTAACACATTATCTTTATTGCCTTTTACTTTTTTCATTTTTGGAAGGAAATTTGTATTGCTTAATATAGATCTCATAATGATATTTAACGAGTTATAATATCTCAATCAGTGGTTACTTGATACCTATCAAAAGTACTAATTTACAGGCTATTTTTATGTATGTATGTGATTTGAAATCTAAATTACATGGTATTGTCATAGGCTAGTCGATTCCTAAATCTCTTCTTTAGGATGATTAATTCAATACTCCGATTTACAATAAGATGCCGATAAGAAATATCCTCGTTATAAATTAGTAAATTAAGGCAAAAACTTTTGTACACTTGATGGATGGATTCATAAATTAGTAAATATGGATACATGAGAATTACTTTTACTTCTTTCATCCACTTCTTAAATTATAAATATGAATTTATATTTGAAGAATGAATGGCTTGTCATGGTATCAGAGCATGGTTAAGACCAAGATTTGAGGGATACATCCTATTTTTTTTCAAACTATCACACTGATCATATATTATACATTCTAAATTAGATTATATTATGTTTATATTTAATTAATATGCTTAGTAAAATATATAATTTAATAAGTTAATCACTACATATGAATATTTGATTATTTTAGATAGCAAATAAAAATAAATGTATTTAGTAGATGTAAATAGTAAATAAAGATGAGTTGATGAATAATGAGACTCACTCATACTGATTATTAACATTAATTTTAAATTATTAACATGGTTGTATAATTTTAAAGTTGAAATATCAATAAATATGATGTGGTCACAAAAATGGATATTAAAAACACCATTCATGCATGGGTAGTGAATATGATTTTTCATGATTATTGTACTAAATTGTCAAGAAGAAGAAGATTCGAAATTAGTCAAATCAAGTTGATTTTGTTAGGTTTGACAATGAAGTAAGCTAAGCTTAATATTCAAAGCATTCTTCAATACTTTAGTAGTAAATTTTCTTTTCATTGTTGTTGCAGAGGAGCATCTTTTTTTTTTTAATACACTCACTCCCTTTTCTTTATACTATTTAACATTATTATTAATATTCTTAAATTTATATTAATGTGATGCACCAATCAATTCTTAATTTTTATTAATATATTAAAATAATGGAATGAAAAAGGTTGAAAAAATAATATAATAATGGTGATGATGATGTTGGGTCAATTGATAGGAGACTTGTATCCTTTCTCTCTCCATTAAAGATGTTAATGCACGAGAATTCTGGACCGACAAAATAAATTAATTAATTATCTTTGTATCAGTTAAAAAACCCTCCATAATGAATAAATATGTATGCCCTATGTGTGCATCAAGGTAGTATAGCTAACCTATAATATATAGAAATTTTTGCTTTCTTTTCACTTACTTGTTCAATCATACATTTCTCAAGTTTGATACTCAACACAATATTTCCACATTCTTTTCAAGTTAGCTTCACAATTATTAATATATATATATATATATATATATATATAACATGTATTTATACAAATTCTTGGTGATCATAATATTACCCTGCTGTAAAAAATTGAAGTAAATAATATTACAAGGATTATTTACTAAATGTAATAGACAATGGTTGGAGTTAGACACGCCCATCCGGTTCGAAAACCGCCGAACCGGGCCGGTTCGAACCGGCGGTCAACGGTTCGGCGAACCGTTGACCAGTTCCGGTTCCGAACCGTAACCGGAAACCGTAATTATCCGGTTAGGTTACGGTTCGTGATTTTTTGAACCGGAAAATCGGCGGTTCCGAACCACCGGTTTCAAACCGGCAGTTCGAACCGCCGGTTTCAAACCGGCGGGTTTTGAAAATTTTTGAAATCGACGGCGGCAATCTACGGGCCCTTGGAGATCAACGGTCAAGATGAAGAAACCGGATCGAACCGGCAGTTCGAACCGGAGCGTCCCCCCTTTTTTTTTAAATTTTTTGAAATCTATAAATTTTTTGAAAAACCGGCCCGAACCGGCGGTTTAACCGGAACCGGCCTATTACCCTTCCCGGTTCGGTTCCGGTTCGGCCATTTCGGAAACCGGAACCGACGGTTGTGAACCGGAACCGGAACCGGGAAACCGGATGACCATGTCTAGTTGGAGTGCTCCAGGTGTACACGGTACCTCCAACCCAATCCTAACACCTCTTTTAAATAGTACGATTAATATTCTTACATGTAACACTAATATTTTAAGTAATATATTTCACTAAAATGTATATGTCAATTAAATAAATAATATATTATAAATAAGGAATTAATATTTTATGAATATGCAACTAATATATTTCACAAAAATATATATTTCAATTATACAAGTAACATCTCGTGAGAAAAAAAATAATACTCCCTTATAAATATACAATTAATAATTTTCATTAACAAGTACTAAAATATAAACATATATTTCATCTGTATACAACTAATAATCAGCATACAACCAATGTATGCTGTTACTGCGTATATACATTAATGAATGCAATATTTACTAGAAGATTTTTCAATTTTACAAAGAGTGTCTCTTAGTTTGTGTAATTTTATTTTTTAATTATTAGTAAATAGAGATTTTCTTTTGAATATTGTAATGGTGTGGGACTGTAGATTATGTTGGACGGTTTAGATTGATGGTCACACTCTCATCTCTCAATCACTTCCAACCTGTACTACCAACATCATTAAATTTTTTAATGATTTTTAGATCTATTAAGGCCATGTTTGGTAAGCCAGTTTGGACTGGACTAGGTTAGTTATCCAGCCAAACAAGTGTTTGGTATCAGTGTTCTGGGCCCGGGTTTGCGGTTGGGCCCGGGCCTGTATTTATGGGTTTAAGGTGTGCAGCATGGGTGATTTTAAACCCATTCAAAAAGGTGGGTTTCCCCAAACCCAACAGTAACACCATGTGAAATGTTTTTTTACCCTTACTGTTAATTTATAAAAGACTCTTTTGTCCTTCATTTTGCCATTAACCACTAAGCTACCCTAATATAAATGCAAAAAACCCTAGCCCCAAATGGACAGCCGCCCTTCACACTCCCCATTCCAATTCCGACCGACGACCACCAACAGCCACCACAACCGATCATTCTTCTTTTCCCTAGGACGAGCCCGGATGTCTTGGAGCGGCGTTCACAGTTGAAGCGAAATGGAGAAGCTTTGAAGTCATTTGCAGACCTTCCTTGTTCCAGTTTGAATTCGGCTTCCAAGGTAATGTTACAATTTCTCTTTTTTTTTTTTTTTTTTTGCGTCCCTAGTTTGTGTCCATAATCTAGGTTAAAGTTTGTGATTCGAAAGAAATTTAGCAGAGAAAGGCGATAAACTTACATTTTTGAGTCTGTGTTCAACCCAAAATTCCATTTTTTTGAAGCATGCTTAAAGCTGGTTTTTGTTGGGAAACCTAAAGATCATCGAGTGTTAGGAAATGCATACTAAAGATTTGGGTTTTTGAACTATGCGTATTGAAATTTCTGGGTTTTGAATGGGTTTTGTACCTAGGTTTTTTGTTTGCTGGTTTTTCAGTACCTAATAACGAAGCTCGTGTAAATACACAGATTCAATGAATTTCCTCTATTAACTACTCAAGACCGTAGATTAATTTTGCACTACACTATTTTAACAGTTTGTATGAGAAATACATGAGGTCATATTTGTATGTTCAAATGTTCTGTTTGGATTTGTCTCCTGAAATTGGTGAAAGCTTCACAGTGTATATTTTTGTGAAATGTCCTTTTTTGCTGCAGTTAAATTGATATATAATTAAATTGTACATGTGTTTGAGGAATGCTAAAAGTTGAGTGCTTGTCTACATTGGGTTAATATAATTTGTTGGATATTTATTTACATCATACATGAATGAACATGTTGTCATATTTGTACTAAACATGTTTTAAAGTTGTGGTGTTTGCATTTTTTTTTTCCTATCAGATTAGAATACTCAAAATATTTTGTAAATTGGAACATATGTTTAGTAATATCAATGATGAATTCAATGTTTAATATCCATAGTATATGAAGTAATCATAATTGCAATAAATTATAATAAAAAAATGGAGAGAAGATATTTAAGATTTCAATTGATAGATACATTAAGCACTTTATTTACTATGCTGCAGAATTGATAGATACATAAGTGTGCAATCCACTAAAGTTTGCAATCCTTATTGAAAATGATTTCAATTGTACCATAGTTATAACTCAACTTTATTGCAAGGTTTGAAGCATTTCCAGAAGCAAGATCTTGTTATTCACCACTACCATATATATAAAGCCAATCTGGAGTAGTCGGTAAGAAATTATCATTCAGTTCAATAATCCCTAGTATTGATCACTTTAAATAATTTCCTGCTTCTAAGTGGTGTGGTTATAAATCTGTTTTGATGAGGAATTGAAATCATTTGCAGACCTCTCAAGTTCAAGAAGAGAAGTGCTTTTTGCTGGACCACCACCACTGCTGCTTTCCTACTAAAAAGCTTGTTTCCACAAGACAACAGGTTTCAAATTACAATATTTTCTATCTAATTCACAATTTTAAATTACAATTTCAGTACATTAATTTCAAGCTTTTGGTTATGTTGTTGTAGTACTAGGACTTGGGATTGTTTGCATGTAGGAGAACGAGACTTACGTGCTCTTTCGAGAGTTCGGTTTCCCCATATTCAAAGAATGGTGCAAGGTACTTGAAGCGCATACACCCGCCGAAGTGCTATTCAGTGGGGTAGGATCTTGTGCTGAGTCCCCCATCGTCATCAAGGACGAGCCCTTTGATCCGGAAGCGGTGGATGATTTTGAAGTACAGGAGAAAGGTCGTAAGTTGGAATTGGAGGGACCAATTCTTCCATCCAAATTAACCAAACTCTGAAGACTAAAGTTTGAGACCTAGGTTTGAAGGAGAAGTGGCACTACATCTCACCACTCTCCCATTTCTGCCATCTTATGACAAAACCACATTTTGAAGCTTCACTAACAATGGTTTGTCACCTTTTTCTAATTTAGAATGAAGATGAATGGATGAGAATGAACATCAAACTTTTGTTATGTACATAAAGTGTTGTTGTCAATGTAGGACATGACTATGAAGTAATGCTAGATTAATATGACCTTAGCAAGCTCTTCAATGTAAGTAAACTGCTGTTGATGTATATTCAAGTATGTTAAGCTTCAAACAAATTCCATGTTAATTATGCAACCATTCTATTTATCATCCTCACTAATTTGTTCATCAGAGCCCTTGTAATTATTTAAGTAAATTTTCTAAAATGATGTAAAGCCAACAGAGATACAAGCATGTCATTATCAATCAAACAAGCAAGAATATATAACTAATCTGTTTTTTGGCTACCAAATGACAAAAAAACATTGCATCATAGTACAATGTCCACATATAAACATTATAACAATGGGTTCAAACACAACTAAGTCCACCAAAGTAAACTCCTAAAGCCACCATAAGTTGTTCCTAGTCAACTAATAAACACATACAACAACTTGCATTGTTATACATCGAATGCCAATTTCATGTTGCAAACACCCTTTGATGGCCCGTGTAATGTCATGCTTGTTGCAATCACACACAAAACGAGCAAGGTTATGCACAACAACACTAAAAACTTCATATACTTCATTCGATTTGCTCATCGCAAGTTCAGTCCTACACCGTGCAATCTTCTCAAGGCACTCGATTGCAACATCTCTAGCACGTCCTTCTAGTGGCGCCTCCAACCAAACGAACATTCCACAAGACTCCTTCTACGGAACAACAAAAGACATAAGGACCGTCATTGCATCATTTCTGAATACGTACGTGCTTATACAGATTATAGATTATCTTTTGCATAATGTGTTATGCCAAAAATATCATAATCGTACCCCTCGAAAAGGACAGTCATAAACCATCTCATAGGATCCTTTGTGGTCCCTGAAATTTGAATTTGCATCGGCACAATATGCCGACAACGCATGATCCCGTCAATTGTGTGAGCATTTCCGATTGAATTGCAGTGGAGATGACTATCCAAACTAGAAGACATATTAACATAGTAGTGTTTAATATAAATGTATTGAAGCAAAAAAAAATAACACTCCGAAATAAAAAACATCTCAATTGTTCAACCTCAACAATCTTTCAAACTGTTTGAAGCAAAAAGAAACCCTCCCAATTGTTTGAGGTTTGAGGTGATTATAGTTGTTCAGCTCATACATATAGCAGCTATTTCTATGAAAATTCTTCAGTTGTCGTCATCATGCAAACGAAGAACCCAAATCTGAGCAGTAATGTTTTCCCTATTCAGACCCAAATTCGATTCACCTAATTCACACAAGATTCGATTCACAAAGCTACTGTTACAAATGACTATTGTCTCAATTCGATTCACAAAATCGAAACTACCCCCAAAATCGAAAATGATCCATCTGTTATGCACTACACCCAAATTCGATGCTACCCCGAAAATACAGAAGAAGGTACCTCGTAGACATGTCGAATTCGAAGTATTTGCAAAAATCTTCTCGTCTCCTTGTTAATACACATCTTCTTCAAGCTTTGGAAATGGATGTTTTTGAAAGAAGGGGGGGGGGGGGGGGGGAGAAGATCGCAGAAAACCTAAATTTTTTTGTTCGAAGTCTTTTTCATTTATTTTGGTTATATTTAGGGGCATTGTAGTCAAACCACATATTATATACATATCAACTAATATACCAAACAACAAATAATAAACATACCAACTTTAACCAATCTACAACCATTCATACCAAACAATATAATCTAATCAATCCTACTACAAAACTTACATACCAAACAATAAATTTTTTACAATGAACAGTGTAATCACAACTTTTTAAACAATCCCTGACAAACCCACCTACCATACCGAAAATGGCCTAAGAGGCCAAAGAAAGATCAGCACTTAGTTTAAATACTTATAATAGATTAAATAATATTTTGTCCACCATTAATCTATAAGATCCGTGATCAAATAGTCATTCATTAATTAATGTGATTTGATCGGCGAGGCATATATATATATATATGTAACACCCCATTTTCAGAAAAACCTTGCATAACATATTTTTACGTATAAGTTTATTTTCTTTTAAATAATTTATGGTTTATAATGTATTTTTTTTTACCATTTAAAAGTTATATGATTTATATATAATAAATGAGCTAATGTTTCTTTAAGTCTAAGAGTCTTGCAGGATAGCTATCCGAGGAAATCGAGCTCGATCGTGATGCACTCAACATGTACGGGTAAGAAAAAAAAGACAAGTTATATATAACAAGATTAAATAATTAATATAGAAAATGTGACTAATGTATGCCCAATCATAGTTAAGTGAATCTTTAATTGATGAATTATGTGATATATAGTGTATGACATTTATGATGTGTTCTATTTAAATTTATCATCATTCATACTTGTGTGACTTACATAGTGTGCAAATTTTTGGACATAAAATGTATGTATGATTTCTATGATTACAATTATTAGATATGTCATATTAGATAAGAATTACACTCCAAGCCCATACCCCCATCAAATCACTACAAGTCCCAATGCTACACTAATTATCACCTCACAAATAGATATATACTACAATGAATGATCTACATGTATTATGTTATATATGTGTGTGTAAGAGGGATCCATCCCACTCTTGCATTCGATCATCTCCACTCTCTCTCTAGCAAAATTTCTCTATATTCTCTCTACACCATTTTCCCTTCATCAAGGATATCTTCATCTCACCTCACAAAGTTGCTGCCCCTTTCAAGAATTAAGTGAAAAGCAAGATCTTCCAAAGAATAAGGAGATTTTCAAAGAACTCTTGTTTGTGCATCCAAGAGGTATACTTGGCTAATCCTTACCAATCTTCTTTTTAGGAGCATGACTAGGTCCTAAATATTGAAAGGCATGTTGAGATAAGTGTTGCATGTATGATCTAAAGGTTTTTTAGAAATGTGGTGGTGAAATGGTTGCATGTTTGTTATATGTGGTTAATCTACAAAATATGTGAACTTTGAGTGTTGATTGTGCAATTGCATGTTAAAATAGGCTTTGCATGCTTGATTATATTGTTAAAACTCTTTGCATGTGTGATTAAATAAGTGATGATGATATTCTTGAGTTTAATTAAGTTTGTTAGAGTTAGATTTATCATTTAGTTAAGAGAATAAAGGAATAGATCATCCTATGGAAAAGTTGAGTACATTGCAGTCCCCTCTAACGATTTTTATAAAATCCTATGCTATGAATATTCGAAACCTGTTTTAGTATGTTGTTATACATGATGTTGTGAGTGCATGGTAAAAATTTGGTAGCATTTGGAGAATTATACAAATTTTAATGATTTTTCAAAGTGGTCCATGTTTGAGTTACATCATACAGTTTCAGATCCTAGAAATTTATTTTTATAAAATCGGTCAAGTGAAATATTTTAAAACTGTTTTAGTATGATATTATACATGAAGTTTTGAGTGCATGGTAAAACTTTGGTAACATTTGGAGAATTATACAAATTTTAATGATTTTTCAAAGTGGTCCATGTTTGAGTTACATCATACAGTTTCAGATCCTAGAAATTTATTTTTATAAAATCGGTCAAGTGAAATATTTTAAAACTGTTTTAGTATGATATTATACATGAAGTTTTGAGTGCATGGTAAAACTTTGGTAACATTTGGAGAATTATACAAATTTTAATGATTTTTCAAAGTGGTCCATGTTTGAGTTACATCATACAGTTTCAGATCCTAGAAATTTATTTTTATAAAATCGGTCAAGTGAAATATTTTAAAACTGTTTTAGTATGATATTATACATGAAGTTTTGAGTGCATGGTAAAACTTTGGTAACATTTGGAGAATTATACGAATTATAATGATTTTTCGAAGTTGCCCCAGTTTGAGTTAAATTATGCAGTTTCAGCCCCTAGAAATGTATTTTTATAAAATCGGTAAAGTTAAATATTTTGAATATATTTTAGTATGTTGTTATACATGAGGCCCTGAGCATGTGGTTAAAATTTGGTAATGTTTGGAGAAGTATGTGAATTATAGTGATTTTTCAAAGATGGGGCAGTTTTAAGTGCAAAAGTTGTAGTTTTGATTGTAGAAACTTAATTTTATAAAATTGGTCAATTGTTAGTTTTATAAACTGTTTTGTGGCTTATTCTAAATGTGGTTATGAGATCATGGTTAAAATCTTGTAATTATTAGAGTAGTGTATGAATTATAGTAATTTATCAAAAGTAATCCGGTGTTAGAATTTATTTTCTACAATTCTAAACCATAGGAAAATATTTTTATGAATTTCATGAGTTAAGATCCTTTTCAAATGTTTAATTACATGAAGTACATGATAATAGAAGTTTTATCCATGATTTAAAATACAAATTTAAAGACTAAGAACTTATAAACATGCCGAGTGCAGCACGATGCAGCCGGACACCTCAGGAGCTATCCCCGCTTACGAACCAAGTCAAAAGTGGGTAACATTTATTTACAGTTACATCGATTAGAATGATGTGAATGATAAGTATGATGATATGATATGACACCTTCGGGTGTAGTACCAGGTTGACGAACCTTGGATGCCGGGTCTTCGGACCTTGGATGCCAGGTCTTCGGACCTTGGATGATTATGAGCAATGGTCAATCTTTTTAGTGTAACAGTCAATAAGCGTTATCCACTAAGATTTTTTCAAATCTTACGTTATTATATTTAAATGTTTTCAGGTCCGATTGGCAACGAAGCGGATGAGTAGCCAGCTGCACGGACTTCCCCTTTCTCTAGAAGCATATATATATATATATATATATATATATATATATATATAAATATGTGTGTTTTAATATGTGTTAGTATATATGTGTTGGCTATGTCGAATGTGTTTTAAAACGTCTATGTTGAATCAAGTAAACAGACTAATCGTTTAAGTATAATATGATTTTGATTTGTAAAGGTGGGTATGACACGAGTTGAATGTTTACATTTTATCTTGTATATAGTAAAAGAAAAAAAAAAGTTCGTGTTTTCTAATTAAGTCTTCCGCTGAGTTTTATACTTAAGTCATCTTAATCACTTTCATCAGTTTAAAATGCATTTTGAGCACAAAAAAGCCATGGTAGTGTCCCAATCCTCCTCTTTTTGGTTTGGGGTGTTACAGCGTGGTATCAGAGCCGAGGTTGGGTTTTGCCTCCTCGGATTGTAAATCAAACGTTTTATTTATAATGAAATTGTGAATGATTATATGTTGAAGAGTTTAATGAAAGGGAGTCCACAGCGAAGCTAAGCATCCGAGTCGTTCCAAGGTGAGAAAATGAATGAAAGTTTCACTTTGAATTTTGAACGTTTATGGAGCGAGTGAAATTAATGTTCTATGTATTATGACATGAGTGAACCACTTATGTTATAAAGATTTTGAGTCCATGATATGAAAGAGAAGCATGAATGAGGAATGGTATGATGAAGTGTGAAAGGAATTACTTCATTTTGAGTGTTATATTTGTTGTTCTCTTTTACGTTTAAAATGTTTAATATGCTAGTATCATTTACCTTTAATGCTTACCTTTATGTTGAATGAGAAAAGTTGTTTCTAAAAAAAAAAAAATGCATGCATTACCCTTTAGAAACGTACCCGAGCTGTGAGACTAAGGTTAATGTAGAGTTGTCTTGTCGTTTGATGATAACTTTACTTAGGATGGATCGTGATGAGGCCCGTAAGCATCAATTAGAGAGGGAGTATAGGGACTGCTACCAGGTAGGATGGGAGGAAATACGTGAGTTCATAGCTAGGATTACCGACTGCTGTATGAGGGCTCGCATGTACGGGATGGTCGACACCGACTTTGAGGTGGCCAAGCATCTTAGAGCTAGGGTCCTCCCGATGTATAGGACCATAGCGCAGAAGGTGTTCACGCGTTTGATAGTTTACGATTGTGAGGTCGGTGCTCAGATGGAGTTTCGAGCCTTTTGCTTGAGCTTACAGGAGGCAGTGGAGCATTACGAGGCATATTTGAAAGAGGCGGTCGAGCTGGAGACCGAGGCACATCGCTGTGTGGTACGAGCGATGAACTGGCAGGTTCGCGTGCACACTCTTGAGAAGAGCCTAGCAGAGGCAAAAGCTGAGCATGAAAGGCTCAGTAAGCGCAACCACGAGTTGTTGCAGAGAGCTGAGTCTCTTAGAGCATCATTTGGGATGGGGGAGCATCTCGCTGCGAGACATAATGAAGGCCCGACCACAGCTGGATCACAAGATCGTCTGTCATATATACACCCACCTGTATCGACGGCTCCAGTTCAGGATGGTGGATGGCTAGTTGAGGATGAGGCAGGTCCTAGTGGCCAGCCTGCAGACGATGGAGGGCGTGTGTCAAAACGCCTCTGCTGTGGATGGTTAGAGGAGGAGGAAGATTAAGGACAACTTTTAGTGGAAGCTGTGGATCGTAGTTTTTGTTTCACCGGTAGGCTAGTATAGTAGAGCGCCCCGGTTAGTAGTATGGCTTGCACATCCGACCTTTTGACATATATACAGTCTTGGATGTAGTGCTTGTCTTTAAGGAAAACTTATTTTGTTTTTGAAAAGGGGACAATGAGATCCCGAAGTTTCCTTGTATGAGACAATGATATATATATATATATGTATGCTTCGTTTTCGTTTCACTATGTGTTTTGTACCATATGTAAATGTTTTGAACTAATGAAAAAAACAATATATATATATATATATATTTTTTGAATTTTCAAATGATTTCAATAAGAGATTAAAAAAAAAAATGTTTTATCAATATTACAGAGCAAGCACTATGGACTCACCCACTAGACAACAAGGAATTAGGCAACAAGCAGAGGAAGGGCAAACCGGGGGGCAAAATGCTAACGCCGACATGGCAAGAGACTTCTTTGCTCACTTGCGAGATTTTATGCAGCAACGGACAGCACCTACTTCAGATAACCATGAGGAACCCCAACTTAAGGCGAACCATGTGATTGAACAGTTTAGACGTTTCCAACCGCCCAGATTTAGGGGAAAAGAAGGACCAATGGCTACAGAAGAATGGATTACTGAGTTAGAGAGAATTTTTGAGCACATGGAGCTGTCAGAAACTCAAAAAGTCTCGTGTGCAAGGTTCCAGTTAGCCGAAGATGCTGGCCAGTGGTGGCAATCCCACGAGAGGACCCTAACGGTGGAAGCAAGACGTGGCCTTAAATGGGAAGAATTCAAGGAAATCATTCTCAATCGCTACTTTCCACAAGCCTTGAGGGATCAAAAAGAAATTGAGTTCATGAACCTTCGTCAAGGAACCAACACTGTGACTGAATATGAGCGTAAATTTAATTCACTCTCCCGATACGCTCCACACTTAGTCAACACCGATGATCGAAAGGCGCATAGGTTTGAGAGGGGTCTACGCCCAGAAGTTGGAGGGATCGTATCTGGTTTAAGGTTACCACATTTTAGGGATGTGTTTGAGAGGGCTCGTATAGTATCAATGAGTTTGGGGCTGGAGAATGAACAAAGGCCGGTTGTAAATCAATTGAAAAGGAAGGGAGCACCACTTATGGGTCCAAGAAGTAACATCGCAGTCAAAAATGTCCGACCCATCACTGCAGGGCCCCCAAGAACAACACCGATATGCTCAAATTGTAATAAG
This sequence comes from Scutellaria baicalensis, assembly GCA_005771605.1. Classification (NCBI taxonomy): domain Eukaryota; kingdom Viridiplantae; phylum Streptophyta; class Magnoliopsida; order Lamiales; family Lamiaceae; genus Scutellaria; species Scutellaria baicalensis. The sequence goes on from CM016724.1 coordinate 473,760, forward strand.
ATCCATCGAGGGGAGTGCTTATTGGGCAAAGATATCTGTTTTCAGTGCCATCAGCCAGGCCACAGAGCCTATGAGTGCACTTTTCGGGCAAACGTACCAGCCAGAAGTGGTAATGTACCCGGACCACGACCAGGAGTTCCTCGAAACCCAAACACCAAAGGCAAGGCCAAACTGAACGCTCTTCCAGGAATTGATTTCGCTGAAGAAAAGGAGAATCCATATGAGGATCATCTAGAAGAAGCTGATAGGATGAATGAAACGATGACAGGTATGTTATGCTTCTCAGGTACACCAGCATATGTTCTGTTCGATTCAGGAGCATCACACTCTTTTATATCTGATACCTTTAAGAAAGAACTTAAACTAGATTGCATAAGAAATATGAATCTAGAGGTTAGATTACCCTCCGGAGAGACGATCAAAATTAAGAACTTAGCCCAAAATGTTAAGATGTCTCTAGACAAATATGATCTTGCAGCTGACTTGTATGTGATCGGAATGAAAGGTTTTGATGTTATTTTGGGAATGGATTGGTTGTGTAAGAACAAAGCTGTGATTCGCTGTGCTGAACGAGAAGTGGACCTAGAAACACCAGATGGTCATCATTTCACCTTCTACGGTGCAAGAACTAGAGGGAATATACCAGTTATATCTGCATTGAAGGCAGTCAAGTTATGGAACAAAAAGGGATGTGAAGCATATTTGGTAAACATTGTGAAGGTAGAAGAGAAGAAGTTGACACCTGCTGATGTCCCAATTGTAAAGGATTATCCAGATGTGTTTCCCGAAGACCTATCAGGAATTCCACCCGATCGGCCTGTGGAGTTCACTATCGATCTGGTTCCTGGAGCTGCACCAATATCAAAGGCTCCATACCGAATGGCACCAAAGGAGTTGCAGGAGTTGAAAGTCCAAATACAAGAACTGTTAGATAAGAAATTCATCCGACCGAGTGCCTCACCTTGGGGAGCACCGGTATTGTTTGTGAAAAAGAAAGATGGATCGATGAGAATGTGCATCGATTATAGAGAGCTTAATAGGTTGACAATTAAGAACAAGTATCCTTTACCAAGGATTGAAGACCTGTTTGATCAGCTGAAGAATGCTTGTACGTTTTCCAAGATTGACCTTAGATCAGGATATCATCAGTTAAAAGTTAGAGAAATTGACATTCCAAAAACAGCATTTAGAACCCGATACGGTCATTATGAGTTTACCGTAATGCCTTTTGGGGTAACCAATGCACCTGCTGTGTTCATGGATATGATGAACCGTGTGTTCCATGAGTTTTTGGACAAATTTGTCATTGTTTTCATCGATGATATATTGGTTTACTCGAAAGATACAAAGCAGCATGAAGAACACCTCAGAGTTGTATTAGAAATTTTACGGCGGGAGAAGTTGTATGCCAAGTTTAGTAAGTGTCAGTTTTGGCTAAATCGAGTAGCCTTCTTAGGACATGTGGTTACATCACAAGGAATTGAGGTCGATCCATCAAAAGTAGATGCGGTTCTTAACTGGAAGACTCCGACTAATGCAAATGAAGTTCGTAGTTTCATTGGTTTGGCGGGATACTACAGGAGATTTATTCAAAACTTCTCACGAATTGCTAAACCCCTCACACAGCTTACGAAGAAGAATGAAAAGTTCATATGGACTCCTGAGTGTGAATCGAGTTTCAATGAATTAAAGCAGAAGTTGACTTCAGCACCTGTCCTAACAGTGCCTAATGGATCTGAAGGGTTTGAGATTTACACTGATGCATCCAAGTCAGGATTGGGATGTGTTTTAATGCAACGTGGGAAGGTTGTGGCTTACGCATCACGGCAGTTGAAAGTGCATGAACAAAACTATCCGACACATGACTTAGAACTGGCTGCAGTAGTTCATGCATTAAAAATATGGAGACACTATCTGTATGGGGGAAAATGTGAAATTTATACAGATCATAAGAGCCTAAAGTACTTCTTCACACAAAAGGAACTCAACATGCGTCAAAGAAGATGGTTAGAATTGGTAAAGGATTACGATTGTACCATTCACTACCATCCAGGAAAGGCGAACATTGTGGCAGATGCTCTCAGCAGGAAGGAGGGAAGCAATGTGACCTTGTTGCCTACTCAACAGAATCAATTGATTGAAGACTTTGGCAAGATGAATCTAATTTTTGTAGAGCCAACACAAGTAACGACAATGCTAGCCACACTAACAGTCGTGCCAACTCTGAGAGAACAGCTGAAAGAAATTCAGAGGAGCGACGAATTCCTAAATTCAGTTCGACATAAAGTCCAAGAAGGAAAATCTGGAGATTTCTCAATAGCATCAGATGGAGCTTTGATGTTTAGAGGGAGAATATGTGTGCCGAAAAACCATGAAATACGAAGAGAGATAATGAGAGAAGCTCATAACACTCCTTATACGGTGCATCCTGGAGAGACGAAGATGTACAGAGACCTCAGACAAAATTTTGGTGGAGAGGAATGAAGAGATCAATAGCAGAATTTGTGAGCAGATGTCTCACTTGCCAAAGAATTAAATCCGATCAACAACGACCAGCTAGATTGATGAATCCTTTAGAAGTGCCAGAATGGAAATGGGAGCATATAACGATGGATTTTATTACAGGTCTTCCAATGACCCTTAAACAACACGAAACTATATGGGTAATTGTTGATAGGCTAACCAAAGTAGCTCGTTTTATTCCGATTAAGATGACATATTCCATGGATCAACTGGCAAAGTTATACATTGACAGAGTGGTACGACTACATGGAGTACCCGTTTCAATTGTGTCTGACCGAGATTCACGTTTCACTTCAAAATTTTGGAAGAGTTTGCAGTTGGCATTGGGCACCAAATTGAACTTCAGCACTGCCTTTCACCCACAAACAGATGGACAATCAGAAAGAACAAACAGAATTTTGGAAGATCTGCTAAGGGCGTGTGTGTTTGATTTTGGAGGAAGTTGGGAAGATTATTTATCCTTAGTAGAATTTGCTTACAACAACAGTCATCAGTCTACCATTGGGATGGCGCCATATGAGGCACTTTATGGAAGAAGATGTCGAACACCAATTCATTGGGATGAAGTCGGTGTGAAGAAGATCCTTGGTCCGGAAATAGTGGAAAGATCTGTAGAAGCAGTCAGTAAGATCAAGGAAAGGATTAAGGTTTCTCAAAGTCGACAAAAATCATACGCTGATTTGCGAAGGAAGGATTTGCATTTCGATATAGGGGACAAGGTGTTTTTAAAGGTTGCGCCTATGAAGGGAATAATTCGTTTTGGGAAAAGAGGGAAATTAAAGCCAAGATACATAGGACCGTTTGAAATCCTGGAAAGGATTGGGGATGTAGCGTATAGACTTGCCTTAAACCCTGAGTTATCTGCCATTCATAATGTCTTTCATGTATCAATGCTTCGAAAATACGTACCAGACCCTAGTCATGTCATTAGACTTGAAGAGCTTGAAATCAATAAGGATCTCACCTACGAAGAGCGGCCTATGAGTATTCTTGGGAGAAAGACCAAAACCTTAAGAAATAAGGAGATACCTCTAGTCTTAGTTCGATGGGGTAGTCACGGAAAAGAAGAAGCGACTTGGGAACGTGAGGATGAGATTCGAAAATCTTACCCCGAACTTTTTACATCGTAAGTTCAAATTTCGAGGACGAAATTTTTAAAAGGAGGGGAGAGTTGTAACACCCCATTTTCAGAAAAACCTTGCATAACATATTTTTACGTATAAGTTTATTTTCTTTTAAATAATTTATGGTTTATAATGTATTTTTTTTTTACCATTTAAAAGTTATATGATTTATATATAATAAATGAGCTAATGTTTCTTTAAGTCTAAGAGTCTTGCAGGATAGCTATCCGAGGAAATCGAGCTCGATCGTGATGCACTCAACATGTACGGGTAAGAAAAAAAAGACAAGTTATATATAACAAGATTAAATAATTAATATAGAAAATGTGACTAATGTATGCCCAATCATAGTTAAGTGAATCTTTAATTGATGAATTATGTGATATATAGTGTATGACATTTATGATGTGTTCTATTTAAATTTATCATCATTCATACTTGTGTGACTTACATAGTGTGCAAATTTTTGGACATAAAATGTATGTATGATTTCTATGATTACAATTATTAGATATGTCATATTAGATAAGAATTACACTCCAAGCCCATACCCCCATCAAATCACTACAAGTCCCAATGCTACACTAATTATCACCTCACAAATAGATATATACTACAATGAATGATCTACATGTATTATGTTATATATGTGTGTGTAAGAGGGATCCATCCCACTCTTGCATTCGATCATCTCCACTCTCTCTCTAGCAAAATTTCTCTATATTCTCTCTACACCATTTTCCCTTCATCAAGGATATCTTCATCTCACCTCACAAAGTTGCTGCCCCTTTCAAGAATTAAGTGAAAAGCAAGATCTTCCAAAGAATAAGGAGATTTTCAAAGAACTCTTGTTTGTGCATCCAAGAGGTATACTTGGCTAATCCTTACCAATCTTCTTTTTAGGAGCATGACTAGGTCCTAAATATTGAAAGGCATGTTGAGATAAGTGTTGCATGTATGATCTAAAGGTTTTTTAGAAATGTGGTGGTGAAATGGTTGCATGTTTGTTATATGTGGTTAATCTACAAAATATGTGAACTTTGAGTGTTGATTGTGCAATTGCATGTTAAAATAGGCTTTGCATGCTTGATTATATTGTTAAAACTCTTTGCATGTGTGATTAAATAAGTGATGATGATATTCTTGAGTTTAATTAAGTTTGTTAGAGTTAGATTTATCATTTAGTTAAGAGAATAAAGGAATAGATCATCCTATGGAAAAGTTGAGTACATTGCAGTCCCCTCTAACGATTTTTATAAAATCCTATGCTATGAATATTCGAAACCTGTTTTAGTATGTTGTTATACATGATGTTGTGAGTGCATGGTAAAAATTTGGTAGCATTTGGAGAATTATACAAATTTTAATGATTTTTCAAAGTGGTCCATGTTTGAGTTACATCATACAGTTTCAGATCCTAGAAATTTATTTTTATAAAATCGGTCAAGTGAAATATTTTAAAACTGTTTTAGTATGATATTATACATGAAGTTTTGAGTGCATGGTAAAACTTTGGTAACATTTGGAGAATTATACAAATTTTAATGATTTTTCAAAGTGGTCCATGTTTGAGTTACATCATACAGTTTCAGATCCTAGAAATTTATTTTTATAAAATCGGTCAAGTGAAATATTTTAAAACTGTTTTAGTATGATATTATACATGAAGTTTTGAGTGCATGGTAAAACTTTGGTAACATTTGGAGAATTATACGAATTATAATGATTTTTCGAAGTTGCCCCAGTTTGAGTTAAATTATGCAGTTTCAGCCCCTAGAAATGTATTTTTATAAAATCGGTAAAGTTAAATATTTTGAATATCTTTTAGTATGTTGTTATACATGAGGCCCTGAGCATGTGGTTAAAATTTGGTAATGTTTGGAGAAGTATGTGAATTATAGTGATTTTTCAAAGATGGGGCAGTTTTAAGTGCAAAAGTTGTAGTTTTGATTGTAGAAACTTAATTTTATAAAATTGGTCAATTGTTAGTTTTATAAACTGTTTTGTGGCTTATTCTAAATGTGGTTATGAGATCATGGTTAAAATCTTGTAATTATTAGAGTAGTGTATGAATTATAGTAATTTATCAAAAGTAATCCGGTGTTAGAATTTATTTTCTACAATTCTAAACCATAGGAAAATACTTTTATGAATTTCATGAGTTAAGATCCTTTTCAAATGTTTAATTACATGAAGTACATGATAATAGAAGTTTTATCCATGATTTAAAATACAAATTTAAAGACTAAGAACTTATAAACATGCCGAGTGCAGCACGAGGCAGCCGGACACCTCAGGAGCTATCCCCGCTTACGAACCAAGTCAAAAGTGGGTAACATTTATTTACAGTTACATCGATTAGAATGATGTGAATGATAAGTATGATGATATGATATGACACCTTCGGGTGTAGTACCAGGTTGACGAACCTTGGATGCCGGGTCTTCGGACCTTGGATGCCAGGTCTTCGGACCTTGGATGATTATGAGCAATGGTCAATCTTTTTAGTGTAACAGTCAATAAGCGTTATCCACTAAGATTTTTTCAAATCTTACGTTATTATATTTAAATGTTTTCAGGTCCGATTGGCAACGAAGCGGATGAGTAGCCAGCTGCACGGACTTCCCCTTTCCCTAGAAGCATATATATATATATATATATAAATATGTGTGTTTTAATATGTGTTAGTATATATGTGTTGGCTATGTCGAATGTGTTTTAAAACGTCTATGTTGAATCAAGTAAACAGACTAATCATTTAAGTATAATATGATTTTGATTTGTAAAGGTGGGTATGACACGAGTTGAATGTTTACATTTTATCTTGTATATAGTAAAAGAAAAAAAAAAAAGTTCGTGTTTTCTAATTAAGTCTTCCGCTGAGTTTTATACTTAAGTCATCTTAATCACTTTCATCAGTTTAAAATGCATTTTGAGCACAAAAAAGCCATGGTAGTGTCCCAATCCTCCTCTTTTTGGTTTGGGGTGTTACAATATATATATATATATATATATATACACTATTATTTCTATACACCAAGTGTATAAATCATGACCCATGCAATCCGAATCATATAACTCGAAAGGTGATTTTCACATCCCGCTCAAACCCTAATTTCGTTGCATAACCTTTTAGTTACTTTATATAACCTTTTAGCTATGCTCGCCTAACATTTTCGTCATGTTCACATAACCTTTATTTCATATTAGTTTAATAATTTACAGAGTAATATAAATATAGAAAAATGCTAAAATGCCCACGGTGGACAACTCTTAATATGTCCACGGCTGACCTGTAAAGATCACATCACTTGATTATATGAAAAGTCAAATTAATTGATATGCTAGATCTTCGTCACATCAGCGGTGGACACATTAATATGTGCCCATGGTGGGTAGGTTAGCAGGACTGTATAAATATATATTACCTTTTAAACCTTTATAATAACTTAACATTTACATTAGAATTTATTATTTTTTATGCCCCGTAAGTTTGTCCATTTCACAAAATCGGACTTTTTTATTTCGGGCTTTCAATTTTGCCCCGGAATTTTTTTTTCCGCCAATTTTGCCCAAATGAAGCCCGAAGTGCTATTTCGGGCTCAATTAGCATGTGAAGCGCACGTGACATCCCGAATTTCAGGTTTTCGGGCTTATTTATCCGACGTGGCCCCATTTATCTGATGTGGACCTTTGAAATTAAAATTCTGCACTGCCTTTTTCTGATTTGAGGAAAGTTGTTAGGGTTTGAATTGCCTTTTTCTTTTTCAGTTTTTCTTTTTTTTTTTATTTAAAGGGTAAAATGGGCTATATTAGGGGTGTAGTTCAAATTAATTTAATGGAGTGTATTTAGTTAGTATACGGGTATATATATATATATATATATATGTCAAAATGTAAGTTATCTTGGGTTATAATATTAGCAATTATCATTAAATGATTAATTGAGTTCACATTGTAAATTCGAAAATCTATAAACTAAGAGAAAGATTGAGCTGGAAAATGGAATAACCAAGTAGCAACATGTTTCATTTAGTACTAATGAACGATTATGTTGAATTACTTATTGATCCCTCTTTATAATATTGTAATTTTAACAGATAGTATTAGAGGATTATAAAATGTCCATCGTGGACAAAAACTTTTAATATATATGTTTATCGACAACATATAATGATCTTATTGTCTAATTATATGAAAATAAAATTAATAGACATATTAGATATTTGACACATTAGTTATGGGCACACTAATGTGTGTCCACGGTGGGAATGATAACAAGACTACTTAGCAATATGAAAATGATAGAATATCAATCGTATGCAACTTTTAATATGTACACTGATGACATGTAATTATATTATCCCCTGATTATATGAAAAATAAATTAATAGACATACTAAATACCTGACACATAAATCGTGGGCACATTAATGTGTGTCCACAATTGGTAGGACAACATGATTGCTTAACAATACGAAAATGATAAAATGTCCATCGTGGAGCCGCACATTAATTATTTATAATTGAATCACCTATTTATTATATATCTTTATAATTTATCAACTTTATTTATTTTACTTGAATGATTCTATATTGATGATAAATATTTTAACTGACGTATTTGGTTTATTAGTTTTCTATGTTATTTTAATTTAATAAATGAATGGTTTATTAAACACCGAAAAAATAATTTACATAAAAAATATCATTGAAAACGAATAAATTAATAAATTACAGAAAAAGAAAATGAAAATACCATACGCAAACTACAAATTGAAACATCCATTTCATAGTTTTCTCTAATTAATTAGCAGAAGGGAAGGAGACTTCAAACCTCAACTATGTCCCTATGTCATTCTTTTACCCATCCATTTAGAAAAGTTCTTGTACCTAATCCTTATACATACCTCAACTTTTATCTATCCCTCTCCAATATAGTCTTGTATTCAATTTAATTCTAAGTATTGATGAATTGATTTATCATCATAAATATGTATTAATGCTAAAGAATATATGAGGTTATACTAATCATGCATGTTTTATGAGTCAATAAAATTAACTATCAAATATAGAATTCTTGGTAGAGATTGAAAATAATAGGCATCAGTTTAGGATGGGAACCATTTTTAGAAGAGTAACTCTTAACAACCCATCCTTTAAAATGCATATACTTCCTCCGTCACAAAATAAATGTCTTTTTAGCAATTAAAATTTATCCTAAAATAATTGTCATTTTCATATTCCAAAGTATATTTACAAATAATATACCAAAAATACTCTATTTATTCATCTCAAATTAAATATGTTAAAAAGGTAAAAATCTCTCATTAATTAAACTTAAATAGGGGTTGATTGGACATTTTATCACATTCCTTAATTTATGTGCAAAAGACTTAAACGACATTTATTTTGGGACGAAAATAATACTAAATTATTAATAAAATGAATTTAATTAGTGGATAAAAAAATATTCATATCAAAAAAAACTTTTCGTGAGAGTCTTTGCTCTTTTAAAATTGTGGTTAAATGTGTAGGTACGAATTTCTAGTTAATGTGATTTATTTGAAGCAACAACCTAAAAACAATTATTGGGCCACAGGCCCATGTACACATCAATTATTAAGGTTTTCAGATATGTACGAGGACTCTTGATTAGGCATAAATAAAACGATAACTTAATATTAGTGTTATCGTTAATGTAAACTTTAAATTTGAGAAATTTTATTATGTGGGTGGAATAATATACAAAATATGTGATTTATAACTTTAAAAACTTTAAACTACTTCATAAGTGGGAAACTATGCAGTTTGAATATTCTTTAACATACCACCATATTAATTCTAAGACATAGATAACATTATGTTTAAAAAGATTATTTGGAGTCACACTTATGTGTCCATGGGCACGGTATCCCCAATTTAACCACCGTATGATGTTAGATATAATACTATTCAAATATCACATGTATACTCTTAAACTATTATTTATATATACAAAACAAAAAATCAATACCTTTAGTAAACAAGTAATACATTAAGAGTATACACATGAACCTGAAGAGTATATATATAATATCTATCATTGAATAGAAAATAATATCTTGAGAGTATGCACGTGATGCCTAAAGAGTATATATCTCATACCAGCTTTAACATGGAAAAGTAATATCTTAAGAATATACACGTGATACTTGAAGAGTACATATGTAACACTACTGTGCTGGGGTACACGAATCTAAGATCTGTATCCTAGGGGTATATAAGTTTTTGCTTAATATTTGAACTTTATTTTTATCTTTCGAGTTCTTTTTTTTCTTTTTTTTAAATATAATATCTTTATTTTCTCAAAAAAATAAAAAAAAAATCTTTATCATCTCACTTACACCAATCTTCTAAAAATGGGTTTCTTCGTATGGTCCATAATAAACTTGAATTACAATCCAATAGCTATCTTCTTTATAGAAGCCCAACATTTCTAAGATTACAAGTGACCCAAAATATCATGAATGCCAAAAATACGTCATGTTAGGGCATTTTCAGCAAAACACACCTTTTTTTTTTTTAAATAGCAAAACACACCATTTTAGTGTAGAGTTTACATAAGTAAAATTTGGAACTCATTTCTAGGTGCTTGCGATAAGAAAATATTCTATTTTGTTCTTATCATATTGTTTTATAGATTTTATTTTATAAGAATTTTTTTGTTTTATTATTTTTATGTAATTTTCATCACTATGGTAATTGGATGATTGAATATTGCATGTAATGTTAATGTCTTTATGATTTATGTGTAGATGTCAAATTTCAAATTACATTTAAATAGTCACATAATTTATTATTTTTTGATATTATTATTCAAATACCATATCATATTAATTATTTCACATTTTAATTATAGATTATTTTTTTGAGGTAATTTTAATTATAGATAATTAAAATACTTTTAATATTAGTTTCTGATAGGTTAAGTGTGATATATATGAATTTATAATATATAATAACCTAAAAAATAGAACGAGAAAAAGAAGAAGAATAGCGAATTATAAAATTAAAAAAAAAACAAAAAATATGTGTGTATATATATCACAATATATGTGTGTGTATATCACACCAAAATTTAATTAATGTTTTGTAAATTCTCTTATACCCTTAATATTGGTAATTTGCAAATTTGCAGTAAGTTATTTTTCGTTTTGTGTTATACTGACAGAATCATGGAACAATTTTTGATGTTAAAAAAGTTTTGAATTAGTATTTAGGTTTATTATGCGTGTTGATATAATATATTAATAAGTATACAAAAAGATTCGTATAATGTTGAGATAACTATATTTGAGAATGACCCGTATTAATGATTTATTAAGTGACATGATACATCAAATTATTTGGTACCCATTTACCTTTTAGTACATTTATTTGTAAACAATATATTAACATTGGGTATTCTTCATATGCACCAGTTTCACATGTAATTGGGTGCCTGTGGGTCGGATCCGACCCGGATCTGCGTCTAAGTTTGTTTTCATTTTTTAATTTATGCGATAACTTTTATGTTATATGAGTATAACATATAAGTTATATGAGTATAAGCTTTTTGTACAAATATCATAACCTTTAAATTAATATATTTAGATTTTTTTCAATATAAAATGTAAGTTAATATAGCTGAAAACTTTTACGTTATGATAATCTAACATTTATGTTATGTTGACGTAACTTTTATATATGAATATCATAACCTTTATGTACTTAAAGAATAACATAAAGGTTGTGTTAATATAACATAAATGTTAATATTATTATGCGTAAATGTTACATTATTACAACTTAATGTTTAAAAGGTATTACAACCTTAAAATTATATACTTAGAATTATTTCAATCATGTAATATAACTGAAAACTTTTATATTGTTAAAATTTAACCTTTATGTTAAATTGATATAACCTTTATATACAACTATCATAACCTTTGAAAAATATAAAGATTATATTATTATAATATAAGTTAAATTATTATAACGTTAATGTTAAGTTATTATAACATAAAGATTTAAAAGGTAATATATATTATCTTACTCTATAAAATATTAAACTATCAGGATAGAAAGGTTATGCGGATATACCATAAAGGTTATGAACATAACGAAAAGGTTAGACGAGCATAACCAAAATATTAGATGAAATAACTAAAAGGTCATAGAGTGAAATTAGGGTTTGAGCACGATTTGGGGGCGCGTTACAACGCGTTTTGAGCATGATTTTCACCTTTCGGGTCATATAACACGGATTGCATGGTCATGACCCGTACACTTGATGTATAGAAATAATTGTGATTAACATTTTGGTGACACAATACATTAACTTTTAAGACACACCTTTTCATGTCAGTGATATGATATACTATAAAATCTTATTATTTTCTAAACAAAAAATATACAAACATTAATCTTTACTTACACTAAACTTTGTAGCTTAAGTTTACATTAACAAACTACTTTTCTGTTTCAAAATAAGCATCTTTTAAAGTCTAAATATTGTTTCAAATTAAGTGTGATTTCAGATTTTTATAAAATTTTATCACCAAATCATGGATTCATATTCTTTAGCTAAATTTTAGGTATAATATAATACTCTTTATAAAATTAACTTAAGTCTCTATAATAATTTTGAACTTTAAATTTTTTTTGATTAGTTAAATGTGTTTTTATTCAATTTAATTTTATGTTTTTAATTCATGATATAAACATTTGAGCGACACTTATTTTAAAACGGATTTAAGTATAATATGTCTGAAGTTGTATTTGTATCCATGCAACAAAATCTGACCCGACCTATGAATGAGTCTTAGCATTCTTCTCCAATGCCCGCAACTTCAAGTATTCATGGGTAATATTGAAATCAATGAAGAACTAACATGAAAAAATGGTGGTTTTTTTTCTTTTTTTCAAATTAATCATTTTGTTGAAAAGATTTAAATACAAAAAAATCAGGTATTTTAATAAGAAGAAACACACTAAAATGGATCAAAAAGTTCAACATGATACTGAGAAGAAGGTAATAAGCTCAGCAATATATTGTTTCAGTTTTAATGATCTTATAGTATATAGTATTAAAGGATAAACACATTAATTAGTATCGACGTAAAATGGTATTGTTATATAATTTGATGTATAAATACTCTTTGATCATAAAGTATATTTCAAGATGCTTAAATATATTACTTTGTAAAAGTGGAAGAAATTATCTTGTAGTTTAAGCTTTTCCATCTTAGAAAATTCACAAGAACTTTTTATGCCATCTAATAATAGCGCTAATGAGTTAGTCTCTTGTGCAACTGGTGCACATACAATTCGGGTCGGATCCGAGTCGACCCGAATTCGTACACTTTTTTTTTTGAATTTTATTTTTCGCTTCAAACTGTTACCTTTATGTTATATGGGTGTGACATTTATGTTATATAAGTGTGACATTTATGTTATATAAGTGCGACCTTTATTTATAAATGTAATGACCTTTATATACTCTAACTTAGAAAAAAATGAAGAATTTTAGCAAAATTTGTACATAAAGGTCATAATATTTGTACATAAATGTCACAAGAATTGTACATAAAAGTCACAATAATACAACATAAAGGTCTCAATCTGAAGCAAAAAAACCTGAAAATCTTTATTTTTTCCTAAGTTACTGAACATAAAAGTCATAACATTTATATATAAATGTCACACTTGTATAACATAAAGGTCATATCCTTACAATATAAAGGTAACAGCCTGAAGCGGAAAAAAAAATGAAAACTCATGTGCGCGGATCCGGGTCGGGTCGCCCCAATTGCACTAATCCAGATTCGTGTCTCTGGTGCACAGGAACATTTGCTCTAATAATATATCTCTCCTAATTAGTTTTTCAGTTATATTGAAATTAATTTCTGTAATTATACTATAATTTTTTCTTTAAAAAAATTCCTAAAAAAAGGAAAAGCAATTATATATCTTTTATGAATTTTTAAAGAAAACCCAACCATCTCGAATAAACAATTTCTTGCCAAAAACTAAAAAAACACACATTACCAAAAAAAAAGAAAGTAAAAATTTTCCCGCCTAAAACCACTTTCTATTTATGTAAAAAATTATATATTTATTTTATATACATATATAACTATATTAATTGCATTCTATTTTCTAAGGAAAGTCAAACTTAATTATTTAGGCAAGAAAAAATTTAGTGATGTTATGTATGGATACACCTTTCAATTTAAATAAATAATTACATTATTTAAATAAATGAAAATGATAAATGGTATTTAATTTCTACTAATATATAAAAAGATACAATATATAAATGAATTTAAATGCAAATGGAATATTATCATATGATTTTAATATGATGATGTATATATCTATGGAAGTGATATGACAAAAAAATATTTCCACATATTTGTCTATATGGTAAGTCAACTTTGATTATTAAATTTCAATCGATATATTTATGATATGATTTAAATAATGTATATAAATATTATTTACATCATATCAATAATATAAACATTGATCATTTACAATAATATAAATATAGATATGCTTTAATATTCAAATGAATAATATGTATATATATATATATATTATAATTGATCACTCCACAATAAAATGCTATAATACATATATTGAATTTTGTTTCAAGATGACACATCTTTCTTCACTTTACATATGTCTACTTAATTATTTATGACTTAAAAAACGTTATTTATAAAAGAAAATATTTATATTGATTATTGTTTTCATAAATAATATCTAATCCGAATAACATATCACATAGAAATGTAAGATGACATTTGCATGATTTATGGGATATATATGTATATATATATTAATAAAATTCATATATATTCACAATTGTGAAATATAATTTTTATGGGATTTATATTTATTAAAATTTTAAATAATTTTGTATGCATATATATAAACATTCGACGTGAAGGATGAATAAATTTTTATTTGTATTTATATAAAAATAAAAATATTGTCTAATACAGTATGACAATGATTTTCCATCCAAAAGCCACATATTATAAATAAAAATAGAATGATGAATCTATATGATAAAATAACTTTCATCTATTTATATAAATTAGGAAAAAAAATGTTTTCCTTTGAAAGTGAAGATTTAAATGGAATAAAATTATTGATTTCATAAATTATGGTATTGATTATTTATAAATGATTGTGGTAGTTGTTGTAAGTTGTAACTAATCATTCATTTTAATTTCATATTTGAATAATAATTTTCCGTAAGTAAACCACACAACTGACAACTCTATCCATTATGAGTTATAGAATATTTGAGGTATATAATTATACTATCATTAGCATACATTGATTATTTAATTATATTGCACTATTTGAGATATATAATTATTCTGTTATTGATTCTACAAATTAAACTAGCGTATATTGATATCACAAAATATGGTATTTAAAATGAACATTTAAATTGATTATCTTAAATCTTAAATTATATGGTAATTACCTGATATAATCAACAATCATACATTATAAATAATACAAATTCATCTTGATTTCATTCACTCGCTTTCATTCTGTATTTTACGTATCACTTTTGAACGATTTATGAAGTGTAAGACGTCCTTAGAGGTAAAAAATTATAAATTTATGTTTATTTTATTTGTTTTGTTATAAAATTATTATATTTGAGGATCATGTGGATGGATATTTAATTATTGTTGGTTTTTATTTAGTATTTACCATTATACGGAATTATAAAGATAATTCACTATTGAATGATATGAGATTCTATGATTTGTTATCCTATTGATTTGTGTTATTTCAATTTTTTTTGATTTTTATATGATTTTTATTTTACTTTTTTTTATCATCGTAGTATTATATATGGATTATTCTTACTTCAATATAATTTAATTTTATAAAAGTGTTGATCACTTCTTATATGTAGGTAATAACTGAAGAAATCTTAGGCTTGCGACTTGAGAGTACATATTCACCAATTTTTTAAAAATATTAATTGATTTTAACTTAACAATGAAGATAGTGAAAGCTTGAAAGGTAATATGTTAGAGAAAATAAATCTGATTTTGGATTTAGCTCTCAAAATGATGCACCATCCATGTTGTTAAGATTAAATATATAGTGATTTATTTTGATTTATAGATGTATAAATATAAACATAATGGATGAAATTAGAGTTGTATCAGCATTTTCAGTTTTTTTGTACTTTGAATTATATATAAATTCTAAATATTAATCGTTAATTATTCTTTTGTCAAATATAAAATCAAAAAAAATTATTGATATTTAATACATATACTTTTCAATTTTCTTGAAATATAGACATCATTGATCTTTTTTGTTTATATATACAAACAGATAAATAAGATGAAATAAGGGATTATATATTTATTATTTCCTATCTTATTTTTAGTATTTATTTTAAAGGGTAAATTACAAAAAACAACTCCTCCTATCGACTTTTTTTTCAAATTGCAACCTAATCTTTTTTTTTTTTTTTCAGATTGCCACCCAGTCTTTTTGTGGTTTAGTCGATTGCAAATTTTCTGCCGAAATGAAGATTAATTTGTTCACTTTGCAACCTAAACTTTGTTTTTTTTTTTTTTAAATCTCATTGCAACCTGAACTTTGTGTTTTTATCAGATTGTAACCAAGAATGCAAATTTCAATTCTGGTGAAAATATAAGTAACTTAAATTTACTGAAATATCGTGAAAATATCGATATCGATGGAAATATGGGTACATATATTTATTGTTATTTTTCCTATATTTACCAATATATTCAGATATTTTCTCGATATTTATTGATATTCCATCGATTTTTTACCGATGTTACATATATTTCACCAATTTTGACCAATATTTCCTTGATATTTATTTTATGAATATCGATCACACTTATATAACATAAATGTCACACTCATATATATAACATAAAGGTGTGAAGCCAAAAAAAAATCATGATTTGCGATTGGACAAAAAATTAAAGTTTGGGTTGCAAAGTGAAAAAATTAATTCATTTGCCGGAACAGTGACCGGATATTTTGCAATCGGCAAAATCACAGAAAGACTGGGTGGCAATCTTAAAAAAAAACAGACTAGGTTGCAATTTTAAAAAAGTCGATAGTTGGGGTTGTTTTTTGTAATTTACCCTATTTTAAATCAATTTTAAATATATAATATATAAAATCAATCATTATTTAATGATCTTAAATTTAATATTCATATAAAATTTATCAAACTGAAATATGGAAATGTATGTGTGTGGGCTTCAATGATTTTTTATTTTTAAACGTTTTTATGATATATAGTATTAATTTATTGTAAATTGATATTAAAATGTAGAAATAAAAAAATATTATAGGTGTACCTAATAGATTACACATATAAAACATACCAAATAGAAAAAATTAGATTAAAATTATTATTGCAAGTTAACCAACTTATTCATTTGAAATATACAAATATTTTATTTTATCTTTCTTATTTTATATTTATTTGTTGTCAAATTTTATTTATATTTATATTCTGATTAATTGAGGTGGCATAAGGGATTGGACAGAGGTAATTTTTCTAGTTTTTCACAAATTAAAATTTCACCATTCTTACTCCTTGATATATTGACTTATCAATCTTATAATTATTATTCATAATTTTTTTATTCAAAATGTGTAGATTAAGTCCAATTTTGAATTGTTTCATTTAAATAGATAGCAAGAGAGATTTTCATGTATTTGATAAGTTGATATAATTTTTTATTTGATTTAAAATAAATGAGTTATATGTGGTGTTGAACCAAAAAAAATTATTAAAATACGTGTGTATTTATAATTATAAATGTCAATAAAATATAAATTTATTTATCTCAATACTTAAATCATAACGTTTCTAATACATATAATTTATTTTTCAATATTAAATTTATTTTTTAAAATTTCACTACCCATGTAATGTTCTGGCACAATTTTTTTATTTGTTTGTTTAATCCATAGATTAATATATTACTTTATATATTTCAAATTTCTAATATTTTAGAATATAATTATTTATAATGACATAAATTTAAAATTAAAATACCTAGCTTTATTTACAAATTAAAAAAATATCAATATATTTTTTTAAATAATAATCATTACATTTTATATGTTATTATATTTTTTTAATAATTATATATATAACACACTGTGCAACGCACATGTACACTACTACTAGTATATCCTTCTTACCTCCATTTACTTTTCTTGCAAATTAAAGTTTGAAATTATAATGGAAATATGAAAACAATTGTGCAACCCAAATTAAACAACTGATAATTAGTCATTATAACACACAATAAATAGTCTATTTCTCTTCAGTAAATATTTTGAGAATAAATAGAATGTAAGGCATTTTATTAATCAAGAAGGAACTTTTAAAAACTAAAAATTTCTGTAAAAGAATATTGTTTTTAAAAACAATGATATTTTACTAAAAATAATATAATAAACACTTGATTGTTTTCGCAATCAAGTGTCATATAATCAAAATTGTGTAATAATTTTGAATCGATGTCATAACTTGTCTATTCAATTATTCAAACATAAATTATCATTCCAATACACTTTATTAATACTTGATGGGGCCATGCATATACATAATGTGTACATATGTGTGTATATATACATATTACTTGAAATTAAAATGTCAAATATATATCTTGATTATATTAATGAGTGACACTTGTGTGCCGGGGGTACGGTGCCCCCAACTTAACCTATTATATGATGTTATATATATACTCTACATGTATCATATGTATACTCTTTAAGTATCATATCTATATCTTTATACATATGATACCTGTAGAGTATATGTATAACACCAAGAAATGTAACACCTATAGAATATATATATAACACCTGAAGAACATGTGTATAACACCTAAATCTATGTCCTATATGACCCAAAAATATATAAGTTTTCTCCTATATTAAAGTGTCAAATATCTTTGTTTTGTGAATTGTAGTGTGAGAAAAAGAAAACTGGTGGCCTATATTGTAATCTACCCATCCCTTTTTGTGTAAGATAGTTGTTCTACGTGTACATCTCTCTCTCTACCAAACCCTAATATCTGACCATATTTTCTATCTCTCTCTCTCTCTCCACACCAAACCCTTTAATATCTGGCCATATTTTTTCTTATACCACCGTTGGATTTTCAACGGAAAAGGACATAAGCTGCCAAGTTTTTGTACAAATATTTAGGCAGAAAGGTCTATCAATGTTGCCTTGTTAACTTTAATAAACATTTTACAAATCATAATATTGTAATCTTGAAAATTTAAACATACTATTTAGTTTTTAAATTGATTATTTGGATAGTATTATCTTAATCAATGTCAATGTAGTATTTATTCTATTTCGGAGTATTTAGTGATTTCTAAATCGTATATATATATATATATATATATTGGATTGTTTGAATCAAAATATGGTTTTAGCTACTTTAATTTAAATCAAAATATGGTTTTAGCTACTTTAATTTAAATCAGTTTCGTAAATCTTAAATAATTATACTTTATTTTCAATTCAACAAAATGAAAATTATTATATTAATCTTTTGTTTTTACAACCTCTCATTTCTTATATATTATGAGTGATTCTCCTATATATCTAGTGCACTGTGCAATGCAGGTTGATTTGAATTCACGTGCATTCATTAATTTATTTATTTTTTCACTTCAAATGTCAGAATTTTAGCTATTTTAATATAATCTTTATGTTATATTAATATGACAGTTATGTACATGTATGCTAATCTTTGCTATCTTAGTATGACATTTTATGTTATATTTAATATAATATTTATGTATAACTATTCTGATTTGTATACAATACTTTTAGTTTAATTTTTTTTTCTGTTTTAAGTGTTGTCCTTTATATTGTATTTTTGTGACATATATTGTTTTAGTATGACTTTTATGTACAAATATATTGACCTTTATGTAATACTTTTACTCCAAAATAAATTTATGCACAATCTATACATGTATACTTTTAAGTGAAACTAGTAGTGCACCCGTACAATGTGCGGCTTGTTATATATAATTTAATAATTTATATTGTTAATGATATATCATTTTAAAATAAAATTTATATTTCTTTGAATGCTTATATTAATAAAAATATTTGATATTTTCTACTTTTATAAATAAGTAAATTTGATAAAATTCTCAACTTTTCCCCTCCCCTCTTTTTTTTTCTCCTCTTTAAATGTCGAAAAGTAGCGGAGCTATGACCATATCCTCTCCTGTTAAGTGAGATACTCATTCTCCTTCACTTCTTTTTCTCTCAAGTTGTTGTATATATATTTATATTTTGTAATTCTAAATATTTCTTCTTTTTTTGTAATGTAATTACTTATGAATAGATTTGGATAATCAATATGATGACAATCATATTAGTGTTGGTAACATCTAATTAAATCTGAAAAAACTTCTATCTTGATTTTTCTTCTTATTTCCTTCACTAATTTTTCTTCTTCTTTTGATATTTTTAGCCGCTATTTCATGCTAAATTATCCTCATTATGTAATTGTTGTTAAATCTGCATTTCTTATATAGTACAACTAGTATAAGTCCCGTGCATCGCACATGTATATAAATTTTAATATTTATACAATATAATATGAAAATATTTGATATAAAAAATAGTATTAGCAATTTCAACTAATTTGATGCATTGTCATAAAATTTAAATATTGAGTCAATGTGAAAAATATTAAGTTACGAAAAAAAACGAAAAAAATAATGTTTCAATAATATTTTCATCTCAGTTGGTACTCGTGTGATGTATGCGTAAATAAATTTCAAGTGTTGGTAATTTTTTGAAATAAATATGTTGATCATAAAAAACAATATGATTTTCAAGGTTATTTTAATTTTATTTAATGCTCATATAATTTACCAATTTTAATATTTCTTATTTTCATTACATTGTCCAACTACTTTAGTAATAGTATTCGTCACAACTAGCTTGGAAAAAAAAACTTATGTAAATATAAGCTCAATAATATACTCATAATAGGTGCAAATGGTGTTATTATCGTATGTTATAATTAATTCTTGTTAATTTATCAACAATTAACCTAATGTGCTAACTGTGTGATTGATGCAACAAATAAACTTGAAGTGTTAGTATTTTCTGATATAAAAAGTGTGGTCATGAAAAATGATGAAGTTCTTCAAAATTATTCCAATTTAATCTACTACTCATATAATCTACCGATTTTAGATATTTCTTATTTTCATCATTCATAGTTTGACTATTTTACTAATTGGTTTTGTCATGATTGGCCTGGAAATTTTTTTATGTAAATATATATTCAATATTTTATTCATAATGAGCTCAAAAGCAGCTACTACTGATATTTTTGTATATTACTCAACGATAAAATTTCTAAATCTAACATTCGATTAACAAATCTATACAATTTTTTTCTTCAAATACCTCAAAATCAAAATTCTATTTTGTAGAATAAACATGTCGAATGATTCACATTTCAAAATTTAACTTTTGATAGAAATTACACTATTCTGGGAAAAAATAAAAAATCATTTTTTATTATATATATAGATAGATATAGATACAACTATATATAGGTATGCAGATGAATGAAATTTCAGATTAGAATAAACTATAAGCTCAATGATTTTCTTTTTCTATTCTAATATATATTCAAAATGAGTAGAAGTGTGCATGAAATTTTGAAAATATTATTAAAAGTAAATTATAAAAATAACGTGTGTCTCTACTATAACTTTATTAATATCGATAGCTTATTTTTTCTAGCAAACATGATTTAGAGTTAAATTTTAAAATTTGTATAAAAATAATTTTATCAAAAGATTCTTGATTTTCTTAAACAAATTCGAAAAATCAAAATGTCAATTTTAAATTAAATATTATAGTGAAGTAGTTTATAGAATGTATGATAAAATATTTCAAATCTTACAATGATAATCTTTTTTGAATCTTGCTATGCATGATTCTTTTTAAATAAAAAAAGAAAATGGATGAAAGTTGAAATGTTGACTTTTAGCTGGAAATTGTGCGATGCACGAACATATAAATTATAATATTTGTGTATTTTAATATGAAGATGTTTAATATAAAAAAAAATTATTATAGATTTCAACAAATTTATTACTCGTGTGTGATGCACTTTATATAATAATATTGAGTTAATGTGAAAATTGTTAATTTTATGAAAAAATAATAATTTTCTCGATAGTATTTCAATCTCAATTGATACCGGTATGATGCATATCTATATAAATTTATTAACATCGTTAATTTTTTTAACAAACATGATTTAAAGTTAAATTTAAAATTAATATAAAAATAATATTTTCAAAAGAATTGTCCATTTTCTAACACAATTCTGAAAAATCAAAGGCAATATTGTAATCAGTCAACACGTGGACCAACGAGCCCCACGCGCGGTCAACGCGCTCCCACGCGCCTACTGGGCGCACTCAAGCCCATCAAAATTCGTTCCAGTTAGTGTGACCTTCATGTTATGTTAGTGTCACCTTCATGAAGGTAACACTAACATAATACATGAAGGTCACACTACCATAAAATGAAGGTCAATCTAACATAATATGAATGTATGACTAACATTGTTTTTTACCTTCATGTTATGTTAGTGTGACCTTCATCTTTTGTTAGTCTGACCATCGTGTTATTTTAGTTCAATGTTTTTGAACTAAGAGTATAAAATCTGGAAATGAAGGTCATACTAACATAATACGAAGGTAAGTATACTAACATAACATGAAGGTAACAAATAAAACACGTGAAAAAGTAAAGAGGCGCGGGCTGGGCTGGGCCAGCGCCATCCCGCCGGCGGCCCTCGTGCGGCCCGGTTGCACCAACTGGTGTACATGAGAGTCACTCAAAATCAAAACATCAATTTCAAAATTAAATATTATAGTGAAGTAGTTTATAGAATAAATATGGTCAAATAACGAAAAAGTAAAGAGGTGCGGGCTTATATATGCATTGCTACCTCATGCTAACTCATCCTCATCCTCATTAAGTGAGAGTTGTTATATATGCATTGCTTATATAATACAATGACTTACATCTTTACTTTTAAGTGATATTATTTATACATTTATATTAACAATCATATATTTATGTAGTGTATACACACACATACAAATGTGCAACTAATATCAAATAGACATATATTAATCCAAAAATGCACTAATTTTTTTTATTGGAGTTCTAGAATTACATAAAAGTAATGATATGTATACATAAAAGTCATACTAATATAACATAAATGTCATACTATAATACAACATAAGGGTCAATACCTAAAGCGAAAATAAATAAATTCAGAACTCTCAAATCCAGATCGGGTTAACCCCTAGTTGAATGGATTTGCCTTTTTTTTTTTTTTTAAATTATCTTAAGTAACTTTTTATAAAGAGTAAGTCTCTTGTGAATCAGGTGCATGGATCTTAGATCCATGCACCCGGGTCGGATCCGGGTCAGGGGGGACCGTCTCTTTTTTTTTTTTTTTTTCTTTTCGTGCATGATTTTTGAAAAAATTCATATGCCAATAGGTTATGTTAGACATACATTTACATTATGTTAGACATACCTTTAAGCTATGTTAAACATACCATACTGCCCATATTTCGTACTTTGTCTTTTTTGGGCTTGATTTTTGAATTTTGGCACATACCACTACGTTATGTTAGACATACATTTATGTTGTGTTAGACATACCTTTATGTGTACTTAGGCATACCTTTGTATATGTTAGACATACCTTTGTATATAGTTAGACATACATTTATATATGTTAGACATACCTTTGTATATAGATAGACCTACCTACATAAGTTATGTTTAACATAACACAAAGGTTGGTCTATTGGAGCGAATTTTGGGTGAGTTTCAGCGCGAGTCTTCAGGCGCATGTGAGCACGTGCAGACGTGTGGGAGGCGAGTGGAAGTGCGTTTTGGACACGTGAACAGGTCGACCCGGTTGCATGGATCCCAGATCCATGCAACCGGTGCATAAAATTTTTTGCCTTTATAATGTACAATGAAATAACTAAAAGTAGATTGAAAGTGCAAAATATCCAAAACATAATAAAATTGCAAATATTCATTGACATAAAGGTAATCGTCTAAACAATTAATTCATGAGAATAAATATTACGTTCAAAATTTTGTGAATATTATCATTCAAAAGATCTTTCTTTTTTATATTTTCAATATTATCATTTGAATTTTTATATATTAGTTTAAAATCGTGAATGAAAAAAACACATGAAAAGAAAAAAGTCAGACTTGAACAGCAATCAAGTTTGTTTTATGGGTAGTGTTTTTACATAATTCACGCAAGGCAATTAAAAATGTGAGAAAAATACTTATTGCAATCAATGATAATATCTGCCCTAATAATCTAGGGAAACATTATAAAAAAATTGAATGACATGACAAAATGAAGAAAGAAAGTATTCTCCAAAAGTAAATGATACTCCATAACACACATTTGGTTTTGATAATAATTCTTAGTTTTTTATATTTTTTTGGAGAAAGATTATTATTATATATAGTAAATTACCCACTTGAATAGAAGGGCCATTACTTACGGAAAAAGAAAGAAAGAAAAGATTAGGTCTATTATTATTATTATTATTATTATTATTATTATTATTATTATTATTATTATTATTATTATTATTATTATTATTATTATTATTATTATTATTATTATTATTATTATTATTATTATTATTATTATTATTATTATTATTATTATTATTATTATTATTATTATTATTATTATTATTATTATTATTATTATTATTATTATTATTATTATTATTGATATCAATAAAAAATTCACTTAGAAAAAGTTCTGAATGGAAGAGACTGAAAATTATTTAAAACATCCATGCTAAAACAATCAAGCGAATTAATTATTTATTCATTCCTTAAAACTAGAATTAGTCATTATTTATTGTAATTGTGAGGTGCAATTATATTTCAATGTCTAAATTCATCTGTATTATTATAAATACTAAAATTAAGATTAATCGAGGGAACTCTTCACGGAGATTAGATTCACTACCATTTATCAGTGTTAGAAAACTATCTTATTTACTTATAGATACTAATTTACAATATTTTTGATATTACATTTTAATAAAATAAAATATAATAAATTTTATTTAATATTATAATAATAATAATAATTATGAAAGAAATTAGAGAGACGGTGGTTTTGATTGTAATTGAGTGTGAAAATTGATATATACATCATATCTCTAGTTACAAAAATACCCTCGGATCCTTGGTAAAAATCCCATGAACAACTCTGAGAGCACTGTAAAAAAGAGGAAAATGGAAGGGTACAATGGTCAGAAGAGGGCTATATATATAGTACATTTCCAGTTGTAGTGGTCACGACACGATTGTTTGTTTGAAGAGTCGAAAAGGAAAAAGGAAAGGAAAGGAAAGGTTGGAGCGAAGCAGAGCAGTTTCCGTTATCCACATTCTCTCTCTATATCTTTCATATTCTCTCTCTCTCTCTCTACCCCCTTTCTCCGATCAATTTTAGGGTTTTTCGGATTCTTCGACGACTTAACTCAGCCATGGTTTCTGATTCGATCCCCAACGCCTCCATCGCCTCATCCAACCCCAGGGATTTCGCCAAGAAGAAAAGGGTATGCTTCCCTTCATCCGCTTCGATTTTCTTTCTGACGTGCTATTCTTTGCCCTTTCGTTTTCTTTTGGGATAATACGGGCTATTCTATTGTTTTGGGGTGAAATTTTTGATTTTTTTTTGGGGGTGAGATTTTGGTGTTATCTATTCGTTTGATATTTTTGTAATTGTGGTCGTGTTTGTATTATCGTTTCTTTTATTCTTTCTTTCTTGTTTCTTTTTATTATTTATTTTGCAGAATTTGTCTGTTTCCTTTCTTTCTTTCTTTGTAGTTTCTTGAAGATATTTTTTACTCTTTGAAATTTGTGGCGGTTTGGTTTTTTTGTTTTTTTTTTCAGTTTCTTGGATTGATTTTTTTTTTTTTTATCAATCTGATATTGTAGGCAAACCGTTCGGCGAAATTGAAGCAGTGCAAGCTTGATGCTCGGCGCGAGCAGTGGCTTTCTCAAGGTTTGTGAAAGATCATACTTTTCTTCTGTACAAATACAGAGTAAAATGCATGTGATAGTGCAGGGTTTATATTTTTCATATTTTGAATTTGTAATATTTTATTGATCTGGTGCATAAGCTATATAAAAGTTTTCTTAAGTGGACTGGGCAATTAATTAGTGTCGTGTTGTGTATGCTTCCAGTGAAAAACAAGGGTGAGGGTAAGGAGGAGGTGAATGTTGGGAAGGTTGCATGTTCTGCGCCTTCAGAGCATTTGGAGAGTATGAGGAAGCTGGAGATAAAGACGAGAAACGAGGAGGAGATTTATGGAAATGGATCATCAATGCATCATCATTACAGTGATTCTGAGTCATTGCCCTCCAACAGCCCCACCAGCCACACCAGTAGTGTATTAGGCAGTAATGATTCTGGGGCCAATTTTTCTGCGACTAGCAGAAGCAGCAGCAGCAGCGGTCGAAGCACTAGCAGTAGCAGTAATGGCTTCTGCTCGGGAATTATGAGTGATGAAGATGAAGGAGATGCTGGTGATGATGATTGCTTGGATGATTGGGAGGCTATGGCTGATGCTTTGTCTGCCACTGATAACAAGCAGCAAGAGCATGAAAATTCCACACAACCTGGTGTGCAGGTGGAAACAAGCAATGGGGACTTTCCAGGGGCTCATATCTCCAGTGGTAATCCAGGGAGTGGAGGAGCTGCTACTCAGATGGCTCAGGCAAATTGTTGTGCTTGGAGGCCCGATGATGCTTATCGCCCTCAGGGCTTGCCCAATTTGGTGAAGCAGTATAGTTTTCCCTTGAAATCTGAGCGCCATTTTGGCCGAGGATCAGTTTGGGGCTGTAAAAATGATGGATCGATCCCTACAGCATGTCCAATATGTTTTGAGGATTTAGACTGCACAGACACAAGTTTTCTCCCCTGTGAATGTGGGTTCACGCTCTGCCTTTTTTGCCACAAGAGGATTCTTGAGCAAGATGCTCGTTGCCCAGGTTGCAGAAAACATTATGAGTTTGAACCTGTTGAGGGAGAGGCGATGCTGGATGGAGGCAGCCTGACATTTCGATTAGCTCGTTCTTGTAGCATGATTACAAGGTCTTAAAAGAGTCCGTTCCTTGAACTTGTATGTTGAGTCTCTCTTTTTGCTTGGATGGTATTTTGTGTGCGTTCTTACTATTAGACTGTTCTTTGCGGCTTTAGATATTGGTATAGAAAGATGAATTTGAAGCACAGGGAAACTAATTAAGTTCGCTCATGATTTTGCTCAATATATTCTGTATTGTGCTTGTTGTTATGTAGAAGACTTATGTGAATATATAAGATAAAAGAGTAATGGAATACACAGTTCTTGACTATGCTTTTTGTTCTTTGTGGAGAATTGATATTGGCTTTGTTATTATATTCAGCAAAACTTATATGGTAGGTATCATTGGAAAAATGACAGAAACGTTATTTTGCTTCATTTGAAGGAGGCTTAAACCAGAAGTTGCATGGGCATAACTCATTGTCCAGTTAGCTCATGCATGAGAAATTATATTCTGTTAACCATGTATGAGTTTTGTGCTGGAGTGTTGAGGCCAATATATGTTTTTGCGCAGAAATATGCTTCTCTTCTCTGTGTCTTCGTTCTTGTAAGAGGCATAATATGTTACATAGTTAGCTTTTGATGTGACTGGCGATCTTGATGTGTAAAAGTAGTGTATTAGCTTCACCTATATCATGTAAGATTGTGTATGGATTGAAGGAATTGACAATGGATTCGCACTTAATACACTAGTAAATCCATCAGTTGTTTGGATTGATGTGAATTTTGAATCCAAGACTCATTTTGAACCACTCTAAAATTGACGGATGTGATCTCTTTAAATCCTTACATTCAAATTCCTCAATTCAAACATAAAATAAGAAACTTTAGAGTTGTTCAGTGAAGAGAAAAAACTATAAAGAAACTCATTTGCATAAGTAAAACGATTTCTCCTTTACCTTGTGTGTGTGTTGTGTTCCTTCTAGGAATACTTGGTTTCGTACTACCTTAATCTGCAACGTTTCTACTATAAGTGCAGGTGAAACGGTTGTTTCTTCATTGTGTTTTGTTTTTCTTTTTTCTTTTTTCGTTATCTGAAATAAAGTTTGAAATCCTCCATTACTTCCTCACTGGAAAAAATACCAGTGAGGTAATGGATTGCACTGATATTCCTGTTTTCTAAGTAACGATAGGGTTATTTGATGCTCGTAATAACTGACATTGGATTCTCTAGCTATCCTTACGGAGATTTTATGTTCCTCCGCAAGGTAAAAGTTATAGCATAAGACTAAGTTGTCTTCTTTCTTCCTCCGTTTATATGCTGAATCAACAGAGATGGATACAAGTGGTGGGTTTTGTTTTGTGCTGCCCAAGTAATTAGCTTCTTCAACCTTTGGTGTTTGTTTCATTATTACTGTTCACATTCGGATTTATTTGGACTTATGAATTCAAAATGTTGTTTACTGTCTGAAGGAAGCATAAATTTGAGATCACTTACTTTTGGAGACAAGCAACACTCAAATGTATTTCCATTCTTTGAGGAGGAAGCATATTTTTGCAGAAGGGTCACTTCTAAATGACTGAAAGTAAAACCAGACATATGATGAATTTACTTGTATCCCCGGAATCATTCTAAGTATTTTTTTCTCATAAACGATATCTATTTACAACGCTGGATTAGGTGTTCCTGCATTCATCTTTTTCTGGTTTTCAGTTTATGATCGATGAACCGGCATATAGCAATTTGGCTTCTAAGGGTACGTTTGGTCTTGACCTGGAGTGGTTTTTCAAATTTGGATTTGAGATTTTGTAGGATTCAGATAGTTTTGATTTTTAAAATCGTGTATTTGTACTGGTGTTGTCTGGTCGAGTAGTTTTTGCAAATTTGTATTTGAGATTTCATAGAGGGATTCAAATGGTCTGGATTTTAAAAATCTTATGTTTATATTGAGATTTTTGTACGGTAGAATATAGATGAGAAGTTAGAGATGGAGCTTAGCTCCAGTTTCACTTATCAAATATTATTGATCAAATCCAAAATTATCCTCCCCTTTTTGCTTCTCTAGACAAGAACCGGATTGAATCTCTTGGCCAGAAGCTTTTGATTACTTGCTAGATTTTATAGAGAGCTACCAGAGAAGAAGTAGAGAAGTTGGATTGCGAAATTGCATCTGCAGCTCATGCGACTGAAGATGTAATCGAATCTAGTTGACTTACTTAATTCTTGCAGGAAGTTCGATTTCGTCGGATGATCTTCAGAAAGTGATAGATGTGTGAAGCTTAAGGTTATGGAGATTATGGAGAAAGAAAGATGATATGTGGAGTATGGAAGTTTGGGATAAGATAAATTGTTTGGAAGTCGAATTCTTGTTAAATGTGGCCATTCATTTTGGGTCTTCATGTTTTCCACTGGATTTTTTAGATGAGGATATAAGTTGGGACCTGTTTTCGGTCTTCTTATTTAACCTCACTTTTACTTTTTTTTTTTTCATTGATTATTGATTTTGCTTTGGTTGTTTCAAATTGTGAAAAATAGAATAAAAATGGTGCAATTAATGTTAAATTGTCATGTAGTTGAAAACGTTAGGAATAAAGTGATTATATAGTTGTTTCAAAATGTGAAAAATAGAATAAAAATGGTGCAATTAATGTTAACGTTGTCATGTACTCCCTCCGTCCCACCTTATTTTGCCTACTTTCCACTTTTGCTTGTCCCAACTTATTTTGCCAACCCAAAAATGACAAAGAAAAATTTACTTCCTTACCCCTCCATTTCTTTCATTTTACAACTTTTGCACTTAAAAAACACACATTAATTACAAAATTGCCACTCAAAAATATTAAAATAACACATCACATCAAAGTCAAACAGTTTTTTCTTAGGAACCGTGTCGGTCAAAGTAGGCAAAATAAGAGGGGACGGAGGGAGTAGTTGAAAACGTTAGGAATAAAGTGATTAAACAGTTGTTTCAAAATGTGAAAAATAGAATAAAAATGGTGTAATTAATGTTAACGTTGTCATGTTGAAATGTCATAAAATTATTAATTTTGGATGTTATTTTAAACGCAATATGTGTATTTATTTTATCCAACTTGTTATTAATTATGATGTTATTTTTAAAATTGTTGTGTATTTTTATTAATTGGACCTCGTGACCAAAAATTCTAGGTCTGTCACTTGATGCAATCAAATTAAGTCGATCTGAACAATTGAGTGCTTGAATTTTTTTTACTTGTTTATCGAAAGAATTTTAACTTAATTAGCAAATACATTAATGGTTCACGAGGTTAGTACTCGACTTCAAACAAACTTAATTAATATAATTATACATTATACTACTTATCAACTCATTAATAAAATAAGTTATTTATTTTAAAAAATATAATAATTTTAAAAACTTGTAATTTAATTATAAAAATAATTATAATTAGTTATCCGTATATTTATCATTAAAGTACTAGAAGTAGTAAAAAAATTTAATTACAAACCATCCAAACGATATTTTTGCAGTTAGCTACATAAACTTTTTTCGGTTGAAACTAGTCATCTCATCTTTGTGTGAGTTGCAAACAACCATCTAAAATCATCATAACATCATTTCTGACCAATCAAATCACGTGTGAAGCACACCCTATACTTATGGGTGTATTTTTTTTCATTTTATGTTAAGTTTAGAGAAAATAAATAGGATTCCTACTTTTAAATCCTAAACCTCAATTTTCTTCCTCAATTTTATTGAGTATAAACGAGTTGGACAATAGGAAAAGATAATCATGTATGAACTTTGTTCTTGTTGCCAAACAACAAAAATAAACACACCATGAACTAATTTGAATTTTGGAAAAAGATTTTGGGCTTGCGAAAATTATAGAGTATGTTTTATAATCCATAATTTTTATTTCACATACCTAATTTCAATTGAAAATCCTTAATTTAGTTTCTAAATCCCTAATTTATTTTTGAAACCCCTATGTTAAAAACTATAAAATTTACAATTTCCTTATTATGTTAGGAATTACATATCTATAATTTATTTTTGAAATCCCTATTTTTTTAGTAATTTATTTTTGAAATTGCTATTATTTCCCTATTTTTCTTTATCTTCCGATTTTCTCCTCTTTGTACACCCGATACTCGTTTTGCCTGTGATAGTTTTTCCCCACGGGGTTTTGCTATGTCAAAATTTTAACGAGGCTGGTCTTTCATTTCCAGCTTGTTTTTCTTGTGTTGTATAAACTTGTTTTCTTCTTTTTATTGAAAAAAAACCATTGCTCATTTGCCGTATACCTATGGTATATTGAAATAAATTTTAATATTTGTGTTAATTTTTTTATTTTCCCTAATTAAACTTAAAATGATAGAAATAGCCTTATAGTAAGTATAGGGTGTGCCTCATACCTGATTTGATTTGGTCGAAAAATGGTGTTTCGATAGTTTTAGATGGTTATTTGCAACTCTCACAAATGTGAGATGGTTAGTTGCAACAAAAAAAAAAAAAATTTAGGTAGTTAAATGCAAAAATGAGTTTAGTTTGGATGGTTATTTGTAATTAACCCTAGTAAAAATGAACATGTGTAACTTACAATCTCGTGTTGTTGATAGATATGAGAAGATAAAAATTAGAGTTAAAAACAATTTCCTATTCCAACTATACCTGATTTTACACGTTTTGATATAACTTTTGAAATGTTACATTTTGCTATATGAAGACAAAATACTAGCCGTTGATTTAGAACACATGTATAGCTATGATTTGTTCATTGCCGTAAAATGTATCAAATTTAAAGTTCATACGACAAAATGCAGCATTTCAAAAGTTATATCAAAAAATGTAAAATCAGGTTATTGAAAATGTTGTTAACCCTAAAAATTATCAATTGTAGTACCCATTCAAACTGTATGTACAATATAGTTTTGATCTAAGTTGATATATAACCCTTCATAGATCATTTAAGTTGCATAAAAACGTGACTGAAAAAATTGATGCCATAATTATTCTTATAAAAATCTTTTGTGGACCATAATTATTTATTTTATTGGTTAATTAGCTAATTGAATGCGTCCAATGTCCTGCTTGTAGTCGGAAGTTTCAAGAAATCATTTTCAAGAAACTCATTCGTTTTCTTCTCTTTTTTTAATGGAAATTTGGTTTTTCATCCTCTAACTCTATTAGATGGATTTTTTTTCTAACTTCTAGCTACCACCTTTTATTTTAAGTCCTCTATATTAAAACAAAATCAGTTTTTGGTCCATTTAATGTTTTTATTTCTATTTTAATTACAAGTTAAGGCCATTTAATGATTAAAATTTCAACATATGATCACCTATTAAAGTTAAAGTATGATATCAATATAAATGAGTGTTTCTGAATCCAATTATTCATGGAAAATCGGCCGAAACAATTCATGATTTCTTTAAAGTATTTTTCATAGTTGAAGGGGCTGATTGTTATTTTCACAACTCTTTGGGTCAACTGAATAATTTAATCGAACCTCAATGGTGAAAAATGCAATTTACCAAAAGAGGAAAAAGATTTTTATTGGTTGTAGCGGATATTAAGTGGGCCAAAATAAAAAATTTCCAACACAAAAGCTTATATTGATAATCTGATTGTTATATCTCATGTGACAGAGCACCATTACACCTTGATCGGACCAATTATCACAAAATCATGTAAACAGAGAATAAAAAAGTGTAATGAAGTAAATTTAAAGGATCAAAAAATTAAGTTTTCCCTTTTTTTAACATCTCTCTGTTCTAAGTAGCTCTAACGCTTAGATTATTGCAAAATCGTTTCAAAATCTATTTCTTTAATATTTTGGTCAACATTGTAAACCATATAACAAAATTAAATAGAGATTAGAAAAAACAAAATGGCAAGTGTATTTCGGTCCATTCTAGGAGCACAAAAACTATTGTATAATTAGGATATGGATTTTGATCCATATAATTCGGATCGATTGGAAACGTGATGATTTCTTATGTGTTTACATGCGTTCATATGAGCTCCCACACATTGATGTGTCCGCGTCCACTCTCACTTACAAATTTCTGTCTTTCAACAAATAAGTATTACATTTTACTTATATTAGTGATACATTTTAGTTATTGTAGTGATGTCTTTTAGTTATGCTAGTGATCATCTGTGCTATACATGCTGATTCATGTTCATGTTCTAACAACCATGTAATTTCTTTTAGTTATGTTGATGTTATTTTAGTTATGCAAGCAATACCCTTTGTGAAAAGTACTCTTGCATAATTATATAATTTAAGCAAATCATGCAATTCCTTTATGTTGATGCATTAATGCCTTTAACTTGATGTATTAACCTTCATGTTATATTATTAGTAACTTAATTTGCATGATACATATAATAATCTTACGTTATATTTCAATTAGAATAAGTTAATACATTATGTAGATAAAATAGCATGTGGATGTAGTAAATGGATACGTTTATCGTTGCAATGAATGTGTGTATAAATATAAATAAATAAATAAATAAATAAATAAATAAATAAATAAATATATATATATATATAATCTAATTTATTAACTATAGCATACTTAGATAATTATGAGAAACACCCATTAATTAATACAATGAAAACGAAGTCATTTTCGTACCGAAGTTTTTTAATTTTCGTAAAGTTAGAGATGACAGTATTAAATATCTGTGTAGACATCCCATGCTAATATTTGACTTGTAGACTAAAAGGAGTCATGCAAGAGAAAACTAAGAATGAGTTAATTAAGCTAAAAAGAGAATTAGGGTTTTCATATATAATTTGTATTGCTTAGTATCTTTTGCAGTACTGAGTGTACATGTTATATATATATATATATATATATATATAGAAATAACATTTGTAAATTTGTACAGAACATTTTAATTTGAAGTTGATTATGTAATTGCATTAAATGAGAATTGAAATGTTTTGTATAATTAAGTTTAATTCACATACTAATTAAGTAAAGAATTTATGATAAATAATCATAATTAAGTTTCTTTATAAAATAATAATTTTCAAGTTTTTAATTATTAGTGTGATACGGATCTTACATTAATAATTTAATAGATGAATTGAGATTTTAATAATATTCGATAGATAAACCAGTGTTTCAAATATTAAAATTTCCTAATTATTTTAATTAAAAAATGGAATTAAAAGGATGAGTATAATGTTTTGATAAACTTGATTAAAAAAAATAGATAATTACATTTGAAGGATAGGAAGGTAACATCAAAATTTTAACCACCCACAATCTTGACTCACAAACCCCACAAAACACACCACCAAAAATGGATTTCTCTGCAAAACAGAAAATCGATTTCTAAAACCTTTCAATTCGACCAAATGTACCTAAAATTCACTCAAACAAAATCATTACCATCTTATTCTGGCCTTTTTTTTTCCCTTCTTAAAACTGCGTACTAAGAGCATCTCCAACAGTGCGCCATCACAATTTGATGGCGCCTGTTTTCATCTCCAACTATAAATCTTTTCTCTGCACCATCTCATATTAACCGCTGGTTTTGCGCCAACTATCCACAGGTCAAACCTTGCACCATTTTTTTTTATTTTTTCTTTTCTTATTTATTTATTTATTTATTTTGTTCATTTTATTTTATTTTTAATTTCTTTTTCTATATTCTTACTTTGTATTCATTTTTTTCTTATCATTATTTATTATTTATTTTATTCTTTTTCTTTTCTTATTTTATTTTGTTTTTAAGTTCTTTTTTATTATTTTTACTTTGTATTCATTTTTTCCTCATTTTTTATATTAAGTGCTATTATAATCATTTCGATTTTGGAAAAAAAAAATACAATACAACATACATTTTCATGGTTTGATTCCGCCCTACAATTGGATCTTGTGTAATATCTAAATAAATACGACACAAATGTCGATCTTCAATTGCCTTGTAACTTTGACCACGAGATATATACATTACAAAGAATATGTATAAAAAGAAATTAGGAGTGCAAATGAATGTATGATCTATGACCTATATATAGATATTAGGTAAGTAATTGATAAAGATTTATTAATAACAAGATTGCTACAAATTTATTGATATTATTGAGGATGAAGATATATATGAACTAGATTTACGAAAATATTTGTAAAATATCCATATTGAATATTATAGAACTTATTAAGGATATAAGAATATATCTGAACTAGATTTACGAAAATATTTGTAAAATATCCATATTGAATATTATTATAAATATTATTAAGGATGAGGATATATCTGAACTAGATTTACAAAAATAATAAAGATGAAAAATAGATTATTTAACAATAATAACGAATATTTATAATAAATAAAATGTTAAATTAATTAATTAATAAAGAATATTATGGAATATTCTTTTTTGGTGCAGAGTTAATGTAAACTGTTGGAGATCATTGACAGTTATTACATAAAAATTGTGTAAGATTAACAGGAAAATCATGTGCACTGTTGGAGATGGTCTAATGATGTAGCAAGTGTGGAAATTTTGGTGGTAAAGGTATAAATTGGAGAAACTTATATTTACAGTATTAAAATTGAAATTTTAAAATAACCAAGACAAAAAAAAAAAAGGGACACGAGTCATATCACAGGATAAAAATTGAATTTTTCCTGTTTGGTAGTGTGTCAAAACTTGCGTGAGACGGTCTCACGGATAGTATCTGTAAGACGGACTATTTTTACCCATTAAACTAACAAATTTCCACAAATTCACATATGAATTGCGAAATATGGTTTGTGGCTTAACATTTTTAATTAGCTTTGCTTGAAATTATCTATGTTAGATTGTGTAAATTTTATTTCATTATTTGCAAATTGTATGAAAATTAGAAAAACATAGGATAAAACGGACGAACCCGATATAGGGCGGGGCATGAGGCAATTCACCGCGTCCCTGGGTTGGGTGCTTAACTACCACTGACCTGTCCCGTTACCATCCCTAAGAGCATGTTTGGACTGGGGCAGAGGTGAGTTTTGTGAGTCTGGATTTGGGATTTAATAGGATTTGAAAAAAGTAGATTTTGATAATCTTGTGTTTGTATTAAGATTTTATAGGGTAGAATTATAGTTAAGATGTCATTGTCACATTGAAAAGTGTAGAAAAAGTAGATGTTTTATATTGAGAGTTGTATAAAAAGTAAAAAAAAAGTGGATACTTTTATTGGGAATTGTAAAAAAAGTAGGTAAAGTAGGGTAGGATTGAAGAATTTTGTAAATCTCTGTACAAACATGGACTGGAC
This sequence comes from Scutellaria baicalensis, assembly GCA_005771605.1. Lineage (NCBI taxonomy): Eukaryota > Viridiplantae > Streptophyta > Magnoliopsida > Lamiales > Lamiaceae > Scutellaria > Scutellaria baicalensis. The sequence goes on from CM016724.1 coordinate 509,931, forward strand.
TGGGCTAATGCCAGTTCAAACAACCCCTAAGATAGTTAAGTATTACATTGTCATTTTCATCAACTTTCTGTAAGCCCATATAAAATTTTCATTCGAAACATAATCACTTTCAATTTGAAATTAATCAAAATTTCCTCCATTTGTTACATGATCCAAACCAGCAATACCCTCTGAACAATTTATAATGACAAAAAGAAAAAAAAAAAAAAAGAGCGAGAGTAAGTCTTATGTGAGACAATCTCACGGATCATGTTTCGTGAGACGGGTCAACCCACAGCTCACATTTCACAATTCACATGTAAATTGATGAAAATGAGTTTGATTCATGGATTAAAAAGATTCGTCTCACGAAAATACTCAGTGAGACCGTCTCACATAAGATTTTTTGGGGAAAAAAAAAACCAATCATAGACTTATCTTCTGACATATTCAAAGATTCAACTCCCAATAATTTCTATCTTTGATCAAGATGTGTTATCACAATTATCTATATTATACTAAAAGCAAGCAAGTGAGAAAATTTCTAATTTGTCACTTTCCCTCCTAAAAATATTGTCACATCAATTTGATGATGTGTAAAATAATTTTTTCTTTTAGTTTTTCAAGATTTCATTTTAATTTTCTAAATTAATTTAATAATTTTAAATTACATGACTTTCTTGATAAGCTATCAAATATTATAATAAAAAATAAAAGAAAAAAATATATAAATTTTTATTAATAATACATTATAATGAAAGAGAGAGAAAAATTATCTTTTTTATGTATTTGTATTACACATACTATTAAATTTTTGTTTAAATAATTATAAATCATAAAAGATCACTTAAGTTAAAAGTTTATAAAGTAAATAAAATTTATAAATATAATTTATTGTAGAAAATTTGTTTTTTCATATTAACATATTCACATGTCTTCTTTTTAAAACGTCTTTTTTATTTTAATATATATTTTGTGATAAAATATTTAATAGAATTTTTGAAATTAATGTACTTAAACATAAATGTTTAAGATAATATAAATATGTAAAAGTTTTATGAAGTTAGAAGTTAATACGAAAGTATTTTATGTTAGAAGTATATACTACGTAATATGTAATGTAAGAAGAAAGTATAAGCATTCGATGTTTTTTAGTATTACAATATACATAAAAGAATATGAAAAATGTAATTATGTAAATTCATTTCTATACTATATCTAAAATGACAATAGTTGGTGATTATTACCAATTGTCATTCAATTGCAAAACTATTAGCCAATAGGAAAAAAGGGGAAAAACAAATTTAAAAAAATAGAAAACTTTTGAATATCTTATTGAACAAGCTCCTAAAAATTATTGGACAATTTGAGTAGTTTTTTTTTTTTAATTTCATTTTGATTTTCTAAATTAATTTAATAATTTTGAATCAAACTTCCATATCAAGCCATTAGAATTAGACTTTATGTACAAACCATTGTCCTACCTCTAAATAAACAATGCATGAATGAAGATGGAAGTCTCACTAAATGAGGATGAACTAGCTTATTGAAATGAAGGTTTAAAATATCAAAACAAAAAGAAAAATAATGGAGCTTGAAATATCAAAAGAAGAAGAAAATTAGTGATGGAAATAAGATGGAAAATTGAGGTGAAAATCATTTTCGCATTTAAGCAATGTATGTATATATACCTACTCACTTAATGAGAATGAACTAGATGAAATGGAAGTTAGAAATATCAAAAGAAGAAAAAAAGTTGGTGATGAAAATAAGAAGAAAAATTGAGATGAAAATCATTGTATACAAGCAATGTATATATAATAATTCTTATTTAATTAAAATGAACTACCATCAAATTAAGGTTAAAATTATCAAAAGAAAAAAAAAATTAGTGATTGAAATAAAAAGAAAAATCAATATGAAAACCATTATACTATATAAGCAATTCATATATATCCACTCTCACTTAATGAGAATGAGCTAGCATGAAATGGAGGTAAGAAATATCAAAAAAAAAAAAAAAAATCGAGATGGAAGCTTTTTTCAGATATAACGAGATATTACCAATACTAATTTGATTGTCATCTTGATTATTCAAATCCATTGATAAGTAATTGCATTATAAAAAATAATAATAATAACAAAAACATTTAGCATTATAACAGTATATATTACACAAAACATTAAAAAATGATTTAACATTTTAGATACAGTATAAATTACACTATATCATTAACAATAAAAATTAGAGTAAGTCTCTTGTGCATCAGGTGCATGGATCTTAGATCCATGCACCCGGGTCGGATCCGGGTAATCCGACCCGCTTCTTCTTTTTTTTTTTTTTTCGCGCTTGTTTTTTTTTCAATTTTAGTCATGACTTTTAGTTATGCGTAAGAATACCTTTATGTAATGCGTAAGAATACCTTTAGATTACCTTAATGATACCATTATGCCCAGATTTCATACATTTACGTTAAGTTAGACATACCTTTAGGTTATGTTAAGAATACCTTTAGGTAATGTATAGAGATACCTTTAGGTTATGTTAAGGATACCTTTGTGCCCAAATTTCATACATTTAATTTAGGTCAGACATACATTTATGTTATGTTAAGGATACTTTTATGTTATGTTAGAGATACCTTATCCATAAGGTAGTTGTGTTACACATTTTGTACACAAAGGTATCTTTAACATAACATAAAAGTATTCTTAACATAACCTAAAGGTATCCTTAATATACTTAAAAGTATGTTTAATATAATCAAAAGGTATTCTTAAAATAATTAAAGGTATCCTTAACATAACCTAAAGGTATGCTTAACATAACTAAAAGGTATTCTTAACATAATATGGTATGTAACCTGGAATCACGATTTCAAAGGTATCCTTAACATCACTTAAAGGTATTCTTAACATAACCTAAAAGTATGCTTAATATAATCAAAAGGTATTCTTAACATAACTAAAGGTATCCTTAACATAACCTAAATGTATGCTTAACATAACTAAAAAGTATTCTTAACATAACATGACATGTAACCTGGAATCAGGATTTCAAAGGTATTCTTAACATAACTGAAAGGTATCCTTACCATAACTTAAAGGTATCCTTAACATAACTGAAATGTATCCCTGAAAGGTATCCTTACCATAACTTAAAGGTATCCTTAACATAACTGAAAGGTATCCTTAACGTAACCTAAAGATGCGCATCCGCCCAGGCGCGTGGGAGCGCGTGAGGGCGCGTCAGACGCGCGTGGAAGCGCGTACACGCGCGGGTCGGGTCGGGTGCATGGATCTAGGATCCATGCACCTGATGCATAAAAGTTTTTGTGTAAAAATTATTAGATTATATAGTGCACTACTAGTTCTTACAATATAACACTAGTAGACCTCACATGACACATCTATAATAAATATAATCTAGGCAATCACAAGTTTAGGCACAAGGTAAAATGAATTCTTCTTATGCATTGTCATCCCCGGCAGAGCATCACAATTAAGATCCTTAACACCAACAGGCAATTCCCAATCAAACTTATACAGAACATTAGCCATTGCGATCTCCACATTCGACATTCCCCGGACACCCTCTCCGGCCGATGCCAAACGGGATAAGCTCGGGATCATGGCCCCTCACATCCACATCACTGTCGATGAACCTCTCGGGCAAGAACTCGTGAGGATTCTCCCACGTGCACGTGTTGGGGTCTCTGGCAATAGCCCAAGCATTCAAATAAACCATAGTTCCCGCCTCGATTTCATAACCGTTGATACAACATTTCTTGATAGTCTCTCTAGGGGCTAAAAGTGGAGACAATCTGAATGTCTCCTTTACAACAGCCCTGAAATAGGGTAGCATTGCAATGTCTTCTTCCTAGATCAAATCTTTATTTCGATTCCATCCAAATTCTCTTATCTCATCATCCTTCAACTTTCTTCATCAAATCTGTCAATTCCCACACTGTAGCAGATGCACTTGTGTTTGTTCCTCCATCTAATAAGTTCTGTAAAAACCACTCAATCAATTTTAAAGATCAGCATACAAAATCGAGTTATGAAAATACATTTTTTTATTCGAAAACTGTGTTCGTTCAAAATCGAGCTTGACTCAAACTCACAAAATTGATTTGGGGCTATGCTATGATTTGAGAAGTAGTGTTTTGGCATCAAAAAAATTTATTCTCACTAAATTTTGACATTTCTCAAAACTTAACTAAAATGTGTGTGTTTTCAATTTCAAATCAATATTTCGAAAAGTTTGAAGTTAGAGAAGCACATGCACTGCACATGGATTTAGCCCCAAAGCTTAGGAATTTAAGACTAATTGGCCTAACTTTAAAACATTAACGCCCTAATTTCAAGCCCGAAAAGTTTTTATTCCTAAATAATGATGGACCAGAACTTAATGTCCTAAATTTATACAATTCGGGTTGGGTCCGGATCTACCCGAATTCACGCACATTTTTTTTTGTAATTTTTTTTGAATTTCATTTTTTTGCTTCAAACTGTTACCTTTATGTTGTATGAGTGTGACATTTATGTTATATAAGTGTGACCTTTATATATAAATGTAATGACCTTTATATACTCTAACTTAGAAAAAAAGGAAGAATTTTACACTCTTAAGGTCATAATATTTGTACATAAAGGTGACAAGAATTGTACATAAATGTCACAACAATATAGCATAAAGGTCTCAAACTGAAGCCAAAAAAACTGGAAATATTAATTTTTTCCTAAGTTAGTGAAGATAAATGTCATAACATTTATATATAAAGGTCACACTTATATAACATAAATGTCACATCCTTACAACATAAAGGTAACAGACTAAGCGAAAAAAAAAAAAATTCCAGGTGACCCAGATGCGCAGATCCAGGTCGGATCGTCCCAGTTGCACCAATTCAGATTCGTGCACCTAGTGCACAGGAGCATTTGCGTTTATTTATATATGATGATATATACGTTTTATATTTTTAAGTAATTTTCTTGTTACTTTTTTTATTTGTTTCATTTAATTATAGAATAAAATTGTTAATATATAGGTAGTTCTTTGTAATTAGTGTCTTAATTGTTGTATTAGGTATTATCATATCTTTCTTTAGAAAGTATAGAAGAAATCTCATTTTTATCCGCTGAAGATATCTGTTTTGTTCCGATTTTACCTTTGAGTGCTTTTTAAAAAAAAAAAGTTTTACGTAATGATTTCATTTGTTATTTCTTTTGTTGTTTTTTAATTAATCTTAACTAACTGTTACATGTTTTTGTAATATTTTATTACAATTTTTCAATGGTTTACAAGGATGCTTGGACTGGATGTGCCCATGCGGATTCTAGATGAGCAATATCTTAGTCATCTTAATTATTGATTTGAGAATACTATATATAACTCTAATCTATTGTTTCTACTTTATCCATTTTTTTACAATCCCAAACAATTTTTTTTTTTCAAAATAAAATAATGGGACATCGGTTTTTTCTACAATTTTCGATATGATGTGGCATATTAAGTACTATAATTGTATTATACCATATAAAATTTTAAAACAAACACAAGTTTATCAAATTCTATCATTTTGAAAATTCACTTTCGATCTTGGAAATCTATCTAGCTCCCAATTCAAATCCTCTTTTTTTTTTTTTTTTTTCTTTTCAATTTGAAATGTTGGATAAAAAAAACATTAATTAATGAAAAATTGGAACCAAAGATTTCATGTGGAAAAGGACAATATAACATTAGCAATCTCTTCCAAGCATTTGTAACTTACACATTTATTTATTTTCCAAACACTTACTTTTTGTAGAGTAGTGGGGTGTGTTTTAGTTAGTATTAAAATTTTAATATTTCATAAATAATATACCTTTGAGGAAGGACAATTGGGAACATTGTAGAGCTCCATGTGTCCGTCATTTGAGAGAACCAAACTCCACACACACTCGCACACACGGCTGAATATATATATATATATATATATATTACCTATATAAAAGTATGAATATTTTCTTACAAAATATGGATTGTCTAATATATCATTATTAAAGATTTTATTTAAGGTTATAATAGTAATTTATGATTTTTCAGATTTAAATAATTTTACATAAGAATTTTAAACCAAAATCATATAGAGTTCTATTATGAGTATGACTCTAATTTACTATACATTTTTTTGAATTTAATATAATATAGATTGTATATCTCTATAAGAAATTATTATTTTAAGGTTAATAATAATATAATATTTTTGATTTAAAAAATTCATTCTTCACATGCAACGCATGTGCTGATACTCGGTTGAATTTTTTTTAGTTTTAAAAAATGAAAAATAACATATTAATGTTGAGATTAACATTTTGGGTTCTTCAATTCCTAACAAATCAAAATCTAGGAAAAAAATACAAATAATCAAGAGATTAATAAGTTTCAAGCATATCAACAATTTTTGTTATTCGGACAAAAAAATGTTGAAATTGGGAAAAAATATCAACAATTAAGGGATCAAAATTGAAAACGGTAAAGTTGGCACACCAAAATCGAAAAAGGTCCACGTTATAGGTCTAAAATTGTTACTTTCCAATTACATGTTATTAAAATTACATGTATTTATAATCATTATAACTACTAAATTACTATTTTAACCTTAATACAAATCCTTAATAAGGAAATTTTAGACAATTATATAAAATCAAACCATGCATTAAATTACATGTATAGAGTTAATATTAGGATTATATAGGATATACGATTAGGATTTTTAGTGTAGATGTATTTGGGAGAGTTCATGCAATGCAAAAATACTGTATTACAGTTTATTAAAATTACATATATTTAAAATTATTATAATTACTAAATCACTATTATTTTAAATAATAATATTAATCTTAAATAATGATATATTAGACAATTCAAAATTTGTAAGAAATATCCACACTTCAAACACTCTGTATTAATAGTTTGATTAGCTTCCAACAAACCTTTTTTTTTTTTCCTAATATATTGTCTAGCATTCACTTTCAATAAAAATTCAAACAATCATTCTTGTAAATATAACCAAAAGAATTTCTCCAAGAATTTAATATTATTTAATACAAGAGGAAATAACCCATTATACCACATTTCTTATAATTTATGACAAAAATAACATAATACTACCCTATATGACCAAAATACTACAAAACTATAATAAGTGACAAAACTACTACAATTTTGAATGGGGCCACATGGGGTATAACAAGATGTGGCTCTTCCATGGGATCACATGTCCCCCAAAGTGAAGTGATGTTTGATTCTTGTGGAAGAGAGTCTCATTTGCACAGTAAATAGTAAATATATGAATAAATACAAGGTGAAAAAAGTTAAAAATTTTGGTGGAAGGTATAACGTACAATTTTATCTTTCTCCATCTATTGGAGTTGCAGTACTTGTACGTCCAATCACGTCCCTTTTTTTTCACTGGCTTCTAACATCCTCTTTATTTATTTGTTCATCCACAGTCTCAAGCTCATCAATGATCTGATTAAATTCATCAAGCTTTTCAAGAATCTTCCTATCATCTGGGATTCTGAAGGATATGAGTTTCTGCTTCAAGAGGACAACCGATTTGCCAAAGATTTTGTTTGATAAATCGATTCTAACTTCCTCCAAACTTCAATGGCTGTCTTTTCCTGGTATACATCCCTCAATGCTTTCTCACTTAAGCATAGAATTATTGCACTTCAGGCCTTCTTTGATATTTCCAGTCTCCTCTCTGCAGTTACAGATGAAGATACTTCCGATTCATCACAAATCGCATCCTCCCATCCTTGTTGAATGAGGATCGCCTCCATCTTTACTTTCCACGGGTTGAAGTCACCTGCTCCAGAGAACTTTTCCACGTCCATCTTCATCCCACTCATCTTGGCTGCACATGGTTCCCACAGACGGCGCCAATTGAAGAGTAATTAACCAGCAAACCAACTAGCACACGAAGAACTCAAGCTTCCAACAATGGCAATGAACGCAAGTGAAAGATCAATCGAAAACCGAAAACAAGAAATGAAAATGACTCAGGATTTAAGTGGTTTGGCTAAGTAACATAGCCTACATCCACTAGAAACGAAATCAAAACAATTCACTATGAAGGAGATGATGATCTCAGTTACAAGATTATTCCCAGAAATTAGGGTTTTCTCTCAAGAGCACTCAAACCCTAAGACTTGCTAATCTCACTGAATATACAATGAATTGAATTAATGAAAACAACTAAATACACCCTTATATATGTAGAACAAAAGCCCCTTATCAATTTCTAGAAACCCCAGCGAATTGAGCACGAATTTCTGTTGCTAGCTCCGCAGTCTGCATAAGAACCCTAATCGCCATAACTGTCACGGACCGGTTTTGCAGAGAGTAAGCTTGCTTCGGTTCGACTCGATTTCATCCGGTTTTATCCAAACTGAATCTGGTTTTGAGCTCTAAAGGTGATTTCTGAGTTAACATTATTCTACAAAAACTGATATTACAAAATGAAAACATAAATTTTATGAGGAATGCCGAGAGTGAAGTGATATTACAAGACAAGAACAAAAATGTTATGAGGACAACATGCTTGGCAACACAGAGACCGAATCGACAACCTATGTGTTTGCTCGTAAATCTCTTACGTCAACTAAAGTGGAGTGGGGTATTTAAAAACGTCAACCCTCTTTCTATCCGGGTATAGCACGTTCTAAACCATATTGTGAAGTGAAAGTTATACTTCCTTCAATATCAACACTTCAAGCTTGGTTAACAAGGTTAACTTCAAACTCTTCTCCAATTTTCACAACATAACCAAGCCTTCATGTTTTTGCACTCATCCACTCTTATTTGCCACGTTTTTAAACCAAACTAATTCTGAGTTTTCTTCAGTAACAATGACTTATTAAATAAGACGAATTATATATTTATCTTGTAAGGGAAACAACGTTGGTTATAATTACACCAAAGAGGGAAAAAAATGCAATATTCATGTTAAGACATTTTTTAAGCAATGATCTAAAAGTAAAAGATTGCTAGACATTTTAAGACATTCATGTTAATTACACGCGCTCTTGCACACATGCAGCACACACATAACATATAATAAATTTGAATATTTGATAAGATGACATAACTGCTAGATGTCAATACTTTAATCACGCAATTTTCCCTCTTTGGTGTAATTATAGTTACATAATCAATATTCAATACTTTAATCACACAATTTTCCCTCTTTGGTGTAATTATAGTTACATAATCAATATATTAAGCAATGATCAATCACACAATTTTCTTAGGGAGGATTTCCAAACTACCCAAATCTATAGGACAATAAACTTTTTTACCCAATTTGGGTAGTGAAATGTCTAAGATGCCCTCAACTTAAGTACATATTTACATAATATAAACATTAAATATAAATATATTAAATACAAAATACAAGTGAAGATATACTAACTAAATACAAAATACAAAATTTAAAATAAAACAAAATTCCCCCCATTTTGAAAAGTTGAAAATTTATTTCCCCCCACACCAAATATCATTTACCTCCACACCAAATTTCATTTCCCCACACCAATACTTTCCAGTTTGGCTTCTGAACTCCTACGAGACATTTGAGATTTTTAATATGATATATTTGATGAATCTATAAAAAAAAAAAAAATCCACCAAAACTCCATTATAGCAATCACTTCAATCATACACTCTCATACAAAAAACTCCACCATGTGCAATCCTCACCACTTCAATACTAATGACAAATGAAAATTTTAGAATAAAGTTTGGATCTCGCTGGTAAATCTGAAGATATATTTTGTTGTCGTTATCAGATCAAGATGGAAACCGAGTTGAGTGAAGGAGGTCGAAAAAAGGTTGAATGTTATGGAGTGACTTTGAATTTGATGATTTGAAGGTTGAGTGAACCTCCTGAATTTTCTGGTGTGAATATTTGTATGTTCTGTGCATTCACGATATGGATGTTATAGCGTGTTCACGATATGAATAGTCATTGTGTTCACAATATGAGTAGTCGTGTTCACGATATGAGTAGTCGTGATCACGATATGAGTAATCGTGTTCACAATATGAGTAGTCGTGTTCACGATATGAGTAGTCGTGATCACGATATGAGTAATCGTGTTCACATTTAAACTCGACTCGAGTAATATTACTCGAGTCGAGTTGGAATCGCTGGAATAATTCATTAAGGCGGCGACTCATATGTATATCGTGAACACGATATACTCATATCGTGAACACGATGACTACTCGTATCGTGAACACAACTATTCATATTGTGAACACGACTACTCATATCGTGAACACGCTGTGACATCCATATTTGAAGTTTTCATCTGAAAAAATGAAGTTTTCATCTCTAACATGTTGAATAAGTTTTGAAAATCATTTTAATCATTACATGCGAGTCTCATTATCCACTAATTTATATTCTATTTTATTTATTTATTATCAATTCAAATTAATTATTTATTGGTTGCATTTTTTAATAATGTCAAAATCGTCATATTAGACTAATTAATTATGATATTAATAATTTTCAGTTCACATTAAAATATAATTAATAATAAATAATAATAAATTAATATTTAGTTCAAAACTTTGTTTTATGGATTAATTACATTAAAAAAAGACATACATATATTGCTAGCAATTAATTGAAAATAACCATTGTGAACATGTATTAAATTTTCATATTATGAACACGTATTATCAATTCATATCGTGAATATGTATTACATTTCAAATCTTGAACATTCATTCTCAGAAATGAGAATTACCCAACGTAAATGATGAAAAAACTAAAACGTAAAATAAAAGAGTTCACTCGCTATTAAAAACTATATTTTCATGTCGTCAACACACTTGTTAAGTTCATATCGTGAAAATGTAATAAAACTTCATGTCTTGAACACACTTTCGCCTTCCAAATCGTGTACTAAATTTTCATGTCATTTAGAAGTTTCATCGGTTGAGATTGTGACCACACCGTCAACAAGCTTCATCATTTCGAATAGTGAGACGCTATTCTCAGTTCATAGCATGAGACTCGGTCAACATTAGAAGTCAGAAATGAGAACTACCCACCAACATCAATGGCGAGAAAACTGAAAGCTAAAACATACAACACCAATTGCGAAAAAAGTTAAAACTACAAGCTAAAACTTACCATTTGCAATGAAGCTTCGGTTGCTTTTAACGAGGATGAAAGTTTCAATGGAGATGAGGATCACAAAAAAAATGTTGTTTCCATGGACATGAGAGGAGCTTCAAGCTTTCAAGGGAAGTGATGATCATGTAAATGTGACTGCAAAAAGTGGGTTAGGGTGTTTTGATCACACAAGGTTTTGAAATACATGTTAAAGTATTCATTTAATTTAATTTGATGTTAAATACAATGTATTAAATTGTGTTTTTGAATTAAATTACAATGTATTCAAAACAAGAAAAATACAAACTTATGACCAGGTTATTAAGGACTTTTCACTTATCAAATTGAGTAAAAAAATCATTTCTTCAATAAATGAGTATAAAAGTTCCTTTGCCCATAAATATGGATAAAGGGAGGTATTTCCACTTTTCTTATGTCTAACAAAAGATTGCTAGATGTCATGAGCTGGCAAGGAATTATTTAAAGATTTTAGAAATCTATAAGAATAACATATCTTAGGCATGTAACACGTTGTACTTGTAACATCTAAAAGTTTGTTCTTAACATGATTGCATTATAGATAAGCGGGAAAGAGATGATGTATCATGCATGTCTAATGTTTGTATGATATTATCGAAAAAATTCATTTGAAATCGTCTCAAATAAGATCCCATATTGTTAAACAACTGTCTCATATGAGACATACTTTAAAATCATATTTCATTTCTTTTTTTATTCCAAAGTCAAATCATCTAATTTTCTTGTTTTTGTATTGTATTTTTTTTTTTACATTATACATCCATGCATATATCAATTAAATTATACTACATTATTTAAATAATATTATTATTAAAATGCATATAAAATTAAGGGTCAATTTCCAAACTATCCAAATTTATAAGTCAAGGAACTTTTTTACCCATTTTTTTAAGAAATAACTTTTTTACCCAATTTAGGTGGTAATATGTCCAATTTGCCCTCAACTTAACTACATATTTACATAATGTAAAAATTAAATATAAATATATTAAATACAAATACAAGTGAAGATATACTAACTAAATACAAAATACAAAATTTAAAATGAAATCCAAAGACAAAATTCCCCCATTTTGAAAAGTTGAAAATTTATTTCCCCCCACACCAAATATCATTTACATCCACACCAAATTTCATTTCCCCACACCAATACTTTCCAGTTTGGCTTCTGAACTGCTACGAGACATTTGAGACTTCTAATATGATATATTTGATGAATCTATAAAAAAGAAAAAAATCCACCAAAACTTCATTGTAGCAACTACTTCAATCATACACTCTCACACAAAAAACTCCACCACGTGCAATCCTCACCACTTCAACACTAATGGCAAATGAAAAATTTAGAATAAAGTTTGGATCTCACCAGTAAATCTGAAGATGTATTTTGTTGCGGTTATCAGATCAAGATGGAAACCGAGTTGAGTGAAGGAGGTCGAAAAAGGTTGAATGTTATGGAGTGACTTTGAATTTGATGATTTGAAGGTTGAGTGAACCTCCTGAATTTTCTGGTGTGAATAATTGTATGTTCTGCGCATTTACGATAAGTTCACGATATGGATGTTACAACGTGTTCACGATATGTGTGTATCGTGATCACGATATGAGTAGTCGTGTTCACATTTAAACTCGACTCGAGTAATATTACTTGAGTCGAGTTTGGACTCGCTGGAATAATTCATTAAGGTGACAACTCATGTGTGTATCGTGATCACAATATACTTATATTGTGATCACGATACATACATATCGTGATCACGATATGAGTAATCGTGTTCACATTTAAACTCGACTCGAGTAATATTACTCGAGTCGAGTTGGACTTGCTGGAATAATTCATTAAGGCGGCAACTCATGTGTGTATCGTGATCACGATATACACATCGTGATCACGATACACACATATCATGAACACGACCACTCATATCGTGAACACGATGACTTTACATCGTGAACACGACTACTCATATCGTGAACACGCTGTGACATCCATATCTGAAGTTTTCATATGAAAAAATGAAGTTTTCATCTCTAACACGCTGAATAAGTTTTGAAAACCATTTTAATCATTATATGTGAGTCTCATTATCCACTAATTTTTTTTTCTATTTTATTTATTTATTATCAATTCAAATTAATTATTTATTTGTTGCATTTTTTAATAGTGTCAAAATCGTCATATTAGACTAATTAATTATGACATTAATAATTTTCAATTCACATTAAAATATAATTAATAATAAATAATAATAAATTAATATTTAGTTCAAATCTTTGTTTTATGGATTAATTACATTAAAAAAAGACATTTATATTGCTAGCAATTAATTAAAAATAACAATCGTGAACACGTATTAAATTTTCATATCATGACCACATATTATCAATTCATATCCCGAATATGTATTACATTTTAAATCGTGAACATTCATTCTCAAAAATGAGAATTACCCAACATCAATGGCGAAAAAACTAAAACGTAAAACAAAAGAGTTCACTCTCTATTAAATATCGTGCGTATCAACATATCTTCATAAAGGAGCCGTATCGTGAAGAATCATTCTCAAAAGTTAGAACTACCCGGAATCAACATACACGGATAATGCTGAAATCTAAAACAAAAGAGTTTGTGCTATTAAATATGGTGTATATCAACTTAACTTCATACAGAAATTTAAACAATAAAATTCATGAGGAGTTTACAATGAAACATCACTAAATACTCAGAACATAGAAATGGAAATGAAACTTACCATTTGCAATGAAACTTCAGTTGCTTTTGACGTGCTTCAAGGTTTTAATGGAGATGAGGATCATGAAAAATTTGAGAAAATTGGTCAAGCTTTGCAATGATTCTTCGGAGGAGATGAGAACATGAAAATGTGATTGCAAAAAGTGGGTTATGGTGTTTTTGAAGTTCCAAATTACTTTTTGAACTTTCATTACATTATTTAATTTGAATACAATGTATTAAATTGTGTATTTGAATTAAATTACAATGTATTGCAATGAACAACAATACAAACTTAAGTTGAGGGTATTAAGGACATTTCACTACCAAAATTAAGTAAAAAAGTTATTTCTAAAAAATATGGGTATAAAAGTTCCTTGCCCCTTGGCCCATGAATTTAGGTAAATGGAGGTATTTCCACTGAAATTATATTTGAATAGTTAAAATCATCACATCATCTTCTCATACTCGTGTATATATAATGAAATTCTAACCTGTTTTGCTATCAGTATATAAATCCATTTGAAGAGAAGAAGAAGCTCGAAGCTGCAATGGCGATGGTGGAAGACATCGTGATTGTCGGCGCTGGAATTGGTGGTCTCGCAACATCTTTAGCTCTTCACAGGTAGATTCTATCTTCACATCAACCAGATCATGGTTCAAACATTTCATCAAACATGTAGCTAGCATAGTTTTAAAGTTTATTTTGTTCTTTGCTTTCATAGATTGGGGATCAAGAGTGTGGTTTTGGAAGGAGCAAATAGCCTGAGAACTACAGGATTTGCTCTAGGAATGTGGACTAATGGTTTGAAGGCATTGGATGCCATTGGTGTTGGAGATATTCTTCGTGAAAAACACAACAGGCTTGATAGGTAACCATGATAAGATCTCTTATTGTTGTTCTGTTTATAGATGATTGTTTGATCTCTTTTGAAAAAAAACCACGTTTTATTGCAGTGCTGTGACGACATCGGTGAATTCTGAGATCAGGACTTCAGAACTGCCTTTGAGAGGAGTCATGGATTCATCAGGGTAAGTATTGAAGCTTCAGTTTTTGTAGTAATAATAGTAGTGTTTATATGTAATGAAAGATGTTCTGTAATAATAAGAAGGGGTGATCATGAAATGTGGTGTGTGGTTCGAAAAGTGCTGCTCGAAATTCTGGAGAATGAACTTCCAAGTGATAGCATTAGGTACTCGTCTAAGGTGGTTCATGTTGAGATAGATGGTTGCTTCAAATCTCTTCGTCTTTCCAATGGAACTGTCCTAAAAACCAAGGTAGTTGATGTCAAAACAGAGTGCTAGACTTGGATTGATGAAATTAAGGTTGTTGTTAACTATGTACATGTCTGATTAGGTGTTGCTTGGTTGTGATGGAGTGAACTCTGTGGTGGCCAAGTATCTAGGCTTCAGTGATCCGCCTTTCGTTGGCCGATCATCTGCTAGAGGCTTGGCATATTTTGAAAATGGCCACGGTTTTGAGCCAAAGCTTATGGGATTCTTTGAAAAAGATGTTCACTATGGCTTTATGCCTTGTAATGACAATGAGGTCTTCTGGTTTTTCACCTTTAGCCCTTCTTCTCAAGGTACCGACTCTTCTATTGAAACGATCCCGTTCTTTTTCTTGAATCATTAACATTCGAAAAATGATGCAGAGAAAGAGGGATTGGAGGATCCAGCGAAGCTGAAGCAACTCATACTTAGCAAGCTTGGAAAAGTCTCTGATGAAACCAAACAAGTGATTGAAAAAACAAAATTAATGAACATGCTATGTTCACCAATAAGATTCAGACATCCATGGGAGCTCCTATGGGGGAACATAAGCAAAGACAATGTCTGTGTAATTGGCGACGCATTGCATCCTATGACACCGGATTTGGCCCAAGGAGGGAGCCTGGCGTTAGAGGACAGCGTCATCTTAGCCAGGCTCTTGGCCAAGGCATTGAAGGGAAACGAAGAAGAAGAAGACGACGAGCAAGAGAGAATAAAGAATGCGATGGAGAAGTTTGCAATGGAGAGAAGATGGAGAAGCATTGAACTCATTACTACTTCATATATGATAGGTTTCATGCAGCGGAATGGTGTTGTGAAGCAGTTTTTGAGAGAGAGGTTTTTGGGCAAGTTTATGGCTGGGGCATTCTTCAAAACGGCTAGTTTTGATTGTGGCAACCTTTTCTTTTCTTCATGATTGTGATGTTGTGTGTTTCTTTATTTTTTTTACTATAATTTCATCAATGGTGTGTCTCGTTTAAATGATAAGCAAAAAATAAAACATGTATATGTACAATATTATAAATTGAAAGGATGAAATTGTTTAATTTGCATAATACATTTTCATTTGTATTTCTTTTACTTTTAGATTTAACTAGTATTGGCACCCGCGCTATGCACGGTATGTGATATTATAATGTTGTTAAATATTAATTATTTGATAATATAATATAAGTAATTCTAGTACATAGAAGACATTATAATATTTAATAACTAAGAGAATCTATGTTTGCTTAAGATAATTTAATTCACAACAATATATCGATATTATATACATCCAATTCACTAATCTATGATTAATATTAAAAACAAAAGTATCAATCATGATCTTCAAATCAAAATCACTAATCTATGATTAATATTAAAAACAAAAGTATCAATCATGATTTTCAAATCAAAATTGGAAATTTAACTTACAAGTTTGTAAGTTTTTTTAAAAAACTTCTTTATAAACAACATTTCTAGTTGAAACATTTTTTTATCATGTGTGCTACAAACAAATATTGTCAGTCACTTAAATTAAATATACTAAAAAAACTAAAAAAATATGAATTAAAAATCAAATTCAATTACTTAAAGTAAATACATGTGTTTGTGAGTATGTATATATAGAAACAATACACAATAAAATTAGAAATTTTACGTAGGAACGTGATGCAAACACAGTCAATTATATATTTTCAACCTTTTATTTTAAAATAAATTGAATTAGAAAAAAATTAATATCGCTTAACATATATCGAAGATGACAGATAATTATTCTGTTGTAAGTATCACATAAAGTAATTGATATAGCACGACATTGATCATATACAATTTAAGCTCAACACAAAATCGAAATGTAGTAGTAGTGATCATGATGATGACAATATAATAATTAGAAACCAAGCATATACTTTAAAAGGGGCATTGTCGTAGCTGGCGTTGTCGTAGGGGTCAGCAAATTTTCGCTCATAGACACGATTATTAACCGTTGTCTTAGGCCCTACGACAACGGTTGTTACGCACATAAACAGTGGTTTTTAACCGTTGTCGTAGGGTTGTGGTTCCAAAGAAGCGTTGTCTTCTCTACCTACGACAACGCCTTCACATCGCTTTTAAGCCGTTGTTGTATGGACCTACGACAACGGTTATTAACTGTTGTCCCGCCGTTGTCGTAGCTATCTAAGACAATGCTTTGACAACATTTTTCAACCGTTGTTGTAGAGGCTTATGACAACGGTTTTTAACCGTTGTCCCGCCGTTGTCGTAGCTATCTAAGACAACGGTTTTTAACCATTGCCGTTGTCGTAGATCCTTACAACAACATTTTTTAAACTGTTGTCGTAGTCTATTTTCAGCATTGTCTTTTACAAGTTTTAGCAGCGTTTAATAATTATTATATATTAATGAAATTTAAATATACAAAATAAACATTCAACTCAAAATATGTTCATATCAAATTAAAATATTCATCTAATAATTTATACAACAAATATTCATTTAAGAGTCTATAACATATTTATAATCAAAGGAGAAGTTCATCACAGACGAGTTACGTTCCATGACAAATAGATCCAATGATTTGTAGTCGGTCTAATCCTCTCATCAACCAATCATGCTACCTGCAACATAAATTTGAGAAATTTAATAACTAAAACTAAATATACAAATTGCCAAGACTTAAATGTGTCCCACAAAGCACAGAGATATACATATAAAAATAATTGTGATCAAATGGTTATCAAGTACTTGACTAATCGAAATCCAAGTGACACCACCCAAAACACAATAGTGAAACTAGCACTAAATTGAAACTTAAGGTAAACAAATTACATTCTAGCACTAAGCCTCAGCTCGAATCCAAGCATACCATATAAATGCAAAGAAACACCTAGCATTAAATGTATCAGTTTTTCGATCATAGCTGAGCATAGCATCATAACATGATAATATAAATCCAACATGACCATGATTAACAAATCTGGAATCATCAAAGCATAGTAATCCAACATCACAGTGATACTAAGTAAGAGATCACATTATCATTATCCATTATTATAAAAGAAGAGCAAATATCATTTAGATATGAGAATTCAAAGCAATTTATAACTCGGCAACATTAACGAATTCGATGAAATGAACAATAGAACAACTTACATGGAATACACATACTCACACAAAATCCAGCAGAAACAACTAGTAACCTTATAAATTACAAAAACATGAGCAAAATAACACAATGCGATTCTTTGCCACCAGAGAAACAGAACATAAAAGGCATCCTACCGGAAGAGAGATTAGATCAAAAGTAGCATCAGCGAAATTTACCTTCCCATGGGAGTTGAAATCAAAAGATGTCAAAACAGTCCCTTTGACAAATTTCACTCCTTTGGACTGATAAAAATCTTCATAGTATCTAGCAATCTTGGGGGTAAACAATTGAGGTACTGAAACAAAGAGAAGAAGGGAGTCGAAAACGAAGGTTAATAAACAAGCAGTATCTTATTTGAATAATCTAAGTTTAAGTTTTCTAAGTTGAAGCTGGTCACAGAGGGGGGGAAAACAATGAAAACATATAACTTTATGCGTCCCAACCACAGATATAAGCGAAAAATGGAAATAGACAAGTACATGAAAATTACTTACAGCAATGTGACTCTGGGAAAACCATGGTCACATTTAACTTATTTATTATCACCAAAGCCGCTGCACATTTCATCCCTATATATATAGCCGCCACCAATAACTATAGCATTTCCACCAGTACAAGATTGCATAACGTTTACAAGTTTGTCTACATCTGCCAAATCTCGTAAATAACATACATTAGAAGCATCTGCTTGATTTACTCCAATCTCTTCAAGCTTCAATGCCTGCAAATCATGTCAATTCCGATTAGAAACATAGACTTGCTTTATCATATTAATTACGTGAACTTCTTTGAAGGCTATATACATTAACACAAGAGGCTTTAAGGTGGCTAAGGCCCATGATAAATTTTACCACATTATAAACTTGAAATGACTTGTTCAATTTATTTAAATCAAAATAATAGAAGCTCAATAAGCAAAACATACAGAGGAGAAAAAGAAAAGCTGACTGAAAATCAATTCCAAGAAATAATTTATCAAGACACAATAAGATAAACTGCTTTCAATAACAAGAATTGTAGAATAATGGGGAAAATAGATCTTCATACCCGAGCACCAGTTGCAACAATAAGATATTTGTAACTTATTGTTTCTCCTTTGGAAGTAACCAATGTCTTCTGCCTCACATTTGCAGAGTGAACTTGGGTTCCAAGAATTAGTCCAATACCTGAGAATTACATGAATAAGTAAATGTACATGAATAAGCGCATCAGCGACGTACCGTAATATTAACGCCGGCTCTCCGCAGCACATCGATCGTTATCACCGCCTCCAGCGGCTCCGTGCCGTTCGCCACCGGCACCAAAACCTAGACATCGCAGAATGACAATACTCAGAGAAACTTAGCTTAATCGGATGCTGAAATGGCATTTTCGGCAATCGATCTACACTGGCCATATCCTGCAGTCCCACACAAAAATGAATTTTAAACAATATTGCAATCATCCCTACCAGTTTTATTAAACAAGCACAAAATTAGACATGCTTGAATTTGGGAAGGGATATCTAGGGTTTTTGTTGGGGATTTTGAATTTGGAGATATAGTTTATACACTAATTCTTTTATTTTACATTTATTTACATATAATAGTAATAGTAATAATAAAAAAATATCAAGTTAATTTAGTCTACGACAACACTACTATGAGGTTAAGACAACCGCTATAAAGTTGTAATTGTCTAAGAGATCAATGACTACGTCTCAACAACAACTTCATATCATAACCGTTGTTTTAGGGATCAACGACTACGCATCTACGACAACCTCATATCATAAGCGTTGTCTTAGGGTTCATTTTTTTACCTAAGACTACACCTGACAACATCAAGTCACCACCGTTGTCTTAGGACTAAAATTTACCCTACGACTACGCCTCTACGACAAACGCCAATAAAAAACTGTTGTCTATGAGCGCATTTTTACACCCTACGACAACGCCAATTTTGGCTACGACAACGGTTTTTTAAAAAAACCATTGTCTTAGGGGCTTAGTCTATGTGCATTTTTCTTGTAGTGATAGTTGAGCAATTTAAGAATATACTGATTTTAAGAATCTATTTTTGACTGGATTTTTTTTCGTTAAAATCTATTTACTATATCTTTGATGATATGAATTTTATTTATTCTCTTCTTCATTCAATCTTGTATGATGTTGACATTAGAATAACCTAATTAGAAAATCGGACAAAATTTCGAAAAAAATAGATACTTAGAGGACCTAAAATGCTATATATAAAACTAGTGATTAATGTTATAAATTGGGAAAAGTGGTCAAAATACCCCGTATATATACCATATTTACGATCCGGGACTTTAATTTTACCACTTCCTAAAACTACCATTTAGTTTACACACTTTTGCCGAAAATAGCCCGTTACCTGCTGTAGTAGGTCACTATCCGGTTACATGCTGACGTGGCCTTTAAATACACATGTGTAATCGAATTTGTTTTTTACTGCATCACATGTCTTCTTCTTCCCCACCTCGCCGGAGCCGCCATCAGTCGCCGGAATAATCACCGGAAAATTCTCTTTTGCACTCAAAGTACTTCCAACCCTTCAATTTTTCATCTAAGTTGAATCTTATATCACTTCCCACCAAGAACTCCACCAAAATGATACAAATTAGCTCGAAAACAGCCCCAACAGTTGCCTTTGTTGATTTTCTTCATTTCTCACCCAAAACACCCAAAACATATACCAAAATGATCCTCTCCTCAAGCCCAAACATAATCTCACATCAATTTCATGTTTATTGCTCAAAACAAACCTCAATCTACCCAAAACCGTTCGAAAATTGCTTTGTAAACCCATTTCTTTGTTCTTCAATTTCATGCATATTTTCTCAAAATTGAATGAGGGGTTTTAGTTCCCATGTAATGAGGAATAAATCCATACGATTGTTGGTAAGATTAGTGGAGAAATACAATGTTATTTGATGATTGTTCTTCCAAATTTTTTGGAAGAGAGAGAGAGAGAGAGAGAGAGAGAGAGATCAGCTGACGTGGACGTCCCCATCTGATGTGGAACAAAAAAAATTGAAAATTATATTCCACGTCTGAAAAAACCGACCACGTCATGGAGTTACCTCCTACAGCAGGTGACAGACTATTTTTGGCAAAAATGTGTAAATTAAAGGGTAGTTTTAGGAAGTGGTAAAATTAAAGTCCCGAATCGTAAATGTGGTATATATACTGGGTATTTTGACCACTTTTCCCTTATAAATTAAATATAATTATGGACATTACTCCATAATCCTTTCATTTATTTGTCCTTTAGAATTCCCAACACATGTGTGTATATATATATATATATATGATGTACTCAATGTTTTGTGTCAGACTTTTGGATGAATGAAAGTGATCTTTACATAATATTGTCTACCTTTCTTTATTGTTCCTTTATCGATTAATATGATACAATTACAACAATCGAAGCAATATTTTACAACACGTTATGAGCACGAGTCTCTACCGAAATTTGAGTTGTGCCCTAGGAAAGTATTGTGTCTTTCCTGCAAGGTATTTTTCTTAAACACTTTATTGATAATAATAATCAGATGATCAACTCAAAAATCCGATTGATCTTTGTGGCTATAATTTGATGCAATAATCTTAATTTTTTTGATTTTGTTTCATAGAATAATAATTTTCTTAATTACCCTAAGTTTAATGGTATACATTAGATGACTCCTTTATTGATAGATTACACGTCTGATACATCATATATGAAACTAGAGTGATTTAATATTAAAAAAATTTGCTAAGCATAAAATTAACAATCAGTAATTGATATTAAGGAGCTATTATACTTCAATCTTAATTTCATTTTTACATCCTTTTCTAGTTGTATACGTCAGTGGACAGGAATTATGTGATTTTGTGCTTTACTCAAGAGGACACGAAGTTTGATATTTAAAGTAGAAACAAAGGTTTTGGAGAATATTTTTTTAAAGGCAATTTCATAAATCCATTCATTTTTGAATCCTAAGATAACATAAGAGTTGATAAATTGTGTTAGTTACGTTAATGGATTATTTGGATAAGTTGAGGTGGAATCTTTCTATAACAGAATTTTTTTTTAATTATTATGCCTTAAAGATCAGGATGGAGTCCAAGAGTCTTATCAATGGCTTCATTATGTGGACTTAAATCTTTTTACTTGACAGACATTTTATAGTATTCTATAAATGAGATAATTTTGTGCAAAAGTCAGAGCACAGACAATTAGAAATGGATTTTTATAGTATCACAAACTATAGTAATATAATGCTTGGAGCTCTACCTCAGTCAAACAATATATTGAAATAGACTTTACACATATGTCTTGAAGGAAATGTCTTAATTTTCTTTTCACATCTCATTGCACAAGTTTGTTTGAAGCAAATACAAACTTCGATATTGAAATGACGAATTTCTATATCAGTCTATAATATGGTTACTTTTAAATGTGGCTTCATCTTCGTGCTCATCTAAATGTTTATATAATTTTTCAACATCTTATATTACATCATTAATTTTTGGTATATGGAGATAGATGATATTCTATATGTTTGGTAGATATAGTGAGACCATTTAGAGTTCTATCCTCAAAGATAGAGAAAAAAAAAATTATACTTCATCTCAAAATAAAGAGAGTAGTTTTACAATTGCAAATCATAACCTATTGATAGTAAGGTCCAGAAGAGCATTAGTATGAGTACCAAATTAATCGATCATACATGATGTATTATTATATCAACAATCTAAATGTACCATTCTTAGTTTTATGAACATAATCCTACCCCCTAATCTCCAGTTTTAATAAAGTGAGAATGTTTAAGATTCAAATTCTTTCAAATAACAACATGAGAGATGGAGTCATTCGTGACAAGACACAACTTATGTGTCGAATTTTTTCTAATTTCATTTGATATGGTAATGTCAAAAAGTAGACTCTCTTCTACAAATGAAGTAATTTGAGAGAGTTGCAAAAGAGGCATTATAGTACGATATTCTCGTACTAAAATAGGATTTAAATTTTCTATTTATCTTGAACGAATAAAATTGAGATATATGTGGACCAATTCATCTAGCATCATGATCATTTTGACATTTCATGGTCATGATTGATACCTGCACTGGTTGGACCTATGTGTTCATTATCCATGATAAATAAAGTTTTCACAAGATTCATTGTCATAGTTATTGAAATAATCAAGAGCTCAATTTTCTGATTCATCCGATAAGTTCCATTATAGTGGATAATGTCGATGAATTCATATTGAAAGCATTTGATGATTATTCTATGACATTTAAAGTGGAGCATTCGATTCATTACGTCCACACATGAAATGGTCTTGGTGAATCATTGATTAAACATATCAATTCTCTAGACCTTTACTACAAAAGTCCAACTTACTAATTTCATATTGGACTCATACATTTTTGCATGCTGCTTCTCTAGTTCAAGTTCGTCCATCTGCATATCTTGAATATTTCACTTTACCATTAGTGCGTGCCCATTACATAATATAAATTTATAAAATATTTATCGGCATTAGGGGGAGACATATAATAGCCAGTGTTTAGTAGAATGCCGATAGATGTTATTAAATCTATAGTATTTAGATTCACGCACTAGTCAAACTGAACTGGAAGTTCAGAAAATAATTAACTTGCAGTATTTAGCAAGTAATCTGTCAGATGTGTTTACTGATCATAAAGGAGTGACAAAATCATATATATCTGCTATACAAATATATCCGATGTAACTCTACACCTGAAGCGTAAAAGGCCTATGAATATAAAACATAAAAATCCACGAAAAACAAAATCTAACAAAAATATTTAGTCACTCCAAGTATTTCCTAAAGAGATAAGTCCCGAAGACAAAAAAAAATCCTAGTAAAAATGCACGTGCACAAACTAATCAACATACTAGGATCGCGGAATGACCAGATCAATATATTTTGGGAAATGATGAGAATCTGGTTGATGTAAATATCAAAGTTGCAACTAATTTAACTAATACAGGAGAAATTCATATCATTATCGTCGACAATATATTTGCCTCTACAATTGGTCTTACTATCTTAAATAATAATCTGGGTCCAGAACTCAAGTCTATAGCCGAGTACTGGAAGCACTCAGATTGGGTAAGATGGAAAGATGCAATTGAGACTGAGCTAGACTCGCTTAACAAAAGAAAAGTTTTCTGATCTATCGTACGTACCCTTGAAAATGTTATCCCTGTAGGATATAAATGGGTATTTATGAGAAAAAGAAATGAGAAAAATGAGATGGTGAGATATAAAACAAGGTTAGTAGCTCAAGGGTTCTCATTAAGACCCGATATTGATTTTGATAAAAAATATTCTCCAGTAATGGATGGTATAACGTTCCGCCATGTACTTAATATCTCTGGCAGTAAATATGAATTAAAAAATGTAGTTAAAGGGTATCGTTATTGCATATTTATATGGATCATTAGATGTCAATATTTATATGAAAATCCGTGATGGATTACAAATTCCCCAAATGAGGAAAGATGAAAATCGTAACATGTATAACATTAAATAGCAAAGATCATTGTATAGTCTAAAACAATTGGGAAGGATGTGATATAATCAATTGAGTGAATTCCTCCTGAATAAGGGATATACAAACAATGATGCATTTCTTTGTGTGTTTATATATAAAAGGTCATTAAATGAATTTATTATACAGAAATTATTATACAGAAAGTACGTTATGGTGACAATCTTGCAGATTTGTTCACTAAATCCTTACCTACGTCTACTTTTGAAAAATATCTTCATGGTATTAGAATGCGTAGGCTTGGAAGACTGTTGTTTTCAGGGGGAGCGATAATTTCAAAACAATCCTAAATGTTGGGTTTTAAAGACCATTAGTTTTACTCTTTTAACCCTGAAGGTTAGGTCCTGAAGACCAGTGGTTGCACTCTTTTTCCCTTGACTTCCCATAGGGTTTTCTTAGTTAAATGTTTTTAACGAGGCAGTTAGTGCAACACATTAGAACTTTTATGTCATGTACTCTTTTCTCGTCTAGTTTTTTTCCCACTGGGTTTTTCTAGCGAGTTTTTAATGAGGCATGCACATTAAGTCGTAATGTCAGAGGGGGAATGTTATAAATTAAATATAATTATGGACATTACTCCATAATCCTTTTAGTTCCTTGTCCTTTAGAATTTTTAACACACACACACACACACACATATATATATATATATATATATATATATGATGTACTCAATGTTCTGTGTTAGACTTTTGGATGAATGAAAGTGATCTCTACATAATATTGTCTACCTTTCTTTATCGTTCCTTTATCGATTCATATGAAACGATTACAACAATCGAAGCAATACTTTTACAACAATTAAGACCAGTGATTGTAGGAGAGGACTAAAGTAATTGACATCTTCTCAATTTGTAATGAATTACTCATCATGATATTCATGCAAAAAAATTACTTATATTAGATGATCTAATTATTTAAGGTAATTTCAAGAGATCTAGCCCCACACCACAACCAAAATCTAATTTTCACAATATAATCTTTATTTTTATTGTTATGTTGATTATGGATCAATAACATCTCTTTTCATGAAATTAGGCAATTTGGATCGAGATGTTCAGCGCGTCAGCCTTTCACTATGCCGAGATCGGTCACTTCAGAATTGCACGCGTAGTTAGATCCGGTCATTCCTGCCAGTGCACGAAGATCAGATCTCTCATTGGTCCTACACTCAGCACCGTCTGCAGTCTCACCTCTTTTCGTTTCACCTTGACTCTCGTCTTTGTTCGTCTCCTTTCACGAAGAAAGCACAACAATTGAAATGGGTAGTCCGTATTGGTATCAGATCTATTCCCATGTTCCGATCACGACCCAAAAGTACTAGATTCTCTTTCGGATAGACCTTGAATCATTTTCTACAGGCATAAGAGCTTTTTCCTTTATGTTCAGCTGAAATGATATGTTCTGCCATATTTCCCGAAATAAATATCTATGTTATTGTTGAAGGAAGTTATTTGTGGACTGATTCCAACCGTTTACCAGAAGACTAGCTAAGAGCATCTCCAACAGTGCGCCATCACAATTTGATGGCGCCTGTTTTCATCTCCAACAATAAATCTTTTCTCTGCACCATCTCATATTAACCGCTGGTTTTGCGCCAACTATCCACAGGTCAAACCTTGCGCCATCTTTTTTTTTTTCTTTTCTTATTTATTTATTTATTTATTTTGTTCATTTTATTTTCTTATTTTATTTTATTTTTAATTTCTTTTTCTATATTCTTACTTTGTATTCATTTTTTTCTTATCATTATTTATATTTATTTTATTCTTTTTCTTTTCTTATTTTATTTTGTTTTTAAGTTCTTTTTTATTATTTTTACTTTGTATTCATTTTTTCCTCATTTTTTATATTAAGTGCTATTATAATGATTCCGATTTTGGAAAAAAAAAAAACAATACAACATACAACATACATTTTCATGGTTTGATTCCGCCCTACAATTGGATCTTGTGTAATATCTAAATAAATACGACACAAATGTCGATCTTCAATTGTCTTGTAACTTTGACCACGAGATATAGACATTACAAAGAAGAGTTAGTCTCCTGTGCACCAGTTGCACGGATCTGTGATCCGTGCAACTGGGCCGCGCGGGCTGGGCTAGCCTGGCCCGCCCAGCCCGTGCCTCTTTACTTATTTCGCGTGTTTTGGTCGTTACTCTCACGTTATGTTAGGGTTACTTTCGCGTTATGTTAGGGTTACCTTCGCGTTATGTTAATGTGACCCCATATCCAGATTTCATACCCTTAGTTTAAAACCACTAAACTAAAATCTTAATCATACCCTCATGTTATGTTAGAGTTACCCTCATGTCATGTTAGAGTTACCTTCATGTTATGTTAATGTTACCCTCGTGAGGGTAACACGGGTAACACTAACATAACATGAGGGTAACTCTAACATAACATGAGGGTAACCCTAACATAACATGAGGGTATGACTGCCTGAGCGAATCTTGGTGGGTTTGAGCGCCCACCAGGGTAACACGGGTAACCCTAACATAACATGAGAGTAACCCTAATATAACATGAGGGTAACCTTAACATAACATGAGGGTATGACTGCCTGAGCGAATCTTGGTAGGTTTGAGCGCACCCACCAGGCGCGTGGGGGCGCGTGAGAGCGCGTTGGGGCGCGTAAAAACGCGCGTCAGAGGCGCGTGGGGCGGGTCGACCCGGGTGCATGGATCCTAGATCCATGCACCAGTTGCATAAAATATTTTGCCTACAAAGAATATGTATAAAAAGAAATTAGAAGTGCGAATGAATGTATGATCTATGACCTATATATAAATATTAGGTAAGTAATTGATAAAGATTTATTAATAATAAGATTGCTACAAATTTATTGATATTATTGAGGATGAGGATATATATGAACTAGATTTACGAAAATATTTGTAAAATATTCATATTGAATATTATAGAACTTATTAAGGATATAAGAATATATCTGAACTAGATTTACGAAAATATTTGTAAAATATCTATATTGAATATTATTATAAATATTATTAAGGATGAAGATATATCTGAACTAGATTTACGAAAATAATAAAGATGAAAAATAGATTATTTAACAATAATAACGAATATTTATAATAAATAAAATGTTAAATTAATTAATTAATAAAGAATATTATGGAATATTCTTTTTTGGTGCAGAGAATAATGTAAACTGTTGGAGATCATTGGCAATTATTACATTAAAATTGTGTAAGATTAACAGAAAAATCATGTGCACTGTTGGAGATGGTCTAAGGCCCACCCATGTTCACTCCTGGAAACAGGAAAAGAAGCTTCTACCTCTATGACAAGAAGAAATGGGACATGTCGAGTACTTTCTTGCGAATGTAGTCTCATGACGGGGAAAAAATTAGGGTTCCCCGTCTAATTTTCGTACAAAAACGTTCATGGTAGTTAACTTCTGTCAGTTTGGATGGTTTTTTAACGGTGGGTACTAAATTTGATGAACTCGAACTTTGGGGTACCCAATCTGAAATATAGCTTATTTTCGGGTACCAAATGTGAAATTTTCCCCTTATATAACATAAAGGTCACATCCTTACAACATAAAAGTAACAACCTAAAGCGAAAAAAAAGGGAAAAACCTTGGTGCCCGGATCCGGGTCGGGTCGCCCCAGTTGCACCAATCTAGATTTGTGCACCTGGTGCACATGAGCATTTGCGTACTCACCAATATATGATTTAATCATTTAATTATTTTCAAATTAAAGAAAATATTAAATTAATATACTAGAAGTGATTTTATTTTGATGTAGATAAACAATTCTATAATTGTGTAGTTTATATGACGTCTCCACGATAAAGTTAAACATAAAAAA
This sequence comes from Scutellaria baicalensis, assembly GCA_005771605.1. NCBI lineage: Eukaryota > Viridiplantae > Streptophyta > Magnoliopsida > Lamiales > Lamiaceae > Scutellaria > Scutellaria baicalensis. The sequence continues at coordinate 538,684 of CM016724.1, forward strand.
AAAATTCAAATTGCAAATTGAACTTCCTGGCTTTTTTTCCTAGCTATATAAAAAATTTGGGATTAAATCGCAGCGCTAGGAAAGATGATGATTTCATTTTGCAATTTGATTTTTAAATATTTTATGGTAAAAAATGATGTGACTTCCAACTAGGCATGTGATGTGATTTGTTTGCCGGACACGTGAACTCCAGTTGCTGGAAAATTCAAAAGTGATCTAAATTGCAATAGTGAATAAAAACTGTGGTTTTATTTGCAATTATTGAAAAAATTGAGGACAAAATTTACAATTTCTGAAAAGTGGTGGTTTTTTTTTTTTTTAATTATGCCAAAAAATAAAACCATAACTCATTTTTAATTATAAAAGGAAAATAAATAATCTCATCAATCAATTCTAGGAAAATGTAGATTATTTTTAAATTCTAATTGATCAAGAATTGTGGAACTGACAAACATGATCGGTTGTTGAATGAGATATGGCAGTATCTCATATTTTAGGGGGCGAAAAAAAAAAATTGCATTTCTAATATCCAATTGGGCATGCCCTAAAAGTCACGTAACACAACAAAACAACAAATTTGAAATAAAAGAAATGAATTCAGAATTGCTCATTTTGGATTGATCCGTGAAAATGGGATCCAGTAATAAGTCAATCCATGTGATTCACGATTTTTGAAGGGTTGGTTTCTTGTGAGACGTCTCATGAGTGTCACTCGCACACGGTTGTGTCATGGGACACGGTCGACCGTGCACGAAAATACATATTTATAACTATCATCATACTTATAGATAAAAATCATATACTTATATCGAACGTATGTGAGTTTTCTGTTTGAGTTGGTCTCTTGTTAGACCGTCTCATGTGCGACAACACTCGTCCACTGTCGTGTCCTGGGACACGGTAGACAGTGCACACAAACACATACTTACAGCTATATAAGACATACCATCTCCAACAGTGTACATGATTTTACTGTTAATCTAATATTTTTATGTAATAACTGCCAATGATCTCCAACAGTTTGTACTATTCTCTGCACTAAAAAAGAATATTCCATAATATTCTTTATTAATTAATTTTTTTAACATTTCATTTATTATTAATATATTATTGTTAAGTAATTTATTTTTATCTTTATTATTTTAAAGGTGTAAAAAATTATATATGTTTAGATCTAATTTAATAATATTTACATTAATTAAGTCTTATAAAATATTTTAAATTAAATAAAAATAATTTAAAATAAAAATGTGAGTCACTAATCAATAATATTACAATAATAAAATACATCTTCGATATCTGGTGGTGGCATTATTGTTACTTTCAGAGCATCAAGATTTCGTTCATCTTCAACAATTTTTGATAATAGGTACCTAATAAGGATATAAATAAATTTTTATAATATATGTACCTAATTTTATAATATTCAATAAGAATATCAATAGATAAACAAATATTTTAGTCAATTCATTTCAGATATATGTTCATCCTCTAATTTAGATATATTCTCATCCTCAATAATATTCATAACTTTCAATATGTATTCAATATGAATATATTCATTAATCTAGTTCAGATATATCTACATCCTTAATAAATTCTATAATATTCAATATCGATATTGTACAAATATTTTCGTAAATTTAGTTTAGATATATCTCAGTCTTAATAATATCAGATGTAGTTTCATATTTAGGAAAATCATTGTATTTTTTAATTTATGAATAATTTGTTGTTCCATTATTGCATACAAATTTAATATCAAAAGTACTTTAATATTTAGATATTATATACATCATATTAATATATATGATTTTGTATTATATTTTAAATTTTATGGTAAACATCAAATAATTATAGCAACACTTAATGTAAAAATAAAGGAAAAAAATGAATAAAAAGTAAACATAATAAAAAAAGAAACTAAAAAACAAATAAAATAAGAAGAGAAAATGAATGAAAAGAAAAGGAAATAATTAAAATAAAAAAAAAGAAAAGAAAATAAGTTGGCGCAGGATGTTGACCTGTGGAAAGTTGGCGCAAAACTGACGGTTGAGATAAGTTGGCGCAAAATTGCAGTTGGAGATGGAAAACAGGCGCTATCACAATTTGATAGCGCACTGTTGGAGATGCTCTTATTATAGACAAAAATCAATAATTATATTGACCGTATCCTAAGATATGACCTTGCGCTACATACTGCTACATGTTTTGCGCAAGACACAATCTTGTCCCAAGACACAGTCGTGCGTTACAAACAAAAAATCACATATTTATAGTTGAAAAAAAGACATACTTATACATCATGTCGGAACACAGTCGCGCACGGTCAACCGTGTCTCAAGACACGGCCGTACGCGAGACCGTATGCGACGGTCACATACAAGTTTTGGCTATTTTTGAAATACTTCTTATTTTTATTAACAATGACTTATTGAATAAGATTTCTATAATATATCATGTATGAGGAAACATATTCGGCCATTATTACATCAAAGAGGGGAAAAACATATTCATGATAAGATATTTTTTAGCATGAAACTGGCAAGAACGGTCATTTTGTTAACTTTCAACTTCTAAATTAAAACATATTCATGATAAGCTATTTTTAGCATGAAACTGGCACATTTTGTCAACTTCCTACTTTTAAATTAATACTAGTATGCTTTCACGGTTTGCCAGATAACATCTAATAATTATATAATTATGATAACGTAATGTAGTATATCTTAATGTGGAACATATATATGTTTATCTATATACATATTTGGTTATTATAACTTTTATTTCATATTTGTAATTTTATGTTTGAGGTTCTACTTTCTTTTAAATAAATTATAATTTTTAATTACATAAGTTCTTAAGTTGAAATTTGTTATTAATGAATGATGTATATATACAATTTATATTTGAAATTTTGCTTATCATTATTTTTATTTGATATTGTAATTTTTGATGGAGGTGGGGGTATAATAATTTATTTTGAAAATAAATTAAACACAATTTTAAATTAAATAAAATTTAAAATACTTTTTTGATGCATCATATATATTGTTTTATCCATTTTTATTATTCTTGCTTCAATATTTACATTGTAAAATAAAAAATATAAAATTTGCAATATATAGATCTTGGTGTGTTTAAGTGTATTATTAATTTAGTTGTAGTAGTTTTTGTTATAATAGTAGACTAAAATGTGATAGTTAAAAGAAGTAGTTCTACTAATGATAATAACAATGACAATAATAGTAGTACTGGTACTAGTTTTGGCTATAATAGTGGACTAGAATGTGACAGAGAGAAAAAAAAGTGCTCTACTTATAATAATAACAATAAAAGTAGTAGTAGTGCGATGCGTGGTTTATTATATAATCTAATAATTTTTTATTTTTTGATGATATAATTTAATGATATATCATTTAAAAATAAAATTTACATTGCTTTGAATGTCTATATTAATAAATATGTTTGATATTTTCAACTTTTATAAATAATTGTATTTAATAAAATTTTCAACTATTGTAATGCTAAATGGTTTTTTTTTTGGGTAATGCAATTACTTATAAATAGATTTGGATAATCAAGATGACAATAAAATTAGTATTGATATATCTGAATAAAAACATCCATCCTGATTTTTCTTCTTATTTCAATCATTATTTTTTTTTCTTCATATTATTAACCACTATTTTATGCTAGTTCATTCTCATTATATGAGAGTGGTTATGAATAGCTTATATATATATATAATATATATATATATATATGGTATAATGACTTTCATCTTGATTTTTCTTCTTATTTTCATCACTAATTTTTCTTCTTTCTTTGATATTTCTAACCTCTATTTGATGTTAGTTCATCCTCATTAAATAAGAGTTATTATATATAAATTGTTTATATAGTACAATAACTTTCATCTCAATTTTTCTTCTTATTTCCATCACCATTTTTTCTTTTTATTCTAATGATATTTCTAGCCTTCATTTCATCTAGTTCATTCTCATTAAGTGAGTTGGTATATATACATGCATTGCTTATATGAGAAGATGGCTTTCATCTCAATTTTTCTTCTTTTTTCAATTACTAATTTTCTTCTTCTTTTGATATTTAAACCCTCAATAATTTTTCTTTTTATTTTAATATTTCTAGCCTCCATTTCAATAAGCAAGTTCATCCTCATTTAGTGAGACTTCCACCTCCATTTCATGCATTGTTTATATAGAAGTAGGAAAATTGCTTGTAGAGGAAGCCTAATTCTAATGGTTTGAGATGGAAGCTTGATTAAAAAAAAAATAGTTTTCTTTTTCCCTTTTTTTCCTATTGCTAATAGTTTTGCAATTGAATAACAAATTAGTAGTAATCACCAACTATTGTCATTTTAAATGTAATATAGATTTAACTTAAATCTTTTACAATTCATAATTGTTTAAATAAAAATTTAATAGTATATATAACATACATATATAAAAAATATTTTTTTCTCTATTTTATTATAATGTATCATTAATCAAGAATTATATGTGTTTTATTTTTATTTTTATTATAATATTTGATAATTTATCAAGAAAGTCATGTAATTTAAAATTATTAGATTAATTTAGAAAAACAAAATGAAATCTTGAAAAATAACAAAAAAAAAAAAGTTATTTACACATTATCAAATTGATGTGACATTTTTAGGAGGGAAAATGACAAATTAGTAAATTTTGCCAACTTTCTTGTTATTATAGGGTTCATATCAAATGTGGCCTTGTAAGATAGGGCTCCGGCCGAGTTTGACCCATAGTTAATACTCCCTCCGTCCCGGTCAAAGTTGCCTACTTGTCATTTCGGTTTGTCCTAATCCAATTTGCCAGCCCATAAATGGCAAAGAAATTATAAAACAAAAAGTATAAAAAACATTTTTGTCTAGGTGCATATAAGTTTGTTGTCTAGGTTTTGCTTCTTATTTCTATCACCTATTTTTCTTATTCTCTTGATATTTTTAATCTTCATTTTATGCTATTTATCCTCATAAAATAAGAGTTATTATATTGCTTATATAATATAATAACTTTCATCTAAAATTTTCTTATTTCCATCACCAAATTTTCTTCTTCTTTTGATATTTCTAGGAGTAACTTAGATCCATGCAACCTGGTCGGATCCAGGCTACCTGACCCGCTTTTCCTTTTTTTTTTCTTTTTTTTTTTCGCGCTACTTTTCTAAATTTTTATCATGACCTTTAGTTTATGATAATGATACCTATATGTGATGTTAATGATACCTTTAGGTTATGTTAAGGATACCTTTATGCCCAAATTTCATACATTTACGTTACGTTAGACATACCTTTAGGTCATGTTAGAGATACCTTTAGTAATGCGTAAAAGTATTTGTGTATTTCTAACCTTCGTTTCATCCAAGTTCATTCTCATTAAATGAGTTGTTATATATACATTGCTTAAATGGGAAAATAACTTTCATCTCAATTTTTCTTTTTATTTCCATCACTAATTTTCGTTTTCTTTTAATGTTTCAACCCTCTATTATTTTTCTTCTTGTTTTGATATTTATACCCTCCATTTCAAAAAGTTAGTTCATCCTCATTTAGTGAGACTTCCATCTACATTTCATGCATTGCTTATATAGAAGTAGAAAATGGCTTGTAGAGGAAGCCTAATTCAAATGGCTTGTAGAGAAAGCCTAATTTTAGTGGCTTAAGATGAAATATTGATTCAAGATTATTAAATTAATTTAGAAAACCAAAATGAAATTAAAAAAATTACACAAATTGATGTGACATTTTTAGAATGGAAAGTGACAAATTTATAAATTTTGCCAACATTTTTTTTATTATGTATATATAGATATAGATAGATTTTAGATTGTTACGTACACAACCTTTATTATTAATAATTTTAATTTCAAATAAATTATAATGTTGATATTTCTATAATAGTTTTCAAACTTTTAAACATTTTATAGCCCTTCATAAAATGAAGTTTAAATTAAAACTTATTTTCCACATTTATATATCTATCCAAATTATAAACTAATTTTATTTTATTTTATTTTTGACAATGTTTAAATTTCATTATTTTCAAAATTGAACTATATCATTAAGATATAATCATATCATTTAAAATAGCTTATTGTATTTTATCTTTACTCATATGTAAAATAGAAGATAACTTATTATATAATAGTGTGTGCATGTGTGTGTATATAATGCTTGTTCTAGAAGATACCTAAAAGTTATTTAGTTTTTTTTTCTTTTTTTATTCTATTGGTTGATTACTTTGGAGGAAAAATGACAAATCTGAAATTTTTCCCAACTTGTTTGCTTTTAGTATAATATAGATATAGATATAGATATAAATAGATTGTTATAATTACTTGAAAAAGAATTTAAAAAGACTTTTGATATATGGTAACCTGTGCAACGCATGAGAGATTTACTTGTATATTATAAATTTAAATAAATGCTATTCTAGATAATTGCATTTAATAATATCCAATTTTGAAATATAATAACATACAAATTAAAAAATATTTAGTCCTACTACGACTACTACTAATAATAATTTAAAATTGTTATTACTATCATAATTAGAAAAAAGTTAAAAACAATTTTTTGATATCTGGCAACCCATGCAAACGCAGGGGAGCTGTAGTAGTATATTTGAAAATTTAATATATGCTAATTGCATTTAATAATATTAAGATTTAGAAATATAAACAACATACAAATTAAAAAATATTTTATGTATAATAGAAGAATTTATAATAGTGCCTAGTGGTAGTAATATTATAATTACTACTGCTATTAGTACTACTATTAATATAATAATAGCATAATAGTAGTAACTAATAGTAACTAACAATGTATCCACGATTCGATGTATAATTATTTTTTTTCTTAATATAATGTATATTATTATCTTAACCTATATATATTGTTGGTCCCAAGTGGTAGTACGCTTAGAGGGGGTGAATAAGCCTACTGTATTTTCAAACTTTTCTCTTCTAAAGGGTTTAGGTCCAGAAGCAATAACCTTTCGGGAAGTTACTTATCAGAGTTATATTTCGGAATCTTTCTTTCATTGATAGAAGATGTGCATCTCACATAAGATATGCAGATAGAACAGTAAGTACAGACAAACACATAGATATACAGAGGTTCGAAGGTGGAGTAATCCTTCTACATCCTCTCTGCCTCTTCTCAAGAGGGAACATTTGTTAATCTTATTGATTTACATAGCCCTATCTATTACAACACAGACTTAACAAGTAAGTAGTAAGCCTACTCATAGCTGCTCACAGCTGCTTGCCTACTCTCCTAACTGACCCACACAGGATCCTATCTGACCCACTCAGAATCCTTACTTCCTTCTTCAGAAAGCGAACAACTTATTAGGATCCTAGTCCTAACTAAGCATTCCGAGACAGTCCTTAAAAGGTTTGTCTTCTTCTTCAACTGGATGCAGCAAGCTTTGACTTCTTTTGCAGGTTGCTCTGTTGTAGCTTGCTGCTTGACTGAACGACTGAATATTCTAGCGTTTCTGGGGTTTAGAGTGTTTGAGCTTTTTACTATTCTTTTGACCTTTTGTACACTCTTTTCTCTCTTCTTCCTTTTCTTCTTTATTCCCCCACTCTGCTCTTTTTTCTTCTATATGTTATTCCCCCTCTTATCTGCGCTCTCTCTTGCGCTCATCTATTCTCCTCTCTGCTTCTTCACTCTTCAATCTTCTTCTATTTATAGATTAGGAAATCTGCTCGTTGAAGGTGGGTAGGTTTCTATCATTCAATGCATCACACTCCTTGTGATACACACCAGCTTTTCGCTTTCCACGTGTCTTCATTTGATTGGCTCCATTCCTCTTCTCTCTACCTGTAACTTTCAGCTTCATTCCCATGCTTGCTTTGTTGCTCCCTTCCCAGCCTTGCTCTGTCAGGTGGCTTGAGGCTTCTGTAGCTTGCTGCTTTGCAGTATGTTTCGATATGGTCTCTTCCAGGTGGCTTCCTGTCAGGTTGTTTGAGTCTTCGGTACCTTGCTGCTTTGCAGTATGCTTTAACATAGTCTCTTCCAGGTAGCTTCCTGCAGTAAGCAGTGCCCTTTTTAGTTTACCAGATTTCTTTCACCATTCTCTACAGTATCCCTTCTTTGAAGCTTTCTCTGTTGAATCTTCTTGTAGTGATCTTGCTGCAATAACTTTAACGGGTTACTTTTTTCTAAGGTTTTGTCTCATCGAAACATACTTAAATATGTTCTAACAATTTCCCCCTTTTTGATGATGACAAAAACCTTTGCAAATAAGATCAAGAAGTCATAATCACCTAAGCACTGAAAGCAGGTTTATAAGATATATAAACGTAGAACATACTGCTTTCATTAAACCACATACAAGTCAAAAAGAAAGGTCACAAGGAGTGAGCTTAGAGAATCAGAAGATAATTTATATAGATAAAATATTTACAATACAACGCAGTAAGCAAAGTACAATGTAAACATTCTATCTTGCTTTTCTGGCTCATTCTTCTTTCTCTTGCTCTTGTCTTTCTTTCTTTTCCCCCTTAGGCTGTTGCTAGCTTTAATCTTCTGTCTAGCTTTTCCCTCTTCTCTGCAAGTTCTTTCTCCCAGTTGATTTTCCTCTTTGATTGTGGAGATGAGCGGAAAAAGATGAAGAGGCTTGAAGAGAGAGAAAAGAGGTTCAATCGGAGGGGAACGTGAAGTGGCAGAGGAGCTTAGGCACAGTAGTTTGCTGCAGCCTTTCTTCCTCTAACCTCACGAACTCCTCTGACTGTCTCTCCTTCTCATTCTCTATTAAGCAGAAGAGAATACACCACATGGAAGGGCTGAAATCTTCTCTCCTCCACCTTTGGAAGACTTTTGATCTTCCAAGATCCTTCGCAGTTTTTCCCCCTTTTTTGACATCATCATCGAGCTGATGCTCTGGGGTTACTGGAGAGGGATCCTTCTCTCTATCCTCCGGCCTTGAAGAGAAGAATGTTGGTCCCAAAGCTGTTGTAGGTAGGCTTGGGGGGGGGGGGGTGAATAAGCCTACCATATCTTCAGATTTTTCTTTATCCTCTATCGGCTCATTTTTATTATCAGTAACCTTTTAGGAGGTTACTGATCAGAGTGATTTACGGAAGCTTATTACAGAGCCGAGTAGAAGATGTGCAGCTTATCAGAGAGTATGCATAAAGTGCAGTAAGCATATAAAGACACAAGCATGTATAGAGGTTCGAAGGTGGAGTAATCCTTCTACGTCCTCTCTTCCTCCTCTCAGGAGGGAACCTTTGTTAAGCTGGTTGATTTACATAGATCTATCTATTGCAACCCACCCTTAACAAGTAAGTAGCAAACCTTCACACAAATGTTTGCTTACTTTCCACACTGACCCACATAGGATCTTAATCTACCCACCCAGGGTCTTCACTTTCTCTCCTAGAAAGTGGTAAACTCAGCAGGACTTTACTCCTCGCACTGAGTACTCCAAGACCTCCCTTTCAGAAAGGTTAGTCTTCTTCTTTATCAACTGGGTGCAGCAAGCTTGGCTTTCATTTGCAGATTGTTCTGCTGAACCTTGCTGCTGAACTTGACTGACTGGGTGTGCGTCTTCTTGGGGTGTAGAGTGTTCGAGCTTTTCTTCTTTTGTTCTGCTCTGATTGAACACTTTTTTCTTTTCTGAACTTCCCCCTCTTTCTGCGCTTCTCTCTTTTAAGCCTTCTCTCTGATGAGCTCTTCTCTCTTCTTTTGCGCTTCTCTCTACGAGCTTGTATATTCTGATGTGCTCGCTTTCTTCTCTTTTACGCCCTTGCGCTCTCTCACACACCGCTTCAGTCTTCAGTCCTCCTCTTTATAGGTTTTGAAATCTGCCCGTTGAAGGTTGACAGATTTCCATCATTTGACGCGCCGCACTCCTGACACACGCCAGTTTTTCACTTTCCACGTGTCTTATTCTGATTAACTCCTCTTCTCTTTTCTCTCTACCGGTAACTTCTTATGTCTACCGGTAATTTTTTGACTTTCTCCCATGCCTGCTTTGTAGCTCCCTCCTCTTGCTTCACTCTGAAGCTTCCTTCTCTGGCTTGCTCCTTCAGGTGGCTTGAGGCGTCTGTAGCATGCTGCTCCTGCAGTATGCTTTTGGCATGGTCTTCTCATGTAGCTTCCTGTCTCGTTGTATTCTAGTTTTGACGAGGTCCTTTCCACTAGCTTCCTGAAGTCAATAGTATCCTTATTAGTTCATTAGATTTTTTTCAACCATTCTCTTCAGTATCCTTCCTTTGACACTTTCTTTATTTCTTTTAATCTTTTGCAGTAACTCTACTGCAGTAACTTATCCTAAGATTAGTTATGCTTATTAGAGTTACTTTAAGGATTTGTGTCATCAAAAAATTCTACAAATGTATCCAACAAAGAACCTGGGTGCAAGTTCTTTGGATTTGAGGTGAGGGCAGTAAGCTAGAAGATCGAGTCTTCTGAGAAAGATTTGCTTAGCAAGAATCAAGCGTGAGAATGACTTTTCGTGATTTGAGAGGTGCTTGGTTGATTATTTGCAGAGAATGTGGTGCTAAGAAAAAATAGAGAGAATGGTTTTCAACAGTCTGGTGCCATGTTTATAAGGATAAGAGAGAATATATGAATGGAGATATGTGTAAGGAATGCATATATATATATATATATATATAGAGTTTAAGATACTCCCTGTTTCGAGGTTAGATCTTTAAAGATCTCATTAACTGTTTTGTTGGTTTCCAATAAAGTTGTTGGCAGTTACCACAACTTTGCTTTTTTAGCTCTGCATGAGGTGATTGCTTGAATATATGGTCAACATCTGATTTTTAACCCTTAGATCTTTCTGATCGCACGACTGATATCCTAGGGTTCTGAAAAAGGTGGCCTACTTCTGAAATAGTGATCCACTTTTCAATCGTAGACGTTACCGAGAGTTTTTCGATAACCGCTGGATTTGGTGAGATGTAACCCACCAGTGACCTCTTTTCCAGTGACTTGATGATAAGTGCCCTGGTTGTCCAGTGACCTAGTATCCAGAAGTTTGGTGTCTAGCGTCCTGGTATACAGCGACCTGGCGTTAAGTGACCTAGTATCCAGCAACCTGGTATCTAGCGTTCTGATATCCAGCGACCTGTTATCCAACGACCTATTATCCAGCGGCCTGGTGTCTAGCGTCCTGTTGCTAGAACTTCATTTTTCCTTAACTTCGTCAAGTCTTTACCCCTGGATTCAATAGTCTATTGTCTAGGGTGAATTGACCTTCCTTTAGAATTTTCAGCTTACTGTAGCATTCATATCTTGCTTCTGTTGTTTGGGTTGCTCTTGGTGTCCGCTTCCTGTTGATTTTGTAGATATGTTTCTTTGAAGCTTGTTTTAGTTCATTTAGGACCTTTTTTTTTATCCTGGTGGTCTTCTTCTTGGTTGCTCAAAGGTCTGAAGGTTGTTTCTTGTAGCCTTCTGTCAAAGGTACCTGCACAACGAATATCTTTACATAGGTACCCATAGGAGTATGGGTCCTTCTGGGTTAGTTTTCTCTTAGGAATCCAAACTTAAACTATTGTTCGTCCCCGAACAATGAAAAGAAAAGAACTTATTCATGGGGAAGATTGAATATCGTTTTGCTCGTAGGTTTAGGCAAATTTTCAAGAACAAGCAAGCATCATGTGATTTTAGAAAACATAGGAGATTCATGCAAATTACTCTTGAATCAATGCTTCAAATAATAAGTGAATACTCACAAGGTAAGTGTATCACTCATCTCTCAAGTGTTTAGGGAAAAAACGCTCAAGTCAAAGCAATGCATGCACCCTACCAAAAGCTTGCAAATCGTCTAACCTCTCTACCGCTTTTTGTGTGCTTGATACAAGAATCAATTAGGACTTTTATTTTGGTTGTAATGTAGGCTCTTTGGTTAAGGTGAAGATTATTTTTGGTTAAGTGACTAAAAACTTGGACTAGAGAAAAAATTGATCATCACCCATAAAAACCAGTCCACCTTCAATCACTCTCCAATTCTTTTTTTTTTTTTTTTTCAACTCACCTTTCCCAAAACATGAGTTCCAGAATATCGTATTAGGCACAACTCATATGAGTTCTAGAAAAGGCACAACTCAATGAGTTCCAGAGATATTGGCACAACTCATCTTAATTAATTTTTTTTCCATACCAATTATTGGTTTGTTTTTTTCTTGGTATTTTATTTTGAAGCTCACATCACAATTTTTTTTCTCCATGACTGAGATACACATTCCCACTTCATTTTCCATCTTTCTTCCTCTTGGTTCACCTTTGTAACATCTTTTTCCACCCACATATTAGTCTAAGCAAGGTAAGAACAAAGAGCAAAAAAAAAAAAAAAAAATGAATGACTCATTAAGCTTAATCAAGAAAAAGGCTTATAGGCTCAAACGCGGTTAACTAGGGAAAAATAAATATAGGATAAGTGTATATTTGGTCAATGAGGCTAAAAAAAGAATGGCCTAATATCATTTTCAAGTCCAACACACACTTATGCAGTTTCAAGAAGATATCAGAGCAAGTTTTAGAGAGAAACACACATGCTCGACATACACACAACAAATAAATATGACTGTTTCGAATGTATCAGTCAAAGGCTCAAATCTCATAGGTTAAATTCATCATTTAAAGCATCAATTCAATTTCATCAACATACTTTCCTCCATGCAGCGTCTCCACAAAATCACACTTCGCACAACAGATTCTTTTAAGCATCATTATCATGCAGTCATCAATTCAGCAACCAATTTCACAATTTCAAAAAAAAAAAAAATATATATATATATATATATATTCTAACTAAAAAGATCTACCTAAAAAACAGTAAACGTGCTAAAGCAATAAAATCTAAATGCAATTAAAATGCAAAGCAAAAATCCAATGTCATTTTTCTTTGATATCACAATCGTCCCCCCCCCCCCCCCCAAACTTATTCGTCATCAATTCCTAAGAGGACAATTTATGAACATCAAAAGAAAAATGCAATGGGAACTTACATATTTTTTTTCTTTCTTTTCTTCCAATTGGGTAGTAGCTTAGTCAGTGTCGAATTTAACGTCAGTATCCACTCACACAATTTTGCACAATCCAACACATTTTTCAATGCACCTGCAAAAGGAATATTAATGTGAGTTTTCTCAAACGAAAAATTTAGAATTTTATCCAATTGATCATCAAACTCATCCTTTTGAACTTCTTGAGGGGAAAGAACATAAGTGATAGTAAAAGAAAGATTAGAGTTAATAATTGATTTAGGCTTCTCAACCCCTTTTTGTTCGTCTCTAAGCATTTTTTTCTCCACCAAAACTTTTTCTTCATCCCTTTCAATTTCCTTCTCATCCTCGACTAGCATGCTAAACTCATCGTACTTGGTTTCACACATCAACGTGATGACCTTACATGTATCAGTTGGATGTAAGTCGGTGGTACTAGAAAATGAATCCTCTTGATGTTGATTTTCAAGTATCGAGATCATTTGTCCTATCTGTGTTTCCAACCCCTTGAATTGTGCACCATATGTTGCCTCCATCTCGTTCAATTGAATTTCAAGTTTATCCAATATTTCTTCAGTTTTTGTTAATCTACTTCTTGACTCATTCATGAACGAGACTAGAATATCTTCAAGAGTGAACTTCTTCTCATCGTCTCTCACACAATTTGAAGTTGAAAATCTTGGAAGTGGTTGAAAAGTACTTCTCGTATTAGTGTACAAGAAATTTTCATGGTTCCTCAAGTCAGGATTATAATGCGTAGGAACTGAATAATTTTGAAAATTTTCATAATTCCTATAATTCACATAATAGGCCTGATCCACCGGATTTTGCAATTGGACACCACCTTGACACCACTGATAACGATTGATGGTCATTACCTCCAATAATGTGTAAACACAACCTGAAAAAAAAAATTTTTTTTATGGAAACTACCTAAAAAAAAAACCTAGATTAAAATCAGGCAAAAATATCAAATATTAACCATTCCAAAACTCTAGTCCCTGGCAACGGCGCCAAAAACTTGATCGATGGCCTATTTCTAGCCTATACTGCAAGTGTACGGTGTCAACTATAGATAGGGCGAGCAAGGTCGATCCCACAGAGACTAGTGAATTAGAACTTAGTTAACTACCTAATTAATTTACCCAATTTTATCTAGGTGACCGAATTGAGAGAATTTAATCTAATTAACCTATATTTAGAAACAAATAAATGGAATAGAAATATCAAACAAGAAAATATCAAGAAAATCAAGATTCAAACAAGGATCCTAAGACAACAATTTCATTCTACTTCAATCAAGTTTACTAATCTAGCAAAAATCAACCTCAAATCCAATTAAATTATGTGAGCAATCACGATTGTAGATTAACCTCTCTCTCGAGTAACTTAACCCGTTGATTGATTATTAATGTTTGTATCTCTACCTTGCAGTTAATAACCAACTCCTAAAAGCTCCTAAGATCGTATTCTCACCCCAATTATTTACCAATCTCTCGATCCAGACAATTTAATTGAGTCATGCATTCCCAAATCTATAATCTGATATCATCTCTCGATCTCAACCAATTAATTAGAGCATGCATGAATTTGGCCAGAACTCATACATGGAATAAGCACAAGGAAGCATGAATAAAATATCATGGATTAGAGGAAAGATTAAAACTAAATATTCAACAAGAAATCCATAGAACTACTCTTGTGTCCTAAGATCATGAGACCCCTAGCCAAAAATCATGTTCGTAAAGCAAAATAAATTACAAAACGACATGATCAAAACTAGAAATAAATCAAAGAAAAGCTTATTGAATTTGTGATCGTTAATTGCTCATCTTGACTCTTGAATCTTCAATTCCTTACTTTCTTCCTTGCTCTCAAGATGTGGATGAATGCTTGTTCTCTTCATGTCTCTCTTCCTTTTTGTTTTGAGTCACAAAATCTCAATTTATATCTCACAATTAGGTTTGGAGCAGAGTTCTAGTCGAAACGGGGTCTGAAACGCCCAAACGAAACGCATATTATCAATTCATATCGCGAATATGTATTACATTTTAAATCGTGAACATTCATTCTCAAAAATGAGAATTACCCAACATCAATGGCGAAAAAACTAAAACGTAAAACAAAAGAGTTCAATCTCTATTAAATATCGTGCGTATCAACATATCTTCATAAAGGAGCCGTATCGTGAAGAATCATTCTCAAAAGTTAGAACTACCTGGAATCAACATACATGGATAATGCTGAAATCTAAAACAAAAGAGTTTGTACTATTAAATATGGTGTATATCAACTTAACTTCACACAGAAATTTAAACAATAAAATTCATGAGGAGTTTACAATGAAACATCACTAAATACTCAGAACATAGAAATGGAAATGAAACTTACCATTTGCAATGAAACTTCAGTTGCTTTTGACGTGCTTCAAGGTTTTAATGGAGATGAGGATCATGAAAAAATTGAGAAAATTGGTCAAGCTTTGCAACGATTCTTCGGAGGAGATGAGAACATAAAAATGTGATTGCAAAAAGTGGGTTATGGTGTTTTTGAAGTTCCAAATTACTTTTTGAACTTTCATTACATTATTTAATTTGAATACAATGTATTAAATTGTGTATTTGAAAATTACAATGTATTACAATGAACAACAATACAAACTTAAGTTGAGGGTATTAAGGACATTTCACTACCAAAATTAGGTAAAAAAGTTATTTCTAAAAAAAATGGGTATAAAAGTTCCTTGACCCATGAATTTGGGTAAACGAAGGTATTTCCACTAAAATCATATTTGATTAGTTAAAATCATCACATCATCTTCTCATACTCGTGTATATATAATGAAATTCTAACCTGTTTTGCTATCAGTATATAGATCCATTTGAAGAGAAGAAGAAGCTCGAAGCTGCAATGGCGATGGTGGAAGACATCGTGATTGTCGGCGCTGGAATTGGTGGTCTCGCAACATCTTTAGCTCTTCACAGGTAGATATCTATCTTCACATCAACCAGATCATGGTTCAAACATTTCATCAAACATGTAGCTAGCATAGTTTTAAAGTTTATTTTGTTCTTTGCTTTCATAGATTGGGGATCAAGAGTGTGGTTTTGGAAGGAGCAAATAGCCTGAGAACTACAGGATTTGCTCTAGGAATGTGGACTAATGGTTTGAAGGCATTGGATGCCATTGGTGTTGGAGATATTCTTCGTGAAAAACACAACAGGCTTGATAGGTAACCATGATAAGATCTCTTAGTGTTGTTCTGTTTATAGATGATTGTTTGATCTCTTTTGAAAAAAAACCACGTTTTATTGCAGTGCTGTGACGACATCGGTGAATTCTGAGATCAGGACTTCAGAACTGCCTTTGAGAGGAGTCATGGATTCATCAGGGTAAGTATTGAAGCTTCAGTTTTTGTAGTAATAATAGTAGTGTTTATATGTAATGAAAGATGTTCTGTAATAATAAGAAGGGGTGATCATGAAATGTGGTGTGTGGTTCGAAAAGTGCTGCTCGAAATTCTGGAGAATGAACTTCCAAGTGATAGCATTAGGTACTCGTCTAAGGTGGTTCATGTTGAGATAGATGGTTGCTTCAAATCTCTTCGTCTTTCCAATGGAACTGTCCTTAAAACCAAGGTAGTTGATGTCAAAACAGAGTGCTAGACTTGGATTGATGAAATTAAGGTTGTTGTTAACTATGTACATGTCTGATTAGGTGTTGATTGGTTGTGATGGAGTGAACTCTGTGGTGGCCAAGTATCTAGGCTTCAGTGATCCGCCTTTCGTTGGCCGATCATCTGCTAGAGGCTTGGCGTATTTTGAAAATGGCCACGGTTTTGAGCCAAAGCTTATGGGATTCTTTGAAAAAGATGTTCACTATGGCTTTATGCCTTGTAATGACAATGAGGTCTTCTGGTTTTTCACCTTTAGCCCTTCTTCTCAAGGTACCGACTCTTCTATTGAAACGATCCCGTTCTTTTTCTTGAATCATTAACATTCGAAAAATGATGCAGAGAAAGAGGGATTGGAGGATCCAGCGAAGCTGAAGCAACTCATACTTAGCAAGCTTGGAAAAGTCTCTGATGAAACCAAACAAGTGATTGAAAAAACAAAATTAATGAACATGCTATGTTCACCAATAAGATTCAGACATCCATGGGAGCTCCTATGGGGGAACATAAGCAAAGACAATGTCTGTGTAATTGGCGACGCATTGCATCCTATGACACCGGATTTGGCCCAAGGAGGGAGCCTGGCGTTAGAGGACAGCGTCATCTTAGCCAGGCTCTTGGCCAAGGCATTGAAGGGAAACGAAGAAGAAGAAGACGACGAGCAAGAGAGAATAAAGAATGCGATGGAGAAGTTTGCAATGGAGAGAAGATGGAGAAGCATTGAACTCATTACTACTTCATATATGATAGGTTTCATGCAGCGGAATGGTGTTGTGAAGCAGTTTTTGAGAGAGAGGTTTTTGGGCAAGTTTATGGCTGGGGCATTCTTCAAAACGGCTAGTTTTGATTGTGGCAACCTTTTCTTTTCTTCATGATTGTGATGTTGTGTGTTTCTTTATTTTTTTTACTATAATTTCATCAATGGTGTGTCTCGTTTAAATGATAAGCAAAAAATAAAACATGTATATGTACAATATTATAAATTGAAAGGATGAAATTGTTTAATTTGCATAATACATTTTCATTTGTATTTCTTTTACTTTTAGATTTAACTAGTATTGGCACCCGCGCTATGCACGGTATGTGATATTATAATGTTGTTAAATATTAATTATTTGATAATATAATATAAGTAATTCTAGTACATAGAAGACATTATAATATTTAATAACTAAGAGAATCTATGTTTGCTTAAGATAATTTAATTCACAACAATATATCGATATTATATACATCCAATTCACTAATCTATGATTAATATTAAAAACAAAAGTATCAATCATGATCTTCAAATCAAAATCACTAATCTATGATTAATATTAAAAACAAAAGTATCAATCATGATTTTCAAATCAAAATTGGAAATTTAACTTGCAAGTTTGTAAGTTTTTTTAAAAAACTTCTTTATAAACAACATTTCTAGTTGAAACATTTTTTTATCATATGTGCTACAAACAAATATTGTCAGTCACTTAAATTAAATATACTAAAAAAACTAAAAAAATATGAATTAAAAATCAAATTCAATTACTTAAAGTAAATACATGTGTTTGTGAGTATGTATATATAGAAACAATACACAATAAAATTAGAAATTTTACATAGGAACTTGATGCAAACACAGTCAATTATATATTTTCAACCTTTTATTTTAAAATAAATTGAATTAGAAAAAAATTAATATCGCTTAACATCGAAGATGACAGATAATTATTCTGTTGTAAGTATCACATAAAGTAATTGATATAGCACGACATTGATCATATACAATTTAAGCTCAACACAAAATCGAAATGTAGTAGTAGTGATCATGATGATGACAATATAATAATTAGAAACTAAGCATATAATTTAAATAATCAGCTGAGCCATCTAAATTCAAAACGTGCACTCTCATATAAAAATATACGAAGTCCTAAGTGTAAAATAAAAGACGAAAATTTTATTGGATTATGAGATATTTATAATTTAAAAAATATTTAGGATGCCATATAATTCAGGCTACAAACATATTATATCTACATATGTGTATATACACACATTTTAAATAATGTTATTTATTTATTAATCTATATTAAATATGATATAAATTATCCCCATACAAATTAATATTTATTATTGAAATTATTGTTTGGATATCTATTGTTGGTATTTAAAAAATTATTCAATTCAAATTAATTTAATTAAGATCAGTAAAATGAGAATAAATTAATACAATATTTTTATTATTAAATCAAAAGGATTAAATGGTAAAAAAATGAAAAAATAAAAAAAAAATTGTTAACGGGAACTTACAAATATTAATTTAAAAAATACTTAGGATGACATATAATTTCACACTAAATACATATTATACATATATGTATATACACGCATCTTTAATAGTGTTACACTTATCTATTAGTTATATTGATATTAAATATGATATCGAATTATCCCTAACCAAATTAATATTTAGAGTAAGTCTCATATGAAACGGGTGCATGGATCATATTCGGGTCAAGGGATCCGCTTCTCTCTCCCTTTTTTTTTTCGCGCATAGTTTTTGTAATTTTTGCACCTACCAATAGGTTATGTTGCACTTGGTTTTTGAATTTTAGCACCTACCACTGGTCCACTACGTTATGTTAGACGTATCTTTACGTTATGTTAAATCTACAATTCTGCCCAAATTTCATACCTTGAACTAAAAAAAAAAAAAAAAACTTAGGTTTGACTCATGTACAATTTATGTTATGTTATGTTAAACTTACCCACATAAGGTAGGTCTAATATAACACAAAAGTAGGTTTAACTATATATAAAAGTATGTCTATGGAGCAAGTTTGGGTGGCTTGAGTGCGAGTATCAGGCGCGTGAAACACGAGTGGGAGTGTTTTTTTTTTAGCGTTTTGACTAAGTCAACCATGATGTATGGATCTAGATTTGTGTATCCAACTCATATAAGTTTTTGCCTAATATTTATTATTGAAATTATTGTTTGAACAATATCTATTGTTGGTATATAAGAAATTATTCAATAAAAATTAACTTAATTAATATTTATAAAATAAATATAAACTATTACAATATTTATATTATAAATTGGATGAATTAATAAAAATACAAAATAAAAATATTTGTTGATGTGACACTTTTTGTTAAGAAAACGATATTTCTGTAAATATCTCCAATTTTTCCTCTATTATTATAGTATAGAAATATATAGAAAGATTTTTTTTTTGTTTTGAGTTTCTATATAATAAATATAAAATTAAATGTCTTAAATATTAATATTTTTTTATTTTTTATTAATAAATGATAAATGAAAGTTATTAATGATTTCTTAAAATGGAAATATTTAATAAATGTGACATTTATTTCAGTTATTGTTGGCAGAATATTCTGCTTTTATATATATATATGGATAGCAATTTACAACAAATTAACACTTGCATTTAATTTTATCGTAACAATGTCTAAAATAATTTTTAAAAGTCTCAAACATATATTTCCATATTTTAATTTGATATATTTAATATGAATATTATATATAAAATCATTAAAAATATATTATATATTTAATATATTTAATATTAATATTATATATAAAATCATTAAAAATATATTATATATTTAAAATAAAATATTTATTGTACATAAAAATGATAAAGATAAAGATAATAGATAAATAGTATCCCTGGTTTTATCCTATTATCTATTTATTTTTTGTTTTGAGTTTCTATACAATAAATACAATATTAAATGTCATAAATAATATCTTTTAAATTAAATGTTTATTTATTTTTTATTAATAAATTAAAAATGGAAGTTATTAATAATTTCTTATAAAATGAGAATATTTAATATATAAATATTGAACCAATTTAAACACTAGTGGCTCGATTAAATCAATTTAAACACTAGTGGCTCGATTAAATCAATTACACTATCAAATATTTGAATTCAATTGATTAAATCAATTTAAACACTGGTGGCTCGATTAAATCAATTACACTATCAAATATTTGAATTCAATTGATTAAATCAATTTAAACACTAGTGGCTCGATTAAATCAATTACACTATCAAATATTTGAATTCAATTGATTTAATCGAGCCATTAGTGTTTAAATTGGTTCAATAGTGTAATTTGAATTCAATTAATTTAGTAATCAATAGTGGTTCGATTAAACAATTATAGTGGCTCGATTAAATCAATTGAATTCAAATTGTTTAAATTAGTAATAGTGGTTCGATTACACTTTTAATTTGTGAATGGCATATAGTGGCTCGATTAATTTGTGTTTTTTAATGTAATAGTGGTTCGATTAAACAATTAAAAGTGGTTCGATTAATCAAAATGAAAGTGGTTCAATTTGAATTAAACCAAATTGAATTAAATGAAAAGTGGAGTGGTGGAGTGGTTCGATTAAACAATTAAAAGTGGTTCGATTAATCGAAATGAAATGGTTCAATTTGAATTAAACCAAATTTAATTGAATTAAATGAAAAGTGGAGTGGTGGAATTCAAATTGTTTAATCGAGCCATTGTTTCAATTAAATTGAAGTAATTGAATTTAAATTGTTTAAATTAATATATGTAATCGAACCACTATAATACTATATCCATTAATTAAACTATTACAAATACAAATTACACTATTACAAATTAATCAATAGTGGTTCGATTACTAATTTAAACAATTTGAATTCAATTAATTTAGTAATCAATAGTGGTTCGATTACACTATTACAAATCCATTGTTTAGTAATTTAAACAATTATTTTAAATACATAGTGGTTCCCTGGTCCAATTTGAATTCAATTAATTTAGTAATCAATAGTGGTTCGATTACACCATTACAAATCCATTGTTTAGTAATTTAAACAATTATTTTAAATACATACTGGTTCCCTGGTCCAATTTGAATTCAATTAATTTAGTAATCACTAGTGGTTCGATTACACTTTTAATTTGTGAATGGCATATAGTGGCTCGATTAAAATTGAGTTTTTACACTATTACTCGAACCACTATGTATTTCACATAGTAGTACGAGTAAATCCTAGAAAATTGGTTTTTTACACTATTAATCGAACCACTATGAATTTGACATAGTGGTTCGATTAATAGTGAAAAAATGGGTTTTTTACACAATTAATCGAACCATTATGTATTTGACATAGTGGTTCGATTAATTGAATAAAAATTGGTTTTTTACATTATTAATCGAACCACTATGAATATTACATAGTGGTTCGAGTAAATCCTAGAAAATTGGTTTTTTACACTATTAATCGAACCACTATGAATTTGACATATTGGTTCGATTAATAGTGAAAAAATTGGTTTTTTTACAAAATTAATTGAACCACTATGTATTTGACACAGTGGTTCGATTAATTGAACAAAAATTGGTTTTTTACACTATTACTCAAACCACTATGTATTTCACATAGTGGTTGGAGTAAATCCTAGAAAATTGGAAATTTGTTTAATTTGTTTAATCACAAATTTGTTTAATTATTTACAATGGCTAGTTTAATTTCAAACAGTTTCAATTTAATATACCTAAAATCATTCAATTAAACGATCCTCATTTTTTTCTATTAATTGAACCTCATTTATCAATTTAATTACTTTTATCAATTTATATGATTTGTTGGATAAATCAATTGTTAAATAATAGTATAAATAAATAAAATATATCATCACTCGATCATTACTCAATCATTTGTCCATGACCGAGTCAAAATAGTATAAAAAATGTCACTTTATTATCTTTTGTGGTAAAAAATACTTTTGTTAAATTGAATGGTAGAAAAGTCAATTGCTTATATTTTGTTAGAGTAGGTCTCTTGTGAATCAGGTGGATCCATGCACCCGGGTCGGATCCGGGTTGGGGGGACCACACTTTTTTTTTTTCGCACATGATTTTTGAAAAAAATCACATACCAAGAGGTTATGTTAGACATACATTTACGTTATGTTAGACATACCTTTAAGCTATGTTAAACAAACTAGTTGTGCCCAGATTTCATGCCTTGTCTTTTTTTGGCTTGATTTTTGAATTTTGGCACATACCACTACGTTATGTTAGACATACATTTACGTTGTGTTAGACATACCTTTATGTATACTTAGACATACCTTTGTATATGTTAGACATACCTTTGTATATAGTTAAACATACCTTTATATATGTTAGACATACCTTTGTATATAGTTAGACCTACCTACACATAGTTGGTCTAACTATACACAAAGGTTGGTTTAACTATACACAAAAGTTGGTCTATTGGAGCGAATTTTGGGTGAGCTTCAGCACAAGTGTTCAACGCGTGGGAGTGCGTGCAGGCGCGTGGAAGCACGTTTTGGGCGCGTGAACAGGTCGACCCGGTTGCACGGATCTGCATAAAAGTTTTTACCATTTTTTTTATGTAGTTTGGCACATTTCCTCTTTTATTAAATGTTAATTAGTTTAATAATGAACATGAACAATACCTTCTCATTTTTGTTCTTAATTTCTTCACAAAACAAATCAATGACATGAATAAAACAAAATAAATAGGCAAAAACTTTTATGAGTCAGGTGCATGGATCTAAGATCCATGCACTTGACCCGACCCGTTCACGCGCCCAAAACGCTCCTCCCACGCGCATGCACGCGCTCCCATGCGCTGAAGACTTGTCCTGAAGCTCATCCAAAATTCGCTCAAATAGACCAACCTTTGTGTATAGTTAAACCAACCTTTGTGTATAGTTAGACCAACCATGTGTAGGTAGGTCTAACTATATACAAAGGTATGTCTAACATATATAAAAGTATGCTTAACTATATATAAAGGTATGTCTAACATATACAAAGGTATGCTTAAGTATACATAAAGGTATGTCTAACACAACGTAAAGGTATGTCTAACATAACGTAGTGGTATGCGCCAAAATTCAAAAATCAAGCCGAAAAAAGATAAGGCATGGAATCTGGGCAGAACTGGTATGTTTAACATAGCTTAAAGGTATGTCTAACATATACTATTGGTATGTCTAACATATACTATTGGTATGTGATTTTTTTCAAAAATCATGAGCGAAAAAAAAAAAAAAAAAAGAGGGTGCGGTCCCCCTGACCCGGATGCATGGATCTTAGATCCATGCACCTGATTCACAAGAGACTTACTCAAATAAATAACAACGAGACTCCTCTAGACATACGCACTGAGCGAAATAAACTCCCTTAAAAATGAACTATAAGCATAAGTTGTCCAAAATTCTAAGCAAACAATTTTAAATCATATGTAAAGAAAACAAAACTCAAATCACATCAGAGCATGATAGATATCCAACAAATGAAAAGCATTCACACACATCCAAAAGATTTAGTCAAATCAAAACCAAACCAAACCAAACCAAACTCAATTAGATCAAATCATGCTCATCCAAATGAATCCAATAAATTTTGGGCAAAGCAAGATACCAAATGACCCAAATTTAGTGTCGTATATAACTGTTAAGTGTTATTATCCCTGAGCTAACTGTAAACATTCTTATTTTCTCAAAACCTCATATAATATTTAATGAGTTATTTTCCTGTGCACCAAGTTGCACGGAGCTAAGATCCATGAAACTGGGCCGCGCGCGGGCTAGGCTGGCCGCTAGCCCGCGCCTCTTTACTTTTTTTCCATGTTTTGGTTGTTAACCTTCATGTTATGTTAGTGTTACCTTTGTGTTATGTTAGGGTTACCTTCGCGTTATGTTAATTTGACCCCATCTCCAGATTTCATACCCTTAGTTTAAAACAACTAAACTAAAATAACACGAAGGTAACACTAACATAACATGAAATAACATTAACATAACATGAAGGTAAAAAACAATGTAAATTATACCTTCATGTTATATGTTAGAGTGACTCTCACGTTATGTTAGGGTTACATTCATGTTATGTTATTAGTGTTACCCTCATGAGGGTAACACTAATAACATAATATGAATGTAACCCTAACATAACATGAGGGTATGACTGCCTGGAGCGAATCTTGGTGGGTTTGAGCGCACCCACCAAACACGTGGGGGCGCGTTGGGGCGCATGAAAATGCGCGTCAGATGCATGTAGGGCGGGTCGACCCGGGTGCATGGATCTAGGATCCATGCAGCAGTTGTACAAAATATTTTGCCTTTTTTAATAGAATCATTTTCATTCTAAAATTAATTACAATTTCTTTCATTTTTAAACAATCTAAACTAGCAAGAAGCAATCAATTGAAACATTTTTATCTTTGATCTAAAGATACAACCTTGGATTTAGCACACAACCATCAAGATATTTATTACCAAACGCATTATTACACAACATTAGAATCCGACACATCATTGACTATAAAAATATAAAATCTAGGCAATGACAAGTTTAGGAACAAGGCAAAGAGCATTCTTTTTATGCATGGTCATCCCAGATAAAGCCTCAAAATCAAGATCCTTAACACCAACAGGCAATTTCCAATCAAACTTGTACAAAATATTAGCCAATGCAATTTCCACATTTGACATTCCTATCGATAGCCCCGGACATGCTCTCCGGCCAAAGCCAAACGGGATCACCTCTGGATCCCGACCCCTCACATCCACATCACTGTTGATGAATCTCTCAGGCAAGAACTCATGAGGATTTTCCCAGTTTTTGGGGTCTCTTGCAATAGCCCAACCATTCAAATAAACCATTGTCCCCGCCTCGATTTCGTAACCGTTGATACTACATTTCTTGATAGTTTCTCTAGGGGCTAGAAGTGGTCCTGGTGGATGCAATCTTAGTATCTCCTTAACAACTGCCCTGAAATAGGGCAGCTTTGCAATGTTCTCTTCTTCGATCAAATCTTTTCCTTGTCCAAATTCTCTTAGCTCTGCTTGGACTCTCTTCATAATATCAGGCTTCTTCATCAAAGCTGTCAACCCCCACACTGTAACAGCTGAACTCGGGTCTGTTCCAGCAACTATTATGTTCTGTAAACAAGATATTAGAAAATGACTAAATATATCTTTCCTTAAATATATAAGAGATAGTGTTCAATGGAGATAAATTAGATGAAGAATTTGTAGGTTTTCGGAACATGCTGAATCTTAATTGCAGTAATGTCAATCTATGTAAGGGAAACGGTAACTTTTGTCTATATATAAGCTGTGTCTACTTCTTTACCATCAATTTCAAGTATTTCAAGTAATTAAAGTAATTAAATAAAAAATTACCATGCAGAGAGCTTTGATGTGTTCCATGGTAAGATGAAAAGAGGATGATCCATTAGTTTTGATGAAGTCAAGTAAAAGATCAATAACATCTCCTTTCATAGAATCGGGCCTATTTGGATTGAGATGCTCCTGAATGATCTCTTCGTAGAAAGAGTCCAACTCTTTACAATTCTTCTCAAGCCTTCCTCTCATTCCAGACACCTTATCAATCCATCCAAACAAAGGAAAATAATCCTCAACAAAGAAACCACCCATCACAGCTTGAGTTTCATGAAGAAGATCGAAGAAACGGTTTTTTCCATACTCTTCTGCATCTCCATAGCTCTTCCCAAACGCCAATCTGCAGATAATATTGCTAGCAAACGAAACAGTCACCTCACTTAAATTGGTAATCTTCGACATAGAAGCATCCTTGGACATCTTCTTCGTCATCTTTGATACCTCATCTTTACGAATATGGCAGGCATATGTGAGCTGTTTGGAGCTAAAGAGATGAATATTGCCAATTTTCCTCATCTCCCTCCATGTCTCGTTGTACGGTGAGAACACGATATCTAGGCCATTGTAAGAAAGCCTTTGCAGGCTAACGAGAGTTGGCCTGCTTGAGAAAGTGGCGTCGTGGGATTTCATGATCTCTTTCACAACATCTGCTGAGGAAATCACTACAAGATTCCTCATCCCCAGCTTCATTGACATGATGGGGCCATATTGCTTGGCGAGGTTATACAAGTATGTGTGTCGAAATTTGGCATTAAATTGGTGTAAATTGCCAATAAATGGCAACCCTGGAGGCCCTGGTGGATGAACATGCTTTCTTTTCTGTGTTTGAATGTAGAAAATGAGGATTATTGGTAGAGCCAAAAGCAAAAGAAATAGCATAATTTTTAAGCTGCTTTCATCATCTATTAATCACCAATCCCTCATATTTATAGATTTTAGACTACTTGCATCAGTGAGAGGTCGCCCACCTCAAAGCAGAAGAAGACAAAAAAATAAAAATAAAAATTCATATTTTTCAATTATCTATAAATAGACATCAATATTGACATATTTTAGAATACATTTTAAATTCTTTATTTTCTCTTCTATTTTTTTTATCATTTATCTCTCAATTTCTATCATGGATCCAAACCATCCTAATTATTTTCCAAACTCCCAAGATCTTCCAAACTCCCAAAATTATCCAAATTCTCAAAATTATCCAAACTTTCAATCAATTCTTAACTCTCAATTTTTTCCTCTGTCGGAAGATTATCCAAACTATTATCAAAACTTATATAATGAATATTAATTAAATATAATGAATATTAATTAAAAAAATTTATGTAATTAATAAAAAATAAAATTATTATTATTATTTTAGGTTGGGTTGGGTTGGGTTGAGTTGTGGATGTGGATATAAAAAAAAAAAAGTTAAGTTGAATTGTAGGTTGAATAAGTGAATGAGAGAGAAATTAATATTTTATTTTAGGTTGAGTTGAGATGAGTTGCTGATGAGGGTAGTCTTATAGATGTTCAGGTTGTCAATCACCCAAATATTTTAATATTTGTATCTTCCTTTCCCTCACTATCCTACTTATTAAGTGTAATAATAATAATACTTGTATGAAGCCGTCTCACGAATCTTTTTCCGTGAGGCGGGATAACTCATAACTCACACTTAGCAATTCATATGAAAATGTGTAGATATGAGTTCAATATATGGGTAATAAGAATCAGTCTCACGAAAACCATTCGTAAGACCATCTCACATGAGTTTTGTGTAATAATAAAAGGGTGTCTTTTGATTGAATTTTTTTTCTTCAAGCTTTCTGAGGGGAATTTGAGCTTATTTGCTAATTAACATAGGAGGAAATATCAGCTTTAATTTGGTAACTAAGATCTTGTCCTATTTCAGTTTCGGTCTCTTAGTTTTTGATTCTTTTTATCTATTTTAATCTTTTCTGGTCGGAATTAATAATCGAAATTGCTGACGTGATTGGTGGAATTTGGCCACCACGTTAAAATTTCAGGTGCCACATCAAAGTTTCTGACGATTACGTCAACAACAATTTTGGTTATTCCAACCACTAAAGAATAAACTTAAAAACAAAATCGACAATTAAGGGGATCAAAATTGAAAAACATAAAATAAGTGCATCAAAATTGGACAAGATTTAACCTACCCGAGTAAAAGTGATATTTAGTACTTTTATATGCATAATAATTATTCAATATGAGTGGAGTTTGAGTAGATTGAATTTTAATTTTTTTACAAATACATACTTTGTTATCTTTTTTCTTTTATGCGTTATCAAAATTTCAATCTTATTTATAGATGAAATAAAAATGTGTTCAAATGTCGTTCAAATTTATTTAATTTGTATATTAACTTTATGAAATCAAATTAAACTTTTAGGGCCCATTTACTTTGGTGGGTGGGATTGTTTTGATTGATAAAAAATGTGGGATTGCACTGTTCATCAAGGATAAAAAAATGTTAATTTGATTGTTTGATATGTAAGTTATATTGTGGGTTTAGTTGAAATTTTTGTTTGGTATAAATGTTTGTAGGTTTTGTAAAGTTGGTATGTTTACAAAATCTTGTTTGGTTTATTGGTTAGTATGGATAAAAAATGTGGAATGACAATTTTGCCCTCAAATGTTTTAAAAATTAAAATTTTTGATTTAAATAATAAATACATAATATTATTTGGGAAAATAAAGTAAAAAATTATTTGGGAAGAGCTTCTTCCCCAATTCAAATTCCAGCCGAGAAGCACCCAACATTCTTCCACTGTCTCAATTTTCGATTCTCATGGGTCATCTTCCCTAAATTGCAAGAAGCCGAGAAGCTCACTCTGAAGAATGGTGAAATTTCCAGCGAAACCGAAATCATCGTAAGAGGGATTGCTTTGTTCTTCTTCTTATCGGGTGTTATTCTTCTTCTTCTTCTTCTTCTTCTTCTTCTTCTTCTTCTTCTTCTTCTTCATATCGATTGATTTTGCTAGCGATGTGGGCACACATCGGGTATTATTGCTCACGTCTTCAATCTTTTATCACTAAAATTGCAAGATCCTTTCACAAAATCTTTAGGTATATTTCGGCCGAGGTGTATGTTCGTCCACATAATATTCAATTCTTGTTTTCTATACTCTCTGTAGTGATAAAGTGGGGGGAGGCGAGACATTTTTTGGCAAGTGGCAGGTGTTGACAAAATTTAGCCCACAGTCTAGGAACTTCAATCGTTCTCACTTGCGTTATGTCAACGAGGTAACTAACTCTTGCTATTCGAAACCTATACTCGACCTAGCATGAATTCAGCCGAGTTCCTTTTGGGATGACTGCATCTTCTTGGTTGACATGGATCGGTTTCGCACAATACATGTAGTTTTGAGTGGTTGTTCATATTGTGTGCTTAGTTTTGAAGTTGTGCAACAAAGACATATGTCACGTTGTTGTATATTCGGTTGACTATTTACATGAGGCATAAAGAAATCTGTTATTTATATTCGTGTACATCCTCCATGTATGTTGAATGTTATTAGATGTTGTTGATGTTGTGTAGTTGTAATACATTTCCGACAACCACATCTAGGGGGATTGCACAAGGAACTAATTCTTCTGTGCGTTGTCGGCATATGATTCCGATGCAAGTGCAGACTTCGGGCATAAACAAGAATCCCATGCGACGCTTTATGACGTGTCCTTACAGAGGGGTAGTTTACATACATGCTTCGTTTACAATTCTGACAGGGATACACCTGGTTCTTTACACGATGTTCTTACATATTGTATATGCATGTAATTTTAGATAGAAGCTTGTGGAATCTTCATTTGATTGGAGCCGCAGCTTGAAGGCCGTGCTCGAGATGTTGCCATTGCCTTGATAAAATTGGCCGGTTGAAGATGGAGCTAAAGAGTAGTGAAGGTCGTGCAAGGAAATTGAAGACCTGTGTCGTGGTACTACTCTTCCTATGTTGCTTGATGGTCATACTTTTACTACGTGTGTGGACTACGACTAAGGTTCACGTTTCTCATGGTCTTTGCAAGTTGTAATCTGAATGAATAAGTGCGTGTAGTAGAATGAATTCTCTGTGATATATGCTTTTCTAATTTTAGTTGAAGATGATTTATGATGTTTTCAATGTGTGGAAGGGTCCACTGTGTATGGAGAGTTTAGTAAATTAGAATGATATCTAACATTGCAATGTTGTTATTTTGCAAATGTTACTACGATGTATCAATGTTTTTTAACACTAAACTTGCAGTTGGGGATGAGTTCAAACAGCTTTGTAATGTTTGTAAAATGCATGAATTGAAGATATATGGGCATAGAATTAGATGTTGCAAGATGGGATGCTAACAAGTCACATAAAGAGCAGATAGTTTATATACATGATGTTCTAAAATAGATTTTTATGTTCACTACACACATAACCCAAAATTGCTAGCATATGATATCTACATATAGCTAGCATATGAGTAAACTTGTACCATCAAAGCATAATAAAAACCATGTCACAGTGAAGCAGGCTATTCAAGACACTTACATACGTCATTGTTTGAATTCAAGAGGACAAAACGACAAATCCAACATAAGTTAGTTTCCAAAAGCGTCTTCCACACAAGTTGCATGAGTTCAAAGTCGAACCAAGCTGTCCATAGAACTTCAGAGGGAACTAAGCTTCGAAGGCTTCACAGATGTACTCGAGGGTGTCCTTGGGAACTGCTCATCGATCGAGTCTGTGGCGTCGGGATCAAACGGCTCATCTCTTACAACAATCGGGGATCGTGGTGATGAGCCAACGGGATCCATTATCACTTCAGCCGGCTTGTGGTACGAAAGTATGATGGACCAAGTGTCGTAGAACGGATATCCACATTCTCGAAAGAGGGCTTGGTGCTCGTCCTCCTGCACCAAATAAAGTTCGGCGATTCATGCAATTGGAATTTTACAACACAAATCTGAAATCTGCAAGTGGTTCTAAGAGAGGGGAATGAAATGGTTTAATGATGTAGATCATCTTCATCATACCTTCTTGATGGCATGCCAATACTCGACAACCACATAAACTCGGTTTTTCACCTTGTTGTACATCAAACCAATGGTGTTGTTGATGTACTCGACAAACATTGGGAAGAGACGAACATTGTTGGATAAGAACTTCTTCACATTCTCCTTACTCCAACGAGGATCATGAGTAGTGTCGTGCATCTCCATGGCGATCGTGGCACATACATTGGATAGGATAGCAGTATCCTTCATATTGCGTCTATATCCCGCTATGTTTAATCGGTAAACCATTCCTCAGCCTCCTCGTATGTGAATATATGAAAAAAGTTGTCCAGTTTCTTGTTCCTCTTCGACATCGTTGCGCCTGCACATAAACCACAATGTTTGATATTTGGACCTATAATTATATAATTATGACATTAGTTGCAAGATGGACATTACTACTTGGCGACAAAAATAATTGCATAACAACATTTTGAAGAACGACAATCAAAAAGTAGTCCAGCTCACTCTCGTTGGTCACTAAGTAGCGACCAACGTGTACTCTCACCTCGAAGCACGGGATGTCATACGTACCAAGGATGTCGTACACCTCGGAGCGCTTTGCAGTTGGGGATTTTTTCGAAGTCTTTTTTCTCGCCACTGTTTTAATGTCCGTTTTGATCTCAACCATGTTTTGATCATTTCTCTCGCAATACTCAGTCAAAGTCTCCAACAAGGGATCACGAGAATCAACTTCAATACGTTTAGCCTTTGACTTCCCACTACGTGCCGAGGTGTTAGAAGATTCAACATGATTTTTGGACATGAAAGCGGTGGATGTCTCCTCCGGCATGAAACCCACGCCCATCGGTGAGTTCTTGTTGGGTTCGGTATTTCCAGTGTTCAAGAAATCTTGTATCGCGTCTACAAACCCTTGAGAATGCTCTCCCGTAGCACGGTCTCTCCCAAAGATTTCGATCCAGTCATTGAAGAAGGGCCATGTTTTGTACCTCATGGTTCGCACGATGTTGTCCTTCTGGAAAACGGGCATGAACAATATGTTTGCAACATAACACAAGATATCTTAAACGTAAGGGGTTGGAATCAAATGTATATGGTACCTTCACATAGGCATCCCACACATCGTCTTGCACTTCAATCATGTTGTTTGGACCCAGCCCGAATCCACTTGTGTTAAGCATTTGGGAGAGATTGTGATAGTTTTTCTTCCACGCATGAATTTTGCTAGCGATGGGTGGTTCCGCTTTCAAGTCGGTGCCTGGAAATTGTTGGGCTAAAGCTTGTTCCAACAAGGTTAGGTAACCAGTGCGAAATCTGTTATCACTCTTGTAGCCTCGCACGACTAACTCCTTCAATGAATGAATGAGTTGCTGCTCTTCATGAAGGCTCCAAGTCCTTCTTGTGTTAGTGGCCGTTTTTTTTTTTTTTTTTTTTTTTTGGAGACATGCCTTAGTGTTGCTCATTTTCTACACATAAATTTATATATGTGGAAGAATGTCAATTAACAAATAAAGAGTTGCCTTGTATTGCCATTTAATAGCAAATGGCAAACAATTATTAAATTTGGGCCCTAGAAATTGTGCAATTAAGCAATGTTTAATCTTCAGTATAAATTGGGCAATCCATAGAAATACAAGGTCAAGCATTTAGAAGTCATACAAATTCACTCCAAGTCTGGAAATTAGAAAGTAAAAAAAAAAAAAAAAACAGCCTAAGTTGCAAGATGCCTATTATTTCACATATCATTGACTATGTTCTCTCTCTGACTCTTGGGATGACTCAACTTGTTCAACATATTGTTGCTCAATGGGCCGTTCAAAGTCGGGATCTGGCCCAAGGTCTGGCAACTCATTTTCCAAAGGATCGATAGTTGCATGAGTATGAATGAAGTTGTGAAGAAAACAACATGCTAAAATTATGTGATTTTGCGTATTGATTGGGTAGAAAGAGTGTGAGACCCGAGCCTAATAACTACCCATTGACCAATATAGTCCATGCATTCATGCATTTCATAAACTATATTTTTATGTGCTATTTTAAATATTGAATTATTTACATGCACTCTTACGTAATTTGTGATGAGAAAATCCAAGTATAATTGATTTAGACACGAATAGTGTTTGAGTATACAGAGTAACTTCTATGATAAATTAAATATGGATTGGGAAAGGAAATAAATAAATATATATATATATATATATATATATATATGTACGCGTGTTGTATATGTGGGTGTGAACTAATACATATATATATATATATATATGCATCTAATTAATAGTAGTCATATATATATATATATATATATATATATATATACACACATGTGTACGTGTAATTAAAATGTGAAATGGTATGGCAGCAACTTAGTAGAGTATAATAATAATAATAATAATAATAATAATAATAATAATAATAATAATAATAATAATAATAATAATAATAATAATCAAGTTTTTTTAGGGAAAAGTATGGATATATATGTCTATGAGTAAGGCGGTCGACAATAGAATAGTAATTTCATATAGCTACGTATCGTGTTTTGCACACTTATAAATCATAAGAAGATTACTAGGAGATGACATAACAAAAGAAAGGAATCGAAAAAAAAAAAAGAACAGGGGCGAGAGAAAGGGAAGAAATAAGGTATTCATCTTAAACTTAGTTTTCTCTTTCATTTATTTAATCCACAAAGTGTAGCAAATGGATGTAAATGCTAATTTATTTTAACGAAGATGGTTGATTCTTAATTTTCTTGGATGGGATTATGAATTGCTTACGTTATCAAACTCCGCCGGTGGCATGTGAGACATGTATATGGTTACCAATGAAATGTTTAACCGGAGACATGTGAGACATGGATAGGCTGGATTCACTCCGCCGGTGGCATGTGAGACATGTATATAGTTACCAATGAAATGTTTAGCCGGAGACATGTGAGACATGGATAGACTGGATTCACTCCGCCGATGGCATGTGAGACATGTATATGGCTACCAATGAAATGTTTAGCCGGTGGCATGTGAGACATGGATATGCTGGATTCACTCCGCCGGTGGCATGTGAGACATGGATATGACTATATGATGAAAGATGTTATATGGAGCTCAATCCGGTGCCTAGTAGATGGTGGTCAAGGGCCCAAGGAAAGAAAATGATTTTTGAAAGAAAGGTTTTTGATTCATTAACATGCATCATGAGCATCATGCATATCATTCATGTTATGCACATGCATAATTTCTGCTTACTGAGCTTTAGCTCATATAGTTCATGCATTGTAGGTAACCCTGATAATTCATAAGCTCATGAACTTACTGAATGTGTGTTGAGTTCCTTCGGGTTCAAAGATGGTGTACATAGACGACGACCTGTTGGGCGACGCTATGAGCTTATTTTGTGTTAAACACTATTTTGTTAAATTTTCTTAACTTCCGTTTTATCTTCATACTCCGATATGTATAAGTATGTAAATATATCGATGAGTCGAGTTTAATATTATGGTATGTGTGCAATGAAGCTTGTTATAATCCTAAAGGGTTTCGTGTGCAAAGAAGGATATTTATGTTATGATGTTTAAAAAAAAATGCACACGTCCTTTTTCAGGTCTTTTGATATAAAATCTATTATAAATATTACTATGTAAGAAAAGTGGTCGTGACAAAGAGTTGCTTCTAAGAATTCCCCAACAACCTTTCAAAATCCCAAAAGACCGTTCGATAACGTTACGGGCCCTAGCATGCAGCAAGTTAAACAACTCATGAGGTGTTTCGGGATGTCAGTCAACGTGATGCCATTCTTGGAGATGATATCTAACACCCCATCACACAGGTAGTAGTTCCCTGTCACAAGATATTGGTCATAGTTAATGATTTCATTAAGTCTTCTAAAACCATACATCGGTCGGTACTTTATTCAGCCTAAAAGACCTATTAATGAAATCTGCGAGATATGTATAATGTTACCTATGGGGACATGTAATCCATGGGGACGGGTGATGGCATCACGCAGAACTCGACCATCGGCCGCTGACCCTTCCCATCCAGTTAGTACATAGACGAAATTCATGTTCCTATCACATACAGCTAAGACATTGATCGACACAAAGCCCTTGCGGTTCCTATATCTTGGTTTTTCACTAAGAGGAACTTTGACAGGGATGTAAGTGTCGTCTAGGACACCAAGACAGCCCTACAAAGTGTAATTAAATCTGAAGATCTGAAGCAATGACAAGTTGACGGAAAAGATGGAACTAATTTTCTACACATTGGGAAATTGATTAACACAAGGGAATTGTCGCGGTACCTTAAAAAACTTCCAACAGTCGGTCTGCTCGTCATCCCCAATGGGTGTTGGTTGAACAAGTAGTATGGTGTGCAGTGAAAGCAAACATTTGAGGACAGAGTTGAAATGTTTACTTATTGTGTGGCCACTTCTAAGACAATCGTCCTTAACAACTCTTTTTTTTTTTTTTGTGGTGTGATAGAATTGAAAGGAAAATTGCGACTTGCTCAGTAATCCCTACATGCTTTGTGGAATCTAGACCCCCTAGGTGTTCTAATAAGTAACAAAGACGGCTAAAAGTGTCACGAGACATACAGAGATGATTGATGCAAGTTTCATCAGATAAAAGCGTAAGGTCACGAATGTGATCTAGTTGTCGAGTTACTTTGAATTTAACATTGTATTTTTTGGCAATTCGTGAAGGAAGTTGCGTGTGTGCATTTTGGCGACGTCGGTGGATATATGCAAATGTGATGAGCGTACATAAAAAGTTGAATAAAGCATTCATTGCCTCAACAACATGACACATGAGCTCGAGGTCAGAGATTTCATCCATGTTTGATATCTAAAAAACGCAAAAATAATGAGCATGCTTTTATCAATGTAGTCTTTTAACAAAATTTGCCAATGAAATTCAGCCTAAACATTGTGTACTATGCCATTCAAATTTCGTTATTTAAAGTCAGCCTCACACATTTCACATATATTCATACTGCTATTCATAGAGTAATGGACACAAATTCTGTGCTAGACATTCCCCGTAAGCACATATACCTAAGAAATGTGTACGAAGCTTAGTATGAAGACACATATACACATACCAAGTAGGCGTAACACAGAATCTAACTTCTGGCCATATGAACTTATCCTTCTAACACATGAGGCAACAACAATCATTTGAACAACCAGCTAGCATGACACAAACGTAATTTTCAAATATCGTGAACAGTCGCAGCAAGTTTAATTTAGTTGAGGATAAATATAAAACAAAAAGCAAGTGATAATATACTAATGCATGTGGTAAACGCGTCATTTAGTTGCCATCCAGTGAGGATCTCTTAAGAGCTAGCATAGTCTTACATATGTATTCATGATCCATTATTCACAGCATTTGCATATAGCACATGAATTCCTAAAACTACAGCACGCAATCCCAACCCTAATCGACTAAACTGGAACGAAACATCCGGAATTTCATTACAAGTTCAAAAGATAAACAATAATGTACGAGGCTGTATATAGCAAGTCACCTGGTTCGAAATGCAAAAAGTCGAGTATGTTACTACCAAGTCAGCTCCCACGGTGAACTTGTAACTGCATATCAAAACATATGTCAAATATCCAAGCATTAGTGCTAGAATTCATACGTAGTTGACACTTTAGACTTGGAATAAATTGTGGAACTGTATGCATGTAGATCTGAACCACTTTTTGTTTCTGTGAGTATTCGGAAGTACGATGTTAAATATGTTCAAATATAGAATAAGATCATGCAAGTTTCAAACTACAACTATTAATAGATTGGAGACATGCAAATGGTTCAGGATACAGAATTTGTCACAAAATTGTAATACTGTTTCTAACATGATGAAATCATATAGCATTTCTTAACCTAATTATGTCTTATATCAAAAGTCAAAATTGGTTTGATAGGCTGAGGAGCCCCAATTTGTCTAGTGGGTTATTTTATATTTATATATATATATATAAATATATATGGTAACCATTAAATAATATATATATGGTTTATTGCAAGCATTATTAAGACTAGTAACCATATATACCATATATATGCTCAGTGAAATGGACACAGAAGCTTCTTATAAACCATTTTTGGTATATATATATATATGTATATATAGACTAACACAAGATATTGCAAACAGTAGACCAAAATAAAATCAAAATCAAATGCGAAGCTCATTTCAGAATACAGAAACTTCATATATCCTTCACAGTAAATCCATTCGGCAACTTCATAAATCCATTCACACCATGGCAAAAAAAAAAAAAAAAACCATTTGAAGCAAGAAAACAAGTAGCATTCAGAAATTGAAGCTAAAGATTCTAAAAAAACGTTCAAAGTTTTGAAGCAAGAACACAAATCCATTCGCAAATCCATTAACAGATGTTTTTACAGATTCATTCATAGATTTAAAGCAAGAAAACAAAACACATCACAGATTCGGACAAATTTGAAGAAAGAAAACAAAGATATTCACAGATTCGAACACATTCATTGAAATTACATATCGTGCAAACAAAATTCTATTGCGTTTTATAAATCTTCGTAATCGTCTCCAAGTTTCCTTAAATAAACTGACATCGGGAAACATTTTTCCAAAAAAAAAAGGGGGGGAAGTGGGTGTGAGTGTTACCACTTACCTGCAACTGATGGAGGAAGAGAGGGTAGAAGCACCGCCGTCTGACGTTCTTCCTCGGCGGTTTTGTCGCTGCAGTTTGGTTATCGTCGACAGCCGCTGCGATCTCGAGCAAGAAAGGGGGGCAAACTGTAGGGTTTGTCGGTGCCCTAGGGTATATATGTAATGGCACTCCTGTAAATCATGCAACTTCAAGGGCATAAACGTATTTTGAAGTAGAATAGTAATGGCAATTTCGTAAATTTACACTACACAGTGTTGGGTCTCAAATAAACCCACCAAGTTTGGTGGGTTTAAAAACAGCCCAATAACACAGCCTAATCCACCTCATTATCCGGCCCAAACCCAAGGATAAATTATAAACTCGGGCCATTGTCTCTCAAAGTAAACATGGGTTTAGGTTGGTTTCTAAACCCTAACCAACCTAAACCCTCAAAGCAAACAGGGCCTTAGAGTATCAAATAACCAGTTTCAGTTTCAGCCACAAATACCAATATTGAAATTTGAAGCTCGGTTGCATATTATTATTGTCTTTATGAGCAAATAGTTTTGTGGTGATAATATACCACAAGATTCATGTCACTCTCTTTTCATCCACCTAATTTTTTTCAATTTTCATTTATTACTTCTCAATAAGTAATGTAATGAAATGCTGCACCAATCAGAATAATTCTTCACCCATGTGAATATTTGTAAAATAAATTTAGTTACAGATTAAATATGTAGCAAGCATAAAACAAGATGGGTTGCAAGTTATGGGTAGGTTAGATACCAATACCATGCATTTACCTAAACAGTATTAGAACATTAATTAGACCAAACAATTATAACTTAAAAGTAAAAACTTTGGTTACATCACAATCACACTGTATAAGTAGAGCCTATCTGTTCACCTTTTTCTTTAGGCTACTACCACATGTATACGGTGTAGATTGTAGACACGGTAAGTAATGTCGATCCCACAAAGACTATTGTTAAAATCAATTGATTACCTAAACGGCCAAACCCTACTTCTAATTTTATCTAGACTATCGAATTCAAAAGATATATGTCAAATGACTTCCACTAAACACTGATGAAATTAAAATCACAGATTAAACAAATATTCTAAGACAGGTTCTAGAACATGCTTTTATCCAATTCTCCCCTAGATATATATATCTTTTATCAACACAATTTCAATGATTAATTATCCTATATGAGCAATCACAATTATCAAATTAAAAGCTCTCTCGAGTTAGTTAACTGGTTGATTATTAAGCTATCAGAGGTATCTCTACTCAATCTGATAAAACAAAACAACTCCCAAAAGCTCCTCGGATTGAAAATCTCATCACATAGATAATAATCTCTCGATCTAATGCATCATATATGTCATGTGTTAACTCTTCCATAATTAAATCTCCTCTCCCGAATTTTGACTTAATTACTTGAACATGCTCAATTACCGGCCGGACAATCAAACAAGCAATCAAACCATAAACACATGAATAGAATATAAAAATCAAGAAATTGAATTAAAATCAATGATCCATCAAGGTTCGAATCGAACTACCGACATATTCTAGAAACCTATGAAAACCTAGCCAGACTTGATATTAATCAAGATCCATAGACAAAAGTGATAATATCATATCAAAACTGGAATCAAACAAAAAGTGAAAAGGTTTAAAGAAAAACTCTAAAACAACGATCTCGCGAATCTTGATCTTCGAATTCTCCTTCTTATTTTCTCCTGGATGCTCTCTCAGAATCTTGTGTCCTCTCTCTATGAATGCCTCTCCCTGATTTCTGGAATAACTGGGGTATTTCTATCTTTTTCGGAGTTTTGGCGAGTAAGCCATTGGATAAAATTCATCCAAAATCGTTTGGCATGGATTAAGGCACCCGGGCACGGTCGTGCCACGACATGATCGACCGTGTCCTGCATATACATCTCGTTGGTCGGTCGCACACGACCGTGTCCTAGGACACGGTCTACCGTGCATGCACTGCCGCAATGCTTTTCTGGCCTTCCCTGCACGGCCGTGCCTCAAGACACGATCGTACCGTGCGCGGCTGCTCCTGATCTGCCCTGGCGCACGGTCGTGCGCCAGTGCACAACTTCATTTTTGCTCATTTTCAGCCTCGTTTCTTCCTCGATCTTCCACGATTCCTTCCCTGATCCTTAATTACACTTGAAATTCGTACTTGCCCACTAAAATCATGAAACTTAGCACAAAACTATCAAATGCAACTAATACATCAAAAGTAACCAAAATGCCATAAAAACGTACATAAATTCACTCAATCGATCATATAATTGTATGCAAAAATATAGCAAATTTGACACTTATCACTATCTAATTTAGTTCACCTAGATATAAACTAAAGTTCAAATAGTAATAAACATTCAAATCTTTCTAAATGGAATTTTGTCCTATACATCAGATTTATTAATTACTACATATCTCACAAGGAAATACTTCATTTTATATTTATCTAAATTCACCTGCAGACTGCAGTTACATAATATTATAGACACACACTAGTATATATAACACACGTGCGCTGCACATGGGATATTACAACTACATGATTTATTATTTAAATATCTTTTTTGAAGATATTAAGTACTAATTTTTAGGATATAAGAATTTCATTAATACAATAATTTCTTCAAAGTTCATTCGATTATTAGTTAAAAATTATATGTTGAATTGTTTACTCACGTTTTAGAATCACATTATTCATGTTTTATCATAAAATTAAGAAAAATGATTTCTATTTTATTTGTTAAATAACTCATAATATTTATAGTTAAGTCATCTGCAACTCAATAGATTGATGTTGAATAAAATGCGTCAATCCCCCTTATAATATAATAATTCTCTATGTTTTTCCTCTGTGTCAAAAGAAATACACATCTTACACATGTGATTTAATAAATGTTGCATGTTTTCCCTTAACTTCTAAAGTGTACACATATGTTTTGCACGTGTTGGTAATGCAAAAATTGAAAAGAATTGGGTGTTTTTTTCCATAGTTGTTAACGTAATGAATTACATTTATTTCAAAATATTTTAATATTATTCTTTTACTTTCTTTTTGACTATTTTCTATCTTAATTAACTTAAATATGAATTTATATCTTGGTAACTATAACATAAAAATTAAGAATTTGAATTATTAAATAAATTAAAATTTTAAGTCTTGATTTTCGTCATATATCTTTCAACGTTATGTTTATTAAAATACAATTGAATTAGAAAAACATGAAATTATATTTAAAGTTTTTAATTGTAATTTGATAATTTTAAACAATAATGATGATTTTATAATATCTATAGTTGTAAAGATAGAAAGTTTACAAAAATTACAATTTGAAATGAAAGAAATAAAGATAAAAATATATAGATTATTTGACGTATAATTGTATAACTGAAAATTTAGTGTACAAGTTAAAGTTTATTTAGTAATTTTTTAATTACTTAAATATCTTTTGTATTCTACTTTGTTATTTTACTTTATTGAAATGATTATAATATTTCGGTTATAATTTTCAAAATTATCAAAAATTACTTTAAGACCTTTATATTTGTATATTAAAAACAATATTATTGATGATCTATTCTCAAATGTATTTATTTATTTATCTAAATCTTTTGAGATAGTTTTTTCATCATATCATTGTATAACTCATTAGTTCAATGTTTCTACCTATACTTATCAAGTGTCGTATATTTTGAAGTCATTATGTAAACTAGTAGTGTACCCGTGCGTTGCACAGTATGTGCTATATATATAATTATTAAAAAAATATATAATAACATATAAAATGTAATGATTATTATTTTAACAAAAATATATTGATACTTTTTTAATTTGTATTAGTATAATGCTAGGTATTTTAACTTTAAATTTATGTCATTATAAATAATTATATTCGAAAATATTAGAAATTTGAAATATATAAAGTAATATATTAATCTATGGATTAAACAAACAAATAAAAAAAATTGTGTCGGAACATTACATGGGTAGTGAAATTTTAAAAATAAATTTAATATCTAAAAATAAGTTATATGTATTAAAACTGTTATGATTTAAGTATTGAGATAAATAAATTTATATTTTATTGATATTTATATCTATAAATACACACGTATTTTAATAATTTTTTTTGGCTCAACGCCACATATAACTCATTTATTCTAAATCAAATAAAAAATTATATCAGCTTATTAAATACATGAAAATCTCTCTTGCTATCTATTTAAATGAAACAATTCAAAATTGGACTTAATCTACACATTTAGAATAAAAACATTATGAATAATAATTATAAGATTGATAAGTCAATATATCAGGGACTAAGAATGATGAAATTTTAATTTGTACCAAAAAAATTACTTTTGTCCAATCCCTTATGCCACCTCAATTAATTAGAATATAAATATAAATAAAATTTGACAACAAATACATATAAAATAAGAAAGATAAAATAAAATATTTGTATATTTCAAATGAATATGTTGGTTAACTTGCAATAATAATTTTAATCTAATTTTTTCTATTTGATATGTTTTATATGTGTAATCTATTAGGTACACCTATAATATATTTTTTTATTTCTACATTTTAATATCAATTTACAATAAAATAATACTATATATCATAAAAACGTTTAAAAATGAAAAATCATTAAAGCTCATACACATACATTTCCATATTTCAATTTGATAAATTTATATGAATATTAAATTTAAGATCATTAAATAATGATTGATTTTATATATTATATATTTAAAATTGATTTAAAATAGGGTAAATTACAAAAAATAACCCCAACTATCGACTTTTTAAAAATTGCAACCTAATCTGTTTTTTTTTTTTTTTTAAGATTGTCACCCAATCTTTCTGTGGTTATGCCGATTGCAAAATTTCCTATCATTTTTCCAGCAAATGAATTAATTTTTTTCACTTTGCAACCCAAACTTTTTCTCTTAATCCAATTGCAACCAAAACTTTAATTTTTTTATCCAATCGCAAATCATGATTTTTTTTTTGCTTCACACTGATACATTTATGTTATATATATGAGTGTGACATTTATGTTATATAAGTGTAATCGATATTCATAAAGTAAATATCAAGAAAATATTGGTCAAAATTGGTGAAATATATGTAATATCGGTAAAAAATCGATGAAATATCAATAAATATCGAGAAAATATCGAGAAAATATCGGAATATATTGGTAGATATAAGAAAAATATCAATAAATATATGTACCCATATTTCCATCGATATCGATATCGATATTTCCACGATATTTTCGTGAATTTAAGTTACCTATATTTCCACCAGAATCGAAATTTTCATTCTTCGTTGCAATCTGATAAAAACACAAAATTCAGGTTGCAATTAGATTAAAAAAAAAACAACAACGTTTAGGTTGCAAAGTGAACAAATTAATCTTCATTTAGCCGGAAAATTTGCAATTGACAAAATCACAGAAAGACTGGGTGACAATCTTAAAAAAAAAAAAAGATTAGGTTGCAATTTGAAAAAAATCGATAGATGAAGTTGTTTTTTGTAATTTACCCTTTAAAATAAGTATTTAAAAATAAGATGAGAGATAATAAATATATAATCCCTTATTTCATCTTATTTATCTATTTATTTTTTTATTT
Organism: Scutellaria baicalensis; assembly: GCA_005771605.1. Taxonomy (NCBI): domain Eukaryota; kingdom Viridiplantae; phylum Streptophyta; class Magnoliopsida; order Lamiales; family Lamiaceae; genus Scutellaria; species Scutellaria baicalensis. The sequence goes on from CM016724.1 coordinate 581,936, forward strand.
GAAATTTCTATACAATAAATACTAAATTGATTATCATAACTGATTTCTTAAATTAAATATTTATATATTTGTATTAAATTTCTTAAAGTACAATAAATCAGTTTATTTATTTTTATTTGTATTGAGTTTCTTAAAATACAATAAATATGTTTATTTGTATTTATTTATTTGTATTTAGTTTCTTACAATAAATACAATATGAAAGCAATTAATATGTTTCTTAAAATAGTAATTATTTAATAGGTAGATAATTTATTGCAGTTATTTTTGACATAATATCCTGCTTTTATATATATATAGATATACCAATATGAACAATATATTAACAATTGGTTACATTTGTTGGTCTTCATAAATTATTAAATTGATTAAGTATTCATTTAATTTCAATTTCTTTGATCGCATTTATTTTTTAATGCACACTATTTTAGAGACCAAATATGATATTTTTCCTAAAAGGTTTTAAAAGATTTATTTATATCCTTATTAAATACATTAATTTGAGTTAAATCTCCGATTTTAATTTCTATCGGCATTGTTATTATTATATAAATATTCATATGCTCTTATATGTAATATCAAATATGTTATAAAGTTTTTCAAAATCTTTTACCTTTATCTTATATTTAAACTTATAGGAGAATCTAAATGTCTAATAAGAACACCCAGAGTCTTGGAGCTCAAGTGGTTTCAACGGTGCAGATCGTGTGATAATCAGAGTTTGAACCTTGGTCCCCCAAGTTTTTATTATTTGTTGTCCCCTCCTTTCCACACCCTCAAGCTCTTTTAAAAAAAAAAAAAAGAGTTCTTATAAGAATATTTTAAACATAACATGCAAATTTTCCATATTATATTATAAGAACATTTTAAATATATCATTTAATTTTTCCAGGTTATTCAATTGTTTTACTATTTTGCATAATTCATGTATTGTATGAATTCGTCATCTCAAAATTCTTATTTCTATGATTCTTAGTTTTATGTCATGTTAATATTTACTGTTCATTATTCTATTATACTATAAACCATGTTTTATGATTATTTAAATTTTCTTTTCAATTTATATATATTATCTTCATAAAGTATAAGAGACACATTTCTATCTTTCTATCAATACATTTAAATATAGGTGCGAAATCTTACATAATTTCCACATAATCATGATTATAGATCATTAATATTTATAAATACTTGATACAATATTAACACTTCTCTTGTTAATTTTCTTTCTATCAATATATTAAATATAGGTGCAATATCTTAGACAATTTCCACATAATCAATTATAGATCATTAATATTTATAGATATTTGATACAATATTATCATTTAATCTCTTGTTGATTTTATGATAACTAAAGTGACATATCATATATTATATTTATGTGTAACAATGTTTACAGAAATAAGAATTTTATTTTAATTATTATTTTTCTCTAAACTTCTAATTTGATATTTATATTTTATCATTGTTCAACCTTTTTGAACAAATGTATCCACAGTTTGAAACTACATAACATTCAAATTTTCCACGTTATTTTATAAGAATATATCATTCAATTTTTCCACTTTATTCAATTGTTTTACTATTCTGCATAATTCATGTACTGTATGAATTCACCATCTCAAAATTATTATTTCTATGATTCTTAGTTTTATGTCATGTTAATATTTACTGTCAATTATTCTATTATACTATAAACCAAGTTTTATGGTTATTTAATTTTTTTTTTCAATTTATATATATTATCTTCATAAAGTATAAGAGACACATTTCTCTTTCTATCAATACATTTAAATATAAGTGCGAAATATTAAATAATTTCTACATATAATCATGGATTATATAATATTTATAAATACTTGATACAATATTAACACTTCTCTTGTTAATTTTCTTTCTATCAATATATTAAATATAGGTGCAATATCTTAGACAATTTCCACATAATCAATTGTAGATCATTAATATTTATAGATATTTGATACAATATTATCCTTTAATCTCTTGTTGATTTTATGATAACTAAAGTGACATATCATATATTATATTTATGTGTAACAATGTTTACAGAACTAATAAATTTATTTTAATTATGATTTTTCTCTAAACTTCTAATTTGATATTTATATTTTATCATTGCTCAACCTTATGCACCAATGTATCCGAAGTTTGAAACTTTACTATACAACTACTAACCTTAGCGAATGACTTATAACACGATATAGTGAAATATTGTCTCCAAGATGCTTATTTTTAGGGTATTTTTGTCTTTTGATTAATTAAATATTTTTTCATTTATTTTTGTTGCATCTTTCTCCTCCAACCATTAGTTTGCTAATGGCTGCTATTGGTTGCCTATCACTAGTATTATTCACAAATGTTGGTGATGATACTATTATAAAATTCTAAAATTCAGGTACCTATAATACTTAATTTTAGTTTGATAGATTAATATTTGAACCAAAGTCTCTATGTGTAACGCCCTGTTTCTTTAAAGCATAAAATCTTGTTTTGGCGTTACTTACTCTAGGAATAGACTCTTTATATAATAATAAAGATAAATAAAAATAGAAATAATTGGGAAATATTATTCCATAAAACATTGTTATGAAATACGAATTTTAGGAAAATGCAGCGGAAACGATTTTCTTGAAATTCCTTTCTTTACAAACACATTTTTAATTACCTTGAAAAGAGCGGTAGAATAAACATTTACATAAATACACATGTTTGAAATTTAGAAAGTAGAATTCTCTTTATTAAATTTTTCTACCACCTTGATAATATCTGCTACCAGCATTCACCGCTCGCATGCCATGTCCTGAATACTTTGCTGAAAACATTTTTACACATAGGGGTGAGTGCCAGAAAACACTCAGTGGGGTTCATTTGTACGGTGGAGGGGATACATAAAATATCTTAATCATATCATATACATATACATATACATATACATATTACACATTGCGGACTCCTGAGTAGTCCCTTGAAAACCGTCTGGATAGATATCCAAAGAAAATCAATTAGGGCCCCAAGCCGACCCTGTGGGTTTTTACACCCTCATATCGGGTTTCGAAGAATACCCTCTTTCTTGGGTTTCCGAAGAATACCCTACTTCGCATGAAAGCACCTGCGCAATTACGTTTTCACATTGTGGTTCTCATATAACACATAGTACACGTTATTCACGTTCACGTAAGTTCATATAATTCATGACAAATGTGAATAGACAAGTAAAATCCTTTGTCATGTATTGGTTTCTAAAAAAAACCCCTCTTGTACGGGTATTATCCTGACTCTTCATTATATGAAACCAGTCGCATTTGTATACCTTGAAATCCTTAACCTTAGAGAACATATAATTTACTCAAAAATCAATCATATAATAATAACGATCAACTTGAAATCAACTTCACTTGATTACTGAATTTAATGTCATGTAATACAATAAGTATCACTTAACAAATTGTACAATTAAAAACACATTTATTTGATAGGATTTTACCCCCACCTCAAATATTCTTCGATCATGTTCAAAAGATTCGTCGCCCTTCTCTTTCTTTATTCCTGCCCTTCGTCTATAAATCCTACATGGCGTAGAAACTCGACTTAGTGTCTAATTTTACTGTATATGCTCGGAATAAATAGTAAAATAAACCCTAAAAAAGAACGATAATCGGTGATTCTAGGATTAGGGTTTATTCGAATCTAGGGTTTATATGATCATAGTCTCTCACTAGGATTTTCCTTGCTTAACAGTGGTTCGCCATATTTTTCGTATCATTTTAGAAGTCATTCTAGCCTTTCCTAGCGTCGCAGAATATAATACGCATAAAATATAAAGGTTTGGGGGTCATAAAATAACATTCAATACGGTATAGGGTTCAATTTATAATTGTAGCAAAGTTCTTGGGTCAAAATATTATTTCAGCAAAGTTTAGGGGTTAAAATGTAATTTAGGTAAAGTCTGGAGGTAAATATGCAATTTCTATAAAATCTGGGGGTCATATTATAAATCCTGTAAAGTTTTGGGGTCAAAGTCTAAGTCCCTCTAATTTCAGGGACTGAAATGCAAAATACTCAAAGTCCTATGGTTTGACTGCAAATAGGCATTTTAGTTTTATTGGACATAAGTCCTTGGAATTAAATCAATTTCTAAAACCAGCCCCCCAAAACTGCTCCACCACCACCGCTGTTGCTATCCACCGGCAGCACCACACACGCACATGCCTCCTCCGCACGGTGCCTCCCCCTCATTTCCCCAGCCCCGTCGCCACCCACACACACCCTTCCTCCCCCCGATTTTACAGCACGGCGCTGCCGCCCGGCGGTGCCCCAAACCCCCAAAACACAGCACGGTGGCGCCGCTCACGATGCCGTCCCCCTCCTTCACCGTCTCTGCACGGCACTGCCCCGTTGCGGCGGCGCCTGTCAGGATGATCGTTGCTTGGGAGTTACTTTTCATAATTCTATTACAAAGTCGTGTGTCACTTGTAAAATCGCACTACTTATTCCTTTGTTTTGTTTGTTTTGCGTTTAAGTTCCAACGGCGTCATTTAGGTAAGTGTCTCACACGACGCCCTTTAGATCACCATCTCCATGTGAGTATATAGATACATATGCATGCATGTATTGGAGAATAATCAATAAACCGAATTCAAATCTTTTTCCCAAATTCTTTTTCTCGAAACTTCACCATTTTCATCACAATCGAACTCGATCCTTCGTGATCGTGACATTTGGCCTCAGAGCCAGGTTGCGGATTATGGCTACAAAGAACCATGGGTAGAGGATTGATGTATTGGAATCGCAGTTGGCAGATCTAGTAGCTGGTCAAGTTCAAGCTGAAGCTCGAATTGAATCGAAGCTGGAGAGCTTAGGAGAAATGTTGAAGGCTCAGATCATTAATGTGTTGAAAGAGCATCATCATACTTCAGATGGTAAAGGTAAGAAATCTGCTAATTCTACTCTTCTATCTATCAATTCGGGATCTAGTTCTGGAATTAAGGATAACAATGAGTCTGGAGTATTATCTCCAATACCTATGGGTAGAGTTCATGGATCTCAGGGGCTACATAGTGGAAGACCTTTTAAACTAGAATTTCCTAAATTCAGTGGTGAGAATCCAAGGATGTGGATAAGGAAATGCAATAAATACTTTTCATACTATGAACTATCAGATTATGATAAATTGAGTTTGATAGCCATGAATTTAGAAGGAGCAGCAGATAATTGGTTTGTGGAATACATTGATGAAAGGAGAGGGTTATCATGGAGTGATTTTTCTAAAATGGTGTTAGAGAGGTTTATGAATCCAAATGGTGGAAGCTTAATTGCTCAGTTCAATAAGCTTAGACAACATGGATCTGTGCAAAGTTATATTCAGGAATTTGAGGAGCTGAAGGCTTTGATGAAGGAATGTAATCATGGATTATCTAGTGAGTACTTCATAGAAAGCTTCATTGGTGGTTTGAGAGAAGAGATTGGGAAGTTGGTGGCTATACAGAAACCTGGATCATTGCTAGCTGCAACTCAGTTGGCTCTGCAGCATGAACATATAGTTCATCTCCTTACTTAGAATCAGAAGATTAACACTAAATTCACTCCAATATCAACAGCAGGAAGTAACAAAGTTGAACCTCCTGTTGGAAAGCCTAAGTATCCACCAATCAAACGGTTGACTCCTGAAGAAATGAAGAGTAGAAGAGAAAATAATCTATGTTTTAACTGTGATGAGGTATTTCACATAGGGCACAAGTGTAAGAGATTATATCTTATTCTAGCTGATGATGAATCTGAACTTACTGTAGAGACACTAGAGTTGGAAGGAGATCTAGATGACCATAAAGAGTTACATATATTTCTAAATGCAGTGGCTGGATACACTTATGCTAATACCATTAAGCTATTGGGAAAATCAGCAGGTCAGGAATTGGTTATATTGCTGGACTCTGGGAGCACACATAGCTTCCTACACCTTAAGACTACTGAGAAACTTAGGTGTGTAATAGAGTATACTAATCCATTGACTGTCACTGTGGCTGATGGAAACAAAATTAAGTGCAACTCTAAGTGTCCCTAATTTGAATGGGAGATGGGAGAATGTAGGTTCATCACTCCAGTTAGGTTATTGAAGTTGGGTGGCTGTGATATGGTGATTGGAGTAGATCTGCTGAGTCAATTGGGACAGATCCTGTTAGACTTCAAGGAACATACTGTGCAGTTCAATATGAAGGGAAAAGAGATCAAATTGCAAGATATTCAACCTGAGATGAGAATGAGCATGCTTTCTGCTGAGCAAATGGGGAGAGTAGTTCAGAAGGAACAACCAGATATGAAAGCTTTTCTTTGTGTGGTCTCTGTTCAAGAAGACACCAAAGACAAGGATCAAGCACCAGAAATCTTATCTTTGCTAAAAGAATATGAGCAGGTGTTTGAGATGCCTAAGGAGCTATCTCCACAGAGAATGATGGACCATAGGATTCCAATCAAAGCTGGAATGGAGCCTATCAAGCAACAGGCCTACAGGTATCCCTTACTTCAGAGGCAAGAAATAGAAAAGTTAGTGAAAGAGATGCTACTTACTGGAGTTATTAGACCAAGTGTTAGCCCTTATTCTTCTCCAGTGCTGCTAGTTAAAAAGAAGGATGAGAGCTGGAGATTTTGTGTGGATTATAGGAGGCTCAATGCTATGACAGTAAAGGATAGCTATCCAATTCCTCTAATTGATGATCTACTGGATGAGCTGAGTGGAGCACAGGTGTTTTCAAAGATTGATCTTAGGGCTGGCTATCACCAAATTAGGGTGATTGAAGAGGATATACCTAAGACTGCTTTTGTGCTTGCCTCTGGTTTATATGAGTTCATTGTAATGCCTTCTGGACTAACAAATGCACCTGCTACTTTTCAAGCTGTGATGAATAAAGTCTTCTGTGAATTTTTGAGGGATTTTGTCTTGGTGTTCTTTGATGACATTCTAATATACAGCAAGAGTATGGAGCAGCACATTTACCACTTGAAGATAGTCTTTGATATCCTTGTCAGAAATAGCCTCTTTGCCAAGCTATCCAAATGTGTGTTTGGTCAGAGTGAAGTGGAGTATTTGGGGCATGTCATAAGTAGTACAGGAGTGAGAGCTGATAATGGAAAGATCTTAGCTATGTTGCAGTGGGCCCAACCTAAATCAGTGAAAGCTTTGAGGGGATTTTTGGGATTAACTGGCTATTACAGGAAATTTGTAAGGAATTATGGCATTATTGCCAAACCCCTTACTAATTTAACTAAGAAAGGGAAATTTGTCTGGACCAAGGAAGCTGAACATGCCTTTGATGTATTGAAGAAAGCTATGTCTACTGCTCCTGTGCTACAATTGCCAGACTTCACTAAACCTTTCATTGTGGAGACTGATGCTTGTTATAGTGGATTAGGAGCAATGCTGATGCAAGATCACCATCCACTTGCCTTCCTCAGTAAAGCTTTAGGTGCCAAGAATTTAGGATTGCCCATTTATGAGAAAGAATTTTTGGCCATCATCTTGGTTGTGGAGAAATGTAGATCCTACCTATTACATGCACCTTTTGTTATCAAAACTGATCAAATGAGTCTCAAGTATCTTTTAGAGCAGAAAATATCAACACCATTACAACACAAGTATTTGACTAAGTTGTTGGAGTTTGATTATAGAATTGAGTTCAAGAAGGGCACTGAAAATAGAGCAGCAGACGCACTATCTAGAAGGGATTCAGAAGTAGCTGAATGCTTGGCCATCACTACTCTACAGCCAGTGTGGGTGCAAGAGATTCTTAAAAGTTAATATCATGACTCAGCCATCCAATCCATCATAGCTGAGTGTGTGGCTATTCCAATGAATGTCTCTTATTACAGCTATCATCAAGGGTTACTGAAGTACAAAAGAAAACTGGTGGTAGGGAATGATACTACTTTGAGAAGTCAGATCATCACATATATGCATGACTAGTGTTGGAGGCCATTCTAGGGTGAATGCTACATATCAGAGATTATCTACTACATTTTGGTGGCCTGGAGTAAAGCAAGAAGTTCAGCAGCATGTTCAGAAATGCCATGTTTGTCAACTGAGTAAACATGAGAATATCCAATATCCTGGCCTCTTACAACCTCTACCTATTCATGCTCAGGCTTGGACACAAATATCCATGGACTTTATTGAACAATTGCCTACCTCAGCTGAGAAGAATGCTATTTGGGTGATAGTGGATAGGCTTACTAAATACAACCATTTTATCCCTCTCTCTCACCCTTACAATGCTTCTCAGTTAGCTACTATCTTCTTGGACAGCATCTACAAGTTACATAGACTGCCTTGTGGAATTGTTTCAGACAGAGACAAGATCTTCACTAGCACTTTTTGGCAACAACTCTTCAAACTTATTAGAGTTGAGCAGCATCTAAGCACTGTGTACCATCCTCAAACAGATAGACAAACTGAAAGGGTTAATCAATGCCTAGAAACTTATTTGAGGTGTATGTGTGGAGTCAATCCTAAGTTGTGGGTAACCTGGCTTCCTATGGCTGAATTTTGGTATAATACTTCATTTTATACATCTTTGGGAGTTAGTCCTTTTGAAGCTCTCTACGGTTTTAAGCCAATTCCTTTAGTGGGAGGTCCCTATTTACATTGTGCAGTGGAGGGTGTTAATCAGATCCTTAGGGATAGACAAGCTACTCAAGAACAACTCAAGGCTTCTTTGCTCAAGGCTCAGGAACTAGGGGTGTGCATCGGTCGGTTCGGTAGCCGAACCGAACCGAATTTCCAAAACTGAATTAACCGAAATTTGTAATTGAAAAAACCGAACCGAACCGAATAGTGAAGAAAACCGATTAGAAACTGAACCAAAATAGTTGGTTCGGTTCGTCACAAAATCGAAATAACCGAAATTTATATTTCTTTTAATTTCTCATAAGTCAAAACTTAGTAATTAAGATGCGATTTTTAACAAAGTAAATACTTCAACCATCAAAATTTAATTTTGGACAAAATAGCAAAATAAGATCAAACCGAAGTCTAAAATCAGATCAAAGTTAAAACAATAAATAGCAAAAAAACTATAATGTCTCCGAACCATAATTAAACCACCAAAGTCTAATTTTAAACATAACAAAAGAATTTACAACCAAATCCTCCAACAATAAAAATATATATTTAGATGAAGATATATATCTATAACAATACACATTTATATGGTAATATTTAATAAAAGCATATACAATATATTCATATGATTTATATTTCGGTTCGGTTCAGTTATTTTTCATTCAAAACCGAACCGAACCGAACCATCCGAATTTTTCAAAAATTAAAACTGAAACAGAACCGAATTAAAAATAACCGAACCAAAATTAGTATTTCGGTTCAGTTCGGTCGGTTAATTCGGTTTTAACCGAATTGTGCACACCCCTATCAGGAACACATGAAGTGGTATGCTGATCACAAAAGGACTGAGAGAGTGTTTTCTGTTGGGGATTGGGTCTACCTCAAGCTCAAACCCTATAGACAAAGTCACTACATAAGAGCAAAGTGTGGAAGCTCAGTCCAAAGTTTGCTGGTACATTCTAGGTTCTTGCCAAGGTCGGCTTGGCTACTTACAAGCTTGCTCTTCCTTCATCTGCCAAGATCCATCCTGTCTTCCATGTTTCAGTCTTGAAGAAGAAGGTTGGGCCTCTTACTGCGGTCATGGATACTTTACCTGAATTCGATGCAGATGGCCGCGTTCTCCTTAAGCATTTGGCTATATTGGCTAGAAGGTTGGTCAAAACATGGTGGTTCTCCGGCCACTCAGCTGCTACTCCGTTGGTCTCACTTGCCAGATGAAGAGGCTACATGGGAGTTCTATGAAGATGTGCCCGCTCGTTTTCCAGAACTCTTGGCTTGAGGTCAAGCCATGTCGAAGGAGGGGATATTGTTAGGATGATCGTTGCTTGGGAGATACTTTTCATAATTCTGTTACAAAGTTGTGCGTCACTTGTAAAAGCACACTGCTTATTCCTTTGTTTTTTTGTTTTGCGTTTAAGTTCCAACGGCGTCATTTAGGTAAGTGTCTCACACGACGCCGTTTAAATCACCATCTCCACGTGAGTATATAGATACATATGCATGCATGTATTGGAGAATAATCAATAAACAGAATTCAGATCTTTTTCCCAAATTCTCTCTCTCGAAACTTCACCATTTTCATCACAATTGAACTCGATCCTTCGTGATCGTGACAGCGCCCAACACCCTTCCCTCCCCTCATATCCCAGCCGCACGCACACACTATACTACACACACTCGCACCCTCACCTCTTTGCACGGCGACGCCACTCTCAGCGGTCCCACCTCTCACCCCCTCTCTCACACCCTTCGCATGGTGCCGCCGCACGACGGCGCCGCAATCACAGTCACACACACAGATATACATACACACACATCCAAAACACACATCGCACTCACACACCTCACGCACTACACGGCGCCGCCGTGAGCGGCGGCACCCAAGAACACATACGCACTCGGAGAGAATCAGAGAGAGAGAGAGAACGAGAGCGGCGGAGGTTCGAACGGAAAGAAACGGAACAATCTTTGAAGAAAACATTAAATTTACCCTTGAAGCACACCCAAGCTTTTTTGCAATTTTCCTCACTTTTCTCAATTAGGTAGGAAAGGGGAAAAATGATATGAAGATGATACACTTTGGTGGTGACACCAAACACACGTGTTGTGAGCGGAGGGGAGAGATGATGACAATGATTCTCCATAAAGATATTGGACCAAAAGTTTAGACTTCTATTTGGGTTGGAATGAAGATATGTGTTCTAGGACATGTGGGCCGCTAATGGGCTGAAAATAAGTTGCAATTGGGCAGCCATTTTGGGCTACAAATTGGGTTGCAACATGGACTTAACTTTGGATTGGATTGAGTTATATAAATTAGGCTATCTATTATTTGGGGTATTCCTTATCACAAAAACTTTTATGCATCCATGCACCTGAACCGACCATCATGTGTACGCGCGCTTCACGTGCCCTCACGCGTTCCCACGTGCCTGGGTGGATGCGCTCAAATCCACTCAAATTCGCTCTTTAAAGATACTTTTTAGTTGTGTTAAGGATACATTTTAGTTATGTTAAGGATACCTTTGAAATCCTGATTCCAGGTCACATACCACGTTATGTTAAGAATACCTTTTAGTTATGTTAAGCATACATTTAGTTTATGTTAAGGATACATTTAGTTATGTTAAGAATACCTTTTGGTTATATTAAACATACTTTTAGGTTATGTTAAGAATACCTTTAGGTGATGTTAAGGATACCTTTGAAATCGTGATTCCAGGTTCCTTTGAAATCCTAATTTAATACCCTTAGAATTCGCTCCAGGTCACATACATTTACATTATATTAAGAATATTTTTAGGTTATGTTAAGGATACCTTTATGTTATGTTAGAGATATCTTTGTGTACAAATTAAATGTGTAACACAACTATGTTATGGATAAGATATCAATTTCAAGTAATTCCGTAGGTGATCACTGAACCTCATGATACTCTTTAACAACCACTGGTTTATGTGGGTTATCTGTGAGTGAGCTCTGCTTTAGCTCAGGTCATGAGATAAGAAGGCAGTGATGATGCATCGAGGCTGGAACAAAAGTAAAACCCACGCCAGGTCTCTGCATCGGATATAGGTAGTAGATAAAGCGAATCGAATCCTATTTCCATGCCAATCAAACGATGGTGGCTCCATACTGGTAATAATGTAGTATTGGCAAGACTAAGGACAAGAACAAGAACAATAGGATAACTCAATCAATACCAGCCATGCCGCGGTCCGGCAGCAGCAACTCAAACTCTACCTGCTTTTACGCGTTGGCTTGACTGTACGGTTAATGAAAGGAGATATAATAGACACTCGAGCCCTCGCTCTGGGCTCTCGTTGCCTTTAGAACTCCTTCCATTAACCTCTCAACTCGCTCACAGACCTCAGTTTGCTACGTTGCTGGTTTTCTCTTGTTGCTGATTTTGTTCCTGAAATCTTGGTCCATACTACACCAGGTGGTGGATCAGAGTGAAGAGCAGACTCCCGTGTGAGGAGCTCAACCTTCGGATCCAGTCTATGGTGCGGTCATATTATGACCAGCACAAGAACAAGGAGCTACATTAACTCATAGCTACAAGTAAGGTGCTCCATATTATATTCCTTGTCAGGAATAGTAGGAGCAGTAGCTGCAAGAGATGTGCTCCTTATTCAATTACCTCCTGGAGTCGGTAATTGTAGGAGCTTTAACTACAAGAGTAGCTACAAGTATGGTGCTCCTTACTGCATTCCTTCAGATGCTTCAGGAATGCTAAGAGCATTAACAAGGGCTACAAGAAGGTAGGCCCTTACTCAATTCCTTTAAGGGAATTGTCGAGCCGGTAGTGTAGCTACATTAATACATGACTCATAACTCTTTAGTAGCCGCTGCCTCCATCCCTCCCTTTTTGGGAGTACGGGATGGGGCAGCTACAATAGAGCAAGGAAGATATACCGTTCGGGAATCTCCCCGAGCTTCCCTCACTACTGTTAGTAGTTATTCTTCCCATTAGGTTTCTAAAAAAGAGGATATCCTTCAATTTCAAGTAATTCCGTAGGTGATCACTGAACCTCATGATACTCTTTAGCAACCACTAGTTTATGTGGGTTATCTGTGAGTGGCTCTGCTTTAGCTCAGGTCATGAGACAAGAAGACAGTGATTGATGCATCGAGGCTGGAACAAAAGTAAAACCCGCGCTTAGGATGCGGAAGTCCTTGGTGAAAGCGTAAGACAAGACGTCAATGGTTGTCCCAAGAAGCCGGAGGATGATTCGAACAAAAGCCAATACGAAAGGTTGGCTTGGGATGGGTAGACCCATCTGTTTCATTCGTGTGCTGACGTGGGGCGCTAATAGTGCTACGCTATTTAGTGTAGCTATTAGCTGCATATTCTATACTCGACGACTCCACACTGCTCTAGACTAGATAGATTTTGGCAGAGTGGGATGATGGCTACAAGAACAACAGGAACTCAGTCAATACCAACTATTAACACTCGTTTTTGGTCGGTACGACCCTCTAACATAACATAAAGGTATCCTTAACATAACCTAAAGGTATGTCTGCCATAAAGTAAATGTATGAAATTTGGGCATAAAGGTATCCTTAACATAACATAAAGGTACCCCTAAACATTACCTAAATGTATCCTTAATATAACTTAAATGTATGTCTAATTTAACGTAAAATATATGAAATCTGGGCATAAAGGTATCCTTAACATAACCTAAAGGTATTCTTACACATTACATAAAGGTATCCTTAACATAAGTAAAAGTTATGACAAAAATTTTAAAAAGTTAGCGCAAAAAAAAAAAGGGGTCGGGTAACCCGGATCCTACCCGGTTGCATGGATCTAAGATCCATGCACCTGATGCACAAGAGAGTTACTCATTCCTTATTTGGGTCGAGATTTTATTTTGTATATGGGTTACAGATAATTGGTTCTTTGTATAACAATATCTATCGAGTCCAATCCCTATTAATTAAAAATGGGATGAAACAATTTAACACTATATATAATTTACTTATCATAAGAATTAATTAATACCTTGTATTAGTATTAATGGTTTGTTTTATCTCTTTCGCCAACTTAAAATAATCATAATTAATAATTAACTTTAGGTATCATAGTATTGTATTGAAATATTTTATACGTACCCCTATTGGCAGATTGATTTTTGAACTTAACTCTAAATCTCGAAAAGACAGATTAAACTTAAATTTCAGGAATTAACTTATAAAAATTCTCTTGAGCTCTTTTTAGAGCTTAATTTTATTTGGGGGTGTTACACTATGTCTTCCATATAAATCTCCATGGTTATTTAATTTCATTTCCTTTTGATTTTGGTAATTCAAACTTACTAATTTTTATATAAAGATAATTATATTTTACCTCCAATTTTGCTAGCTACGTCAGCAGTTTAATTATAGACCGATACAATGAAATATTGTCCTGAAGATGCTTTTTCTGGAGGGTATTTTTGTCCTTTGATTAATTAATTTCTCAATTATATTTGGTACTCGTTGATAACTGCCTCATCACCGCTAATGAAAAACCCTCAAAACTCCCATTTTCGTCTCAATGCCTATGTTTTTGGGTCAAATTCAACTACACATCATTTCATAAAATTTTCATAAAAATATGACAAAAGGCACACCAATACCATCAAATAATCCCCATCATAGTCGTAGAAAAAACTTCATGACTGTCCCTCAAGTTGAAACCGAAATTTCCTCTAAATCATAACAAAATGGCTCAATTTCTCTCGTTTATTCTTGAATTGAAGACATTATTTTGAGAATTTAAAATATAATAAGAACTATCGTGATTTCTATAAATTCTTCAAACTTACAGTCTCCACCCCAATACTTTTAAAAGATAAAAATACCCTTCGAAATAAATATCTTTAGGGGAATTTTCCACCGTCGACAACATTTGGTTGTCTATTAGTATCATTCGCAAAGGTTGGTAATGACATTATAAAATTCCAAAGTTCAGGTACCTATAATACTTAATTTTAGTTTGATAGATTATTTGAACCGAAGAAGTCTCTATGTCTTCCAAATAAATCTCCATGGTTATTTCATTTTATTTCCTTTTGATTTTGGTAATTCAAATTTATTGATTCTTATATAAAGATAATTATATTTTGCCTCCAATTTTGGTAGCTACGTCAGCAGTTTTGAAAATTTAAACAAAAAAAAAAATGATTGAAATTGAAAAAAATTAAAACATAGAGAACCAAAATTGAAAAACGAATACTTAATTATCAAAAAAATGGAAATTGTCTTACATATAAAACCAAAATTGAAATTATCCATAACTTCTAATAGTACAATACTGTAATAAAAATATTAAATTTATAGTATAATTTTTTTTCATAAGCTTTTAATATATCATTGAAAAGCTTTTTAAATTATATTAATATGAAACTAATTTTAGTCTCAAATTTAAAATGTTATAGAAGAAAAATAATCAATTCATATAATTTTTTTTCTAGAAGAGTTGTAAATGTAAAGGACTCTAGAAAAATATATAAATATTAAATTACATTATCCTTAATAAAGAGTTTTATTTAATTAGAACTCTATTTCACATCAATCAAATTTAATCATGAGGGTTAAATTTGACATTACAAAAAATGGACGAAATATCCATACTTATATAGCGTTATTATATTATATTATAGATAGATATAAATATATACTTCACATGTGTAGCAATTAGCATGCAGGTCCAAATCGCACGTGGTGTCAAGAATTTTAGGTTTTCGGACTTATTTTGCTGACATGGCATTACCAATTTTAAAAGAAAAGCAAAATTATTAAAAAAAGTATTAAAATTAATAAATAAATATCTAAAATAAAACAATAAAAATTAATTACAGAAATTCTAATTTTGTGCGCAGACCACGCCTTCATCAGGACTTGCACAATAAATCCATTTTCTCATCACTGGGAATCGTAAGTCTGTTCATTGATGTTTCTTGCCTTCGAAGATCGATTCACTATTTGGTGTTTAATTTTAGAGTGGAAAAATTCAATTTTGGTTCTACTCTAAAGGTGTCGTGTCGTCCGATTTTGTTCCTTTTAATTTCCGATTTTCAATTTTAGTCCTGCTGTTGAAAAATCTGTCCAATTTTAATCCTCTTTTCGCCTGAATTTGTATATTCCGGCCAATTTTCAGCGAGTGAAACGCAATCTCCCCCAAATTCATGATTTCATTCAACTTATGCTTACATGTCTATTATTTTCGCATGTGTAATTGTTTTTTTGTATTTTTTTACCACCTGAATAACCACATCACTTGGCACATCATTTATTTGTATTTAAATAAACAAAAAATGATATAGAAAAATTGCAGAAAAAAATAGAACTGATTCAACTAACTAAATAAATCCTGGATTCCCAATAAATCACTAATTGAGAGACAAGAAAAAATCAAAATCAGTAGTGCAAAAACTAATTAAACTTAGCATTGAACTTGGACGATGAGTTTGATGAAGGGAAAAATTGATTTTGTAGCAGAGGAAGGGTGGTCGGCTTCAGATTTGAGGACGATTTTCACGATCATCAGCAGTAGAGCGAATCTAAGGGCAGTGGAGGCGAGATCTGAGACGGCATGAGTGTGGTTGGGTGGAGATGAGAAATTTATCTGAAGCGTTGTTTGCATCGACCTTAGACGGAGATGACGAATAGGCACCAGGTGTAGGATAGAAGAGACCGTGGAATTGGCAACACACAACTTACATACACTCAATTTGAACAACAATAATAATTTGAACAAATAGGATGATTGTTTCTTTATTTTGTGTGAGTTGGATTTGGGGAACGTTTTTCTGTTCCTTTTTTTGTTTTTTTAATTGAATTTTATTTTTAATTTTTCTTATTAATTGCAATTAATTGAGTTTCATTGTTTTTTCTTTTTCTCTGAAATGCAATTATTGATGTGGCAAATGTTTTAACAATTTAGATAGTAAATCAGAACAAAAATAAATTCCACATATGAAAAAGTATGAAAAGGATCGTCACGTAAGCATGAGTTTTATAGAATATCACTGTGAGTAATAAATTTATTCCTCTGAAGATTATGGATCCGAGCAATTGCTAATAAAATTTTATGACAAGTCAGTTGCAAATATTGTAATCTGAAAACCTGATGTACGTAGTAAAATGAATTGTTTTACAGATCATATACAAAGTGCTAAATTTAGATACACTTGAACAATCTTCGGGGAGATTTAATGACGTGATAATCGAACATATCATAATATCTACAAAAAATTTATAATTAATTTATATAGTGAAAAAAAAAAGTTTAAAGATAATACAGTAAAATGTTTTACTTAACAATTATGGGTGGGACTATACACACCTCATAATTTACTTAACACACCTCATTTAAAATGTATAAAATTATACTTTTCGAGTGTGTTAAATAAGTTGTGGGGTATGTTATGTATATTCTCATCCTTATATAAAAAGACAAATCTATCCAAAAATAGGTTGGCATCTTGAACTCTTCAATCTTTCGTGTGGTGTGGATTTTTCACCTTTATGAAGGGTGATGTGGACAAGTAAGCAATAATATGACAAGTGGTGTGCCTTGTTCTCCATTATTATGAAATTATTTCAATAATTGGTTTGCGTTTGGTTTGGTATTGGTCTAAATCAGTCCAACATATGGGTTAGGTTTGCGTTTGGTTTGGTATTGGTCTAAATGACATACATGAATTCGAAGTTGTATATATATTTACTTAATGTTTCAAATATGGAAATATTTGGAATTTCTTAAATTACGTTTTTTTTTTTTAAATTTATGGGTTAGAGTAAATTACGTTTTTTTTTTTAAAATTTATGGAAGATGGCAGATTTACTTGAAAATCTAAAAAAGTTTATTAATTCGGGAGAGTCTTTCCTTTAAAAAAATTTGTAGAATCTAGTAGTTGTGAAGTGTAACTCAGAAATCATGATATATGGATATGCTAATTCGGGTTGCAGATCCTGCTGATCAAGGAACCGAAATTGGTTTACTTAGAACCAGATTAATTCTGGGCGAACCGAGCGCGAGCTAGCTGCTGTTACTGCATGGACCGGATTTTGTGTTTTAGGGCTTAATTAGGATTCTTATGCGATTTCAAGATTTGTAACAGAAATTAGTTATTCGTTAGCGGTTATTTTGGGGAATCAGTTGAGTGGTTTTGTAGTCTATATAAGCATGTATATTGGGTAGAAGAAAGATCATTATTCCATACGTAAATCAGTGAGATTAAGTGAGCTGAAGTGTGCGTGAGGGAGTTGGAATATTCTGAGTGTTTGAGTGATCTTGTAACTTCGATTTATTCTTCGTTTCTTAATGAAAACTTCTGATTCTTGTTGCCGTGAATGTAGGCTCAAGTGGTAGAGGCGAACCACGTAAATTCTCGTGTTGCTATTCATTTTTTGTGTATGTTTGATCTAATCAAAGTAAGCAGCGCATACTAGGGTTTTCTTGGAGTTCTTGGAGTGTGCATCTTCATTTGCTCTCGTTCTTGGCCTGATTATTTCAACAATTGGTACCGTCTGTGGGAAGTGAAGACGCCGGGGATGACCGGAATGAAGCTGGACATTGAAAAGTTCTCAGGTGTTGAGGACTATAACCTCTGGAAGGTGAAAATGGAGGCCCTCTTAGTGCAGAATGGCTGGGAGGAAGCACTTGTGGAAGGATTGGGTGTGTCAACTCCAGAACTAATTCAGAAAAGGCTTGATGTGTGCAAGAAAGCAAGGAGTGCAATCATCCTATGCTTGAGTGGCACAGCATTGCGAGAAGTGTGCAAAGAAACCACTGCACAAGCAATGTGGAAGAAGCTCGACACTCTGTACATGACAAGAACTCTGGCCAATCAACTCTATCTCAAACAAAAGTTGATTTCATTCAAGATCACTGATGAAAAGAAGATCCTAGAGAAATTGAATGAGTTCAACAAGATCGTGGACGATCTGGAGAACATAGATGAGAGGCAAAATAATGAAGATAAGACTCTCTTACTTCTCAACTCTCTTCCTTAACCTCTAGAACATTTCAGGGATACTCTCATTTATGGGAGGACAACTCCTCTAACCTTGGAAGAAGTTCAAATGTCGATCAAGACAAAGATGATATCTGGGAGCTTGGATACTAAGCCATAAACTCAGGCAGAAGGGCTCAATATCAGATACAAGGAGAACAAGAAAGGAAAGGGGAAGAGCCAACAAAAGCCTCAATCTGATCAAAAGGCTAATGCTGAATCTACAAAGACAAGGAAGTGTTATCCTTGTCATAAGCCTGGACATTTGAAGAAAAATTGTCCAGAAAGGAAGAAGAACCAACCTACAAGCCAACCTCAATAAGCATCTGTAGCTGAACAAGCCTATGAACCGGCAGATATGTTGTGCATTGCTAGCTCACAACTAAAAAATGATTGGGTTTTGGACTCAGGATGCTCATTCCACATGTGTTAATTAGATCATGGTTTTGTGAACTTAAAACCGAAGATGGTGGCCTGGTCCTCCTAGGCAATGATCAGTCTTGCAGGGTGGCTGGAATAGGAAAAGTTAAGTTGAGGCTACATGATGGAAGGATAAGAATTCTATCTGAAGTGAGGTACATCTCTTCCCTTAAAAGAAATCTTATTTCTCTTGGATTACTAACTTCTACAGGTTATCAATTCAAGTCTCAAGAAGATCAGATTCTAATTACTAAGGGAGTAGACCTAGTGCTAAAAGGAAGGAAGTCAAATAGATTATACATCCTGGAAGGCTCTGCAGTATCAAGAGAATCTGCAGCAATTAGGGATGTTTCTCAATCAGAACTATGGCACAAGAGATTGGGACATCTTGGAGCCAAACCTCTGCAAATATTAGCTAAACTAAACCTCTTAGGAGATTCTAAGATCACTGCTATAGATCACTGTGAGCAATGCATACTTGGAAAATCAAAGAAAAGCTCTCTTCCTGCTGTGGCTCATCATGCTACTCAAAGGATATTTGAGTATGCCCACTCAGATATATGGGGTCCCTCAAGAATTGAAACTCATGGTGGAGGTAAGTATTTTTTAACCTTCATAGATGATTTCTCAAGAAAAGTATGGATCTATATTCTGAAGCATAAGAATGAAGCATATGAAAATTCAAATAATGGGTGATCATGCTAGAAACTAACACAGGGAAGAAGCTTAAGCATTTAAGAACTGACAATGGCCTTGAGTATTTGTCAGAGGAATTCCTAGTCTTTTGCAGGGATAGAGGGATAATGAGACATAGGACAGTAGAAGCAACTCCACAGCAAAATGGGATTGCAAAAAGGCTGAATAGGACACTAGTAGAGAATGTGAGATGCATGCTAAATGATGCTGGACTTCCAAGGAGCTTTTGGGGTGAAGCAGTGTCCACAACTGCTGTTATTCTCAATAAGACCCCCTCTTCAGCTATAAACTTCATAACTCCAGATGAGGTATGATATGGTAAGCATTCAAATTACTCATCTCTTAAAGTCTTTGGTTGTTTGGCATATGCACATGTAAGGCAGGACAAGCTAGAACCTAGGGCTGTGAAGTGTATCTTTATAGGTTATCCTAGGGGAATAAAAGGCTTTAAACTGTAGTGCTTCGATCCAAATCACCAAAGGTGTTTTGTAAGTAAAGATGTTACCTTTAGAGAAGATATAATGGGGTATAAAAGGGAAAATCCACAAGAAACTGCAGCTTTAGATACAGATGGAATTGATACTCCAATTCAGGTAGAGATAATGACTCAGCAGGGTGAAATCGACCAAGCTATTCATGACGAACCTGAAGGAAATGAACCTCATGACAATGACAATGAAGAAGCACATCAAGATCAGGATGATTTTACAACACGATTTCCATATTTGGGTGTAATGGTAAGGGATAGAGAAAGAAGAGAAATCCACCCCCAAACAGGTATGGTCAAGCTGATTTTGTGTCTTATGCTTTAAGTGTGGCACAGGACATAGAGTATGAGGAGCCAAGGAACTACAAAGTTGCTATTCAGTCAAAAGACAGAGATAAATGGATGCAAGCCATGCATGAAGAACTGCTCTCTCTTGAAAAGAATAAAACTTGGCAGCTTGTAGATAAACCACCTGCACATAAGGTGATAGGAAGCAAGTGGATCTTCAAGAGGAAAATTAAAGTGACAGGTAAAGAATCAATCAAATTCAAGGCACGATTAGTTGCAAAGGGATTCACACAAAGAGAATGTATAGATTTCAATGAGATTTTCTCTCATGTGGTAAAGCATGTTTCTATTAGAATTTTGCTTGCTCTAGTGGCTCAGTTTGACATGTTGTTACACCAACTTGATGTTAAGACTATTTTTCTTCATGGAGATTTAGTTGAAACGTTATACATGGACCAGCCTGAGGGATTTATATTACCAGGAAATGAAAGAAAAGTGTGTTTGCTTAAAAGATCTCTTTATGGTCTAAAACAAAGTCCTAGGCAATGGTATAAACGTTTTGATAATTTCATGATTAGCATTGGCATGGTTAGGTGCAAGCATGATAGTTGTGTATACTTAGAAATGAGCAAAGATGCTGTTGTAACATACCTCTTACTATATGTATATGATATGTTAATAGCTAGTAGAAGCATGGATAGGATAGACTCCTTAAAAACTAAACTTAAAGACCAGTTTGACATGAAAGATCTAGATGAAGCTAGAAGAATTTTGGGCATGAATATTCAGAGAGATAGAACAAGGAATAGGTTGTTTCTGTATCAAACTGATTACATTGTTAAAATGCTCAAAAGGTTTTGTATGAACTTAGCTAAGACAGTGGTAACACCCTTACCTGCTCATATTAAATTAAGTAAAGTTCAATCGCCAACCACAGAAGATGAATTGAATCATATGAATGGTGTTCTTTATGCTAGCTGTGTAGGGAGTATAATGTATATAATGGTTTGTACTAGGCCTGATTTAGCTTATTCTATGAGCTGTGTGAGTAGATTCATGGCAAACCCTGGTAAAACACATTGGGAAGGGGTTAAATGGATGTTTAGATACATGCATGGAACCAGGAATCATGGTCTATCTTTTGTGAAACAAGCTGATTGGACTGATCTTTTAGAAGGGTATGTAGACTCTGATTTTGCAGGAAACTTGGACAATCGAAGATCATTCATAGGATATGTGTTCACACTCTATGGAACAACTATCAGCTGGAAGTCTATGCAACAACAAGTAGTAGCTCTATCCACAACCGAGGCTGAGTATTTAGCCATGACTGAAGCAATCAAAGAAGCCATTTGGTTACAAGGCATGCTGAGTGAGTTAGGAGTTAATCAAGCAAGAGTTCCAGTACATTGTGATAGCCAGAGTGTTTTACAGTTAGTGAAGCATCAAGTATTCCATGAGAGGTCAAAACACATAGATGTGAAATATCATTTTGAGAGGGAAGAGATTGAAAAGAGGATAATTCAAGCTAAGAAGATTTATACTGAGGAGAATCCAGCTGACATGCTAACTAAGGTGATACCAGGTGTAAGGTTTCATTACTGCATGAGATTGATTCAAGTTACAGAAGTCAAGTAAAGCAAGATGTTCAAGTGCAGCAAGGTGAAGAAAGATTTCAGAGTGAAGGTGGAGAATTGTGAAGTGTAACTCAGAAATCATGATATATGGATATGCTAATTCGGGTTGCAGACCCTGCTGATCAAGGAACCAGAATTGGTTTACTCAGAATCGGATTAATTCTGGGCGAACCGGGCGCGAGCTAGCTGTTGTTACTGCATGAACCGGATTTTGGGTTTTAGGGCTTAATTAGGGTTCTTATGCGATTTCAAGATTTGTAATATAAATTAGTTATTCGTTAGCGGTTATTTTGAGGAATCAGTTGAGGGGTTTTGTAGTCTATATAAGAATGTATATTGGGTAGAAGAATGATCATTATTCCATACGTAAATCAGTGAGATTAAGTGAGCTGAAGTGTGCGTGAGGGAGTTAGAATATTCTGAGTGTTTGAGTGATCTTGTAACTTCGATTTCTTCTTCGTTTCTTAATGAAAACTTCTGATTCTTGTTGCCGTGGATGTAGACTCAAGTGGTAGAGGTGAACCACGTAAATTCTCGTGTTGCTATTCATTTTTTTGTGTATGTTTGATCCAATCAAAGTAAGCAATGCAGACTAGGGTTTTCTTGGAGTTCTCGGAGTGTGCATCTTTATTTGCTCTCGTTCTTGGCGTGATTATTTCAACAGTAGTCATTACTGCATTAGCTAGATTCATGTAATGACTCCTAAATCTGAGCCTTTCTTGTTGTATTTGAGATGCATAATTTGAAGAATATTTAATAAACATATCTTTTGAGTCTCTTGAACATTTATATAAGAAGGATTTTTTCTTAATTAGTTCTTTGCATTTGTAGTGAAGAATAAACCATCTCATAAATCAAGTTATTAAAACAACTAACTCACAATCCACGTATCAGAATTCACATGTAAATTAGTAAACCTGAATTTAATTTATAAGAGAATATAATTTTTTTTGTATTTGTATTTGTATTTGTATTTGGTGAACTCCTCAAATCTAAACTTTTCTCTTTGTATTCTTATGTGGAATTTGTTTGACTCTTATGACATACTCAATAGAAACTTTATTTAAATCATGATGCACACCATTATTTCCATATCAAACCATGCCAAACCAAGTTATTATTAATACAACCATTTTCGTCAACCTTTCAAAACCAATATAATATTTCATCTGCAATGTAAAGTGTTGGGAAATATTTGAGTATGTTTTAATGAGACAAAACCTTAGAAAAGTAACCCTCAATTTATAAGCATAACCTATCTTATAAGGTTATTGCAACAAGATTACTACAGGAAGATACGACAGAGAAAACTTCAAAGAAAGGATACTACAGAGAGTGGTGAAGGAATCCGGTAAACTAAAAGGATATTGCTTACTGCAGGAAGCTACCTAGAAGAGACCATGCCAAAGCATACTGCAAAGCAACAAGCTACCGAAGCTTCAAGCTACCTGACATGAAGCTACCTGGAAGAGACCATGACAAAGCAAACTACAGAAGCTTCAAGCCACCTGACAGAGTAAGTCTGGGAAGGAAGCTCTAAAGCAAGCATGGGAAGGAAGTTACCGGTAGACAGAAAATGAACGGAGCCAATCAAATGAAGACACATAGAAAGTAAAAAACGTGTGTGTATCAAAAAGAGAACGACACATTAAATGCTGGAAATCTACCTACCTCCAATGGGCAGATTTCCTACATCTATATATAGAAGACTGAAGAGAGTAAGTAAGTAGAGAAAGGGGGAGTAAAGAAGATGAAAAAGAAGAAGAGGGAAAAAGAAAAGAAGAGAAGAGAGTGTATAGAAGATCAAAAGAAGAGAAGGAAGCTCAAACACTCTAAACCCCAGAAACGCTAGATTACTCAGTCGATCAGTCTTGTAGCAACCTACAGTAGAGCACCTGCAAAAGAAGCCGAACCTTGCTGCATCTAGTTGAAGAAAAAGATAAACCTTTTAAGGACTGTCTCGGAGTGCTTAGTGCTATGACTAGGGTCTTGATAAGTTGTTCACTTTCTGAAGAAGAAAATAAGGATCTTGAGTGGGTCAGGTAAGATCCTATGTGGGTCAGTTAGGAGAGTAGACAAGCTGTTGTGAGTAGGTTTGCTACTCACTTGGTAAGTTTGTGTTGTAATAGATAGGTTTGTGTAAATCAACAAGATTAACAATTTTCTCTCTTTAGAAGAGGCAAGAGGATGTAGAAGGATTACTCAACCTTCCTCTGTATATCTATGCGTATGTTTGTGCTTACCTTTCTAACTGCATATCAAATATCAGATGCACATCTTCCGTACTTGTGTTTTCAATAGAAGAAATTTATTCGCATTATAACTCTGATAACTCCGAAATAACCTCCCAAAAGGTTACTGCTTCTGGACTCAAGTCATTAGGAGAAAAAGTTTGAAAATTGAGTAGGCTTATTCACCCCTCCCCCTCTAAGCTACGACCACTTGGGACCAACAAGTTGTATCAGAGTAGGTTGGATTAAGAACCTATCTGTTTTGGTCATTTATCCAGATCCCGTCTTTGAAAACACCCATCTCTCTCTCTCTCTCTCTCACATCGTAAACACATATGACCAGAAGAATCAATTGTCTTCCTTAAAAAGTATGATTGATGTGAAGACAACAACGACTAATAAGAAAATAGAAGAGCAGGCTGAGATTGTAGAGCAAAGTTGCTCAGGAGCAGGAAGTTGGTGAACAGCAGGCCATGCTCGAGAAACAGGCTACTAAGCAGAAAACTATGCATGAGGAGCAAACTTCTACTTAGAAAAGGTGCAGAGCAGACCAACAAGTGAAGCAAGCTGCTAAACATGAAGCTTGGACACAAGAAAGCTGTTACACAGCAAAGCTTGGCGTATGAAACATACTGGAGCCTCTGGACAGCAGCAATGAGCAGACAACAACCTTGAAAGAAAGTGTTGAAGAAATCAAGCGAAGGAGTGAGATGAGAAGCACACTCTGTCAAACAGTCCATACTTCAAAAGGAAGCAAGGGTCTACTCGATAAGCCAACTCTTAAGAAGAGAACGACGATGATGAGGTACTACCTCTTTCTAAATTTCGCTCTAATATATCCTATGTCAAGATAGCTCCGATTATCTATATCTGGTTAAGAAACTCAAGTGACCCTGAGGGGGTTAAAATTCAAGAAAGCCAAAGGAAAAAATCTTCAGCTTGAAAAAGAATACGCCAAATAAGACATATAATGATCTGAGGGCCGAAGATAACAGGCTTGAAAAATTCTGGTCACTTGTCTTGAAAATAAGAAGGGAAGCTTGTACGTTGATTTTCAAAAAAGATGATTCACCTACTCATGCAGAAACCTCAGGAGTACCTAAATTCGTACTGAAAGTGACCCTACATCATAAAGTAAGGGAGAACTTATAGTACAAACCAAGGTAACTCAATAGGCAAGAGAGATAAAACCTTGATGGAACCCAATGGATATAAGTGTGTTGTAAGATGTTTGCAGCAACGTAACACTCGCTGTAGAAACCAAGCAGACATCAACAACTCTGAAAAGGAAGAAAACTGTCTACCTTACTTGTATCAAATCTGTCTAATCTATATCTAAAGGAGTTCATACTCCAAAGAGATACAGTAGGTAAACACATGCACACACCTAATCTCGATTTTATCCTATGCTTACTGGCAAAAGTCTTAAAGGAGCAAACAATTACTATAGCAACTATCGGTTGTAAGGAAAGTTTGGATTCCTGAAAGAAAACTAACCCAAAAGGACCCAAACTTGTATGGGTACCTATAAAAGGATATTCGTTCTGCATGTACCTTTGACAGAAGGCTATAAGAAACAACCTTCAGACCTTTGAGCAACCAAGAAGAAGATCTCCAGGCTCAAAAAGGTCTTACATGAACTAAAGCAAGCTTCAAGAAACATATCTGCAAAATCAACAGGAAGCAGACACCAAGACCAACCCAAACAACAGAAGCAAGATGTGATTGCCACAGAAAGCTAAAAATTCTAAAAGAAGGTCACTTCACCTTAGATAATAGGCTACTGAATCCAGGGGGGAAGCTTTGACGAAGTTAAGGAATGACAAATGAAGTTTTGACAATAGGACGCTAAACACCAGACTACTGGATACTAGGTCGCTGGATAACAGGACGCTGGATATCAGAACCCTAGATACCAGGTTGTTGGATACTAGGTCGATGAACACTAGGTCACTATATACTAGGACACTAGACACCAAACTATTGGATACTAGGTTACTGGACATCAGGGCACTTTGTTGGTCTCAAAACTGCTGCAGGTAGGCTTAGAGGGGGGGGGGGGGGATGAATAAGCCTGCATTCTTTTCAAACTTTTCTTCTATCTCTATCGGCTCATTTCTAATATCGGTAACCTTTTGGGAGGTTACTGATCAGAGTGGTTTACGGAAGATTATTATAGAGCCGAGTAGAAGATGTGCAGCTTATCAGAGAATATGTATAAAGTGCAGTAAGCATATAAAGATGCAAGGATGTATAGAGGTTCGAAGGTGGAGTAATCCTTCTACGTCCTCTCTTCCTCCACTCAGGAGGGAACATTTGTTAAGCTAGTTGATTTACATAGACCTATCTATTACAACCCTCACTTAACAAATAAGTAGCAAACCTTCACACAGATGCTTGCCTATTTTCTCTTGACCCACACAGGATCCTACACTACCCACCCAGGGTCCTCACTTTCTCTCTTAGAAAGTGGTAAACTCAGTAAGACTTTACTCCTCCCACTGAGTACTCCGAGACAACTTTTAGAGAGGTTTATCTCCTTCTTCTTCAACTGGGTGCAGCAAGCTTGGCCTTCGTTTGCAGACTGATCTGTTGAAGCTTGCTGCTTGACTGGTAGATTGAGTGTGCATCTTCATATGGGGTGTAGAGTGTTCGAGCTTTTCTTCTTTTCATCTGCTCTATTTGAACCAAGGATGAAAATATCGATTTCCTTAGATATATCGGTACTTTGATTTTACGGAAATATTGATGGATATATCGGTTTCGGTGGAAATATCGGTACATATATTTTCCCGATATTTACCGATATTTTCCCAATATTTACCGATATATACCGATATTTTCTCTATATTTTCTAATATTTATCTATATTTTCCCTACATTTACCGATATTTAACGATATATTCCTGATATTTTCTGATATTTTTCAATATTTACCGATATTTACTTGATATTCATGAATTTTCCTATAATTTTTACCTGAAACCACTGATATTGAAATGGGTATCGATATTTAGCCAATAATTATTGATATTTCATTTAATTTTTTACCAAAAAATGAAAATATAGGTGATATATCGTTACAGCCCGTTTTTGTTTCGGTCACATGAAAAAATGAAAATATCGGGGATATATCGAGATATTTTCATCCTTGATTTGAACACTCTTTTCTTTTCTAAAACTTCCCCCTCTTTCTGCGCTTCTCTCTTTTAAGCCTTCTCTCTGATGAGCTCTTCTCTCTTTCTTTATGCGCGTTCTCTCTATGAGCTTGGATATTCTGATGTGCTCACATCTTCTCTCTTCACTCACTTTTCATTCTTCAGTCTTCCCTCTTTATAGGTTGTGAAATCTGCCCGTTGAAGGTTGACAAATTTCCATCATTGATGCGCCACACTCTTGACACACGCCAGCTTTTCGCTTTCCACGTGTCTTTATCTAATTGACTCCTCTTCTTCTTCTCTGTACCGGTAACTTCTTGTGTCTACCGGTAACTTTAACTTTTCTCCCCATGCCTGCTTTGTACCTCCCTCCTCTTGCTTCACTCTGGAGCTTCCTCTTCTGGCTTGAGGCTTCTGTAGCATGCTGCCTCTGCAGTATGCTTTCGGCATGGTCTTCTCAGGCAGCTTCCTGTCCGGTTGTTTTCTTCTTTGGCGAGGTTCCTTCCAGTAGCTCCCTGAAGTCAATAGTATCCTTATCAGTTCACCAGATTCTTTTTAACCATTCTCTTCAGTATCCTTTCTTTTAACACTTTCTCTATTTCTTTTAATCTTTTGCAGTAACTCTATTGTAGTAACCTATCCTAAGATTGGTTATGCATATTTAGAGTTACTTAAGGATTTATCTCATCAAAACATTCTACATATGTATCCAACAATTTCCCCCTTTTTGATGATGACAAAACCTTTACAGAAGATCAAAAGAATATAACCTCTCAAGCACAAAAAACATATTTAAAGTATGGCATTATTAGGCATACTACTTTCATACACAAATCACATATAAGTCTAAAAGAAATGGTACAAGGAATGAGCTTTTTTTTGAAGAACAAAGAAGTTTTATTTAGATAAAACATCTACATTACAATGCAGTAAGCAAAGTATAATAAACATCCTATCTAGATTCATTCTTCTATTCATCTTGCTCTTTCCTTTCATTGTTTTCCCTTTTAGCTTGCTGCTGACTTATTTCTTCTCTAGCATTTCCCACTTTTGGGTGCAAGGTTCTGCTCCCAAATGGTTTTCCTCTTAGTCTAAAAAGAGAGAGAAGTAAAAGGTGACGAGAAGAGGCTTCTTCGGAAGAGAGTAGGGAAGCAGAGGAAGAGATCTGAGAAGATGGAGAGAATGACGCAGTAGCTTGCTGCAGCCTTTCCCTCTATATTCTTACCAGCTCCTCCTGCTATTTTTACCAACTCAATTCCTTGGAAGCAAGAGTCATCCATAATCCCCTCCAACATTTCCTTGTGGAGGGGATGAAATCTTCTCTTTTCCTCCTCTGGCAGACTTTTGATCTTCCATGATCCTTCACAGTTTTTCACCCTTTTTGACATCATAAAAAATGAGCTTAAGCTCGGGGATAACTGGAGAGGGATCCTTTTACTTTCCCTCTAACCTCTAAGAGGAGAACCTGGGTTCTTGCCCTCAGGTTAAGACTGAGGTAAGAAGAGAATACTAGAAGATCAAGTCTTCTTAGGAAGACTTGCTTAGTAAGTGTCAAGCATGAGAGGTGACTGTATGAGTTTTGTGGTGTACTTGGTTGATTATTTGCAGAAAATGTGTCTTTTGGAAGGAACGAAGAAAAGGGTTTCCAACAATCTAGAGCCATTATGTACTAAGGATGAGAGAAGGAGGATATCTGAATGCTTAATGAAGAAAAAAAGTGTTTGTATATATAGGGTTAGAGATACTCCCTGTTGCTGTTTAGATCTTCAAAGATCTTATTAACTGCTCCGCCGGTTTCCAATAAAGGTGTTGACAGTTTTCACAGCTTTATGTTTTTTCTCCTTTGTGTGAGATAACGTGGTCAACTGCTGGATCTCCACCTTTGGATTCTTCTGATCATACGGCTGAAATTATTCTAGGGTTTTGAAAAGGTAGTCTATTTCTGGAACGGTGATCCACTTTTTATGTTCGTACGTTAGTGAGAAAATTTTCAGTAACTGCTCTATTTTGTAACCTCCAAGTGATCCCCTTTTCCAGTGACATGTTGATAAGTTCTGATTTCTAGTAACCTAGTATCCAGTGTACTTGTGTCTAGCATCCTGATACCCAGCGACCTGGTGTTCAGCGATCTAGTGTCCAGCATCCTGGTATTTAGCGTCATTTCCTCAGAATTTGTCTTTTTCCTTGATGAGTCCTTCTACCTTTTATACTCATTCGATGACAAGTGTTCTAATATCTAGTAGCTTAGCATCCAGTAGCTCGATATCTAGCGTCTTGGTGTACAGCGTCCTGTTATCCCATGACCTAGTATCTAGCAATCGGATGTTCATCATCCTATAATCAGTGTTTGTCATTTTGTCATTGATTCCCCCTAAATTCAGTAGCCCTTTGTCAGAGGTACCTGCAAAACAAATATGCTTGTGTAGGTGCTCACACGAGTATGAGTCCTTCTGGGTTAAGTTTCTTTCAGCAGCTAAGGTGTTGGTCCCAAAACTGTTGTAGGTAGGCTTAGAGGGGGGGGTGAATAAGCCTACATTCTTTTCAAAATTTTCTTCTATCTCTATCGGCTCACTTCTAACATCAGTAACCTTTTGGGAGGTTACTGATTAGAGTGGTTTGCGGAAGCTTATTACAGAGCCGAGTAGAAGATGTGCAGCTTATCAAAGAGAATACATATATGCATGAAGTGCAGTAAGCAGATAAAGATGCAAGGATGTATAGAGGTTCAAAGGTGGAGTAATCCTTCTACGTCCTCTCTTCCTCCTCTCAGGAGGGAACATTGGTTAAGCTGGTTGATTTACCGCACTCCTGACACATACACCAGCTTTTCACTTTCCACAGGTCTTCTTTTGATTGACTCATCTCCTTCTTCTCTCTACCGGTAACTTTGACTTTTCTCCCCATGATTGCTCTGCAGCTTCCTCCTCTAGCTTCACTCTGGAGCTTCCTCTTCTGGCTTGCTCCTTCAGGTGGCTTCGAGGCTTCTGTAGCATGTTGTCTATGCAGTATGCTTTCGGCATGGTCTTCCAGGCAGCTTTCTGTCTCGCTGTTTTCTTCTTTGGCGAGGTCCCTTCCAGTAGCTTCCTGAAGTCAATAGTATTCTTATCAGTTCACCAGATTCTTTTTAACCATTCTCTTCAGTATCCTTCCTTTTGACACTTTCTCTATTTCTTTTAATCTTTTGTAGTAACTCTATTGCAATAACCTATCCTAAGATTGGTTATGCATATTTAGAGTTACTTAAGGTTTTGTCTCATCAAAACATTCTACAAATATATCCAACATAAGGCTTTCTTTACAGCCCATGGTTGCTGTAAAGATAGTTTTGGCTCCTCCAAGACTTTTAAAGAGGTGTGTGCAGGTGTTTTCTTACTGTATCTATCTAAAAAAAAAAGGGTAAAGCATGATACAAGTAAGGTATACAAATTTCTTTCCCCCTTTTGGAGTTGCTGTTCTGCTTGATTCCTTATGGAATGTCAGTTTGTTGCAGAATTTTTTACAACATGCCCATATTTGGGTTACTTCAATGATTTTAGCTCTTATGCTTGTTAAGAAACCTTAGGTTCTGCTAGAAGTTCCCCCTTACTTTAGGATTTCTCTTTCTTATGATGTAGGGTCACTTTCACCACTGTCTTAGGTACCTTAGAGGCTTTCATGAGAAAGTGAAGCGTTCTTATATGAAAATAAACATGCATGCTTCCTTCTCATTTTATAGTGACAAAAATTTTAAGCCTAATACCTTCACTTTTTGAAGATTCTTTTCTTTAGCTTCTTGGACGTTTGAAACTAGTCACTTGAGTTCCTTAACAGAATAAACGTGGGTGAGACCAGAACAATACAAGCACAAGTTTTGATTGAGGTACCTGATCATCATTGTTCTCTCAGAAGAGATCATCTTTCATTTTCGTTCCTATCTAGAGTTTGGAGTGAGCTTCTTCTTCTTACTCCTTTGCTTGACATCCTCAACATCTTCCTCCATGGTTGCTTGTTTGTCTGTTGCAACATTTCTTCTTTGTTGATCAACTGCATATTGGTCTGCTCCATGATGAGTAGAGACTTTGCTCCTTGTGTATGGCTTCCTTCCTCACAGTCCTTCCTTCGGTAGCTTGCTGTTCCCCCTCAAGAACAGTTTTTCCTCACAACCCAACTTGATTTTCTACATCTTTTAGTTGTTTGTTGTCTTCACATCAATCATATCCTTTTAGAGCAAAATGCATTGAAATGATCTCTGATGTGAGGGTGAGAGAGAGAGAGAGATTTGAGAGAGAGGCTTTCTTCACAGATGGGATCTGGATAGATCGATTAGATCTTTTGTTTCATCCATCTGCTTTGATACCACTTGTTGGTATCAGATTGACCATTGAGCAAGGATGAATAATCCACCGGCTCTGATACCACTTGTTGGTATTAGATAGATTAGCTGGTGGATGCTTTAGTCCAACCTGCTCTGATACCACTTGTTGGTCCCAAAACTGCTGTTGGTAGGCTTAGAGGGGGGGGGTGAATAAGCCTACCTTCTTTTCAAACTCTTCTTCTATCTCTATCGGCTCATTTTTAATATCAGTAACCTTTTGAGAGGTTACTGATCAGAGTTGTTTGTGGAAGCTTATTACGTAGCCGAGTAGAAGATGTGCAGTTTATCAGAGAGTATACATGAAGTGTAGTAAGAAGATAAAGATGCAAGGATGTATAGACGTTCGAAGATGGAGTAATCTTTCTACGTCCTCTCTTCCTCCACTCAGGAGTGAACATTTGTTAAGCTAGTTGATTTACATAGACCTATCTATTACAACCCTCACTTAACAAATAAGTAGCAAACCTGCACATAGATGCTTGTCTACTTTCCCTTGACCCACACAGGATCCTACACTACCTACTCAGGGTCCTCACTTTCTCTCCTAGAAAGTGGTAAACTCTCAGTAGGACTTTACTCCTCGCACTGAGTACTCTGAGACAACCTTTTAGAGAGGTTTATCTCCTTCTTTTTCAACTGGGTGCAGCAAGCTTGGTCTTCGTTTGCAGACTCATCTGCTGAAGCTTGCTGCTTGACTGGTAGACTGAGTGTGCATCTTCATTTGGGGTGTAGAGTGCTCGAGTTGTTCTTTTCATCTGCTCTATTTCAACACACTCTTTTCTTTTCTAAAACTTCTCCCTCTTTTTGCGCTTCTCTCTTTTGAGCCTTCTCTCTAATGAGCTCTTCTCTCTTTCTTTATGCCCGTTCTCTCTGTGAGCTTGGATATTCTGATGTGCTCACATCTTCTCTCTTCACTCACTTTTCAGTCTTCAGTCTTCCCTCTTTATAGGTTGTGAAATCTGCCCATTGAAGGTTGACAGATTTCTATCATTGATGCGCCGCACTTCTGACACACGCCAGCTTTTTGCTTTCCACGTGTCTTTATCTGATTGACTTATCTTCTTCTTCTCTCTACCGGTAACTTCTTGTGTCTACCGGTAACTTTGATTTTTCTCCCCAATGCCTGCTCTGTAGCTCCCTCCTCTTGCTTCACTCTGGAGCTTCCTCTTCTGGCTTGCTCCTTCAGGTGGCTTGAGGCTTCTGTAGCATGCTGCCTCTGCAGTATGCTTTCGGCATGGTTTTCTCAGACAGCTTCCTGTCCCGCTGTTTTCTTCTTTGGCGAGGTCCCTTCCAGTAGCTCCCTGAAGTCAATAGTATCCTTATCAGTTCACCAGATTCTTTTTAACCATTCTCTTCAGTATCCTTTCTCTATTTCTTTTAATCTTCTGCAGTAACTCTATTGCAGTAACCTATCATAAGATTGGTTATGCATATTTAGAGTTACTTAAGGATTTGTCTCATCAAAACATTCTACATATGTATCCAACACACTTATCATCAAGTCTCTGGAAAAGAGGTCACTAGTGGGTTATACCTCATCAAACCTAGCGGGTATCGAAAAACTATCACTAACGTGTGAGCATTAAAAGTTGACCACCTTTTCAAATCAATATGATATCAGTCGTGTGATCAGAAAGATCTAAGGGTTTAAAATCAAATCTTGACCATACATTCAAGCTATCACTTCATGCAGAGGCGAAAAGATGCAAAGCCGTGGAAACTGTCAATTACTTTATTGAAAACCGGCGAAACAGTTAATGAGATCTTTAAAGATCTAACCTCAACCGTACGATCAAACAGATCTTTTAACACAGGGAGTACTTTAAATCTATATATACATGCACCCTTTACACATATCTTCATTCATATATTTTCTCATATCCTTAAACAACATGACACCTGATTGTTGGAAACCATTCTCTTCATTCTTTCTTAGCAACATGTTCTCTGCAAATAATCAAACAAACACCACTCAAATCATGAAAAGTCACCCCTCACGCTTAATCCTTGCTAAGAAGATCCTTCTCAGAAGACTCGATCTTCTAGCTTACTGCCCTCACCTCAAATCCGAGAGTGTCGAAGGACTTGCACCCAAGTTCTTCTCTTCATGGCTGAATGAATAGAGAGAAGGATCTCTCTCTATTAACCCCAGAGTTTCAGCTCAATGATGATGACAAAAAGGGGGAAGAAACTGCGAAGGATCTTGGAAGATCAAAACTCTTCCAAAGGTGGAGGATAGAAGATTCTAGCTCTTCCATGAGGTGGATTCTCTTCTACTTACAAGAGAATGAGTATGAGAGACAGTCAGAGGAGTTGGTGAGATTAGAAGAAGAAAGAAAGGCTGCAGCAAACTACTGCGTCTAGGCTTTTCTGCTTCTTCATTTTCCTCTCCGATCGAATCTCATTTCTCTCTCTTTAATTCAAACCTCTCACCTTTTTCTGCGCTCCTTTCTAATCAAAGAGGAAAATCAATTGGGAGCAAGAACTTGCACAGAAAGAGGGAGAAGCCAAATAGAAGATTAAAACTAGTAGCAAGCTAAGGGGGAAAGAAAGACAAGAGCAAGAGAAAGAAGAATGGGCCAGAAAAGCAAGCTAGAATGTCTACATTGTACTCTGCTTACTGCATTGTACTGTAAATGTTTTATCTATATAAAATATCTTTTGTTCTCTAAGCTCACTCCTTGTGACCATTCTTTTGATCTTTTTATGATTTAATAAAAGTAGTCTGTTCTACAATTATATATCTTATACATCTGCTTTCTGTGCATAAATAGTTATTACTTTTTGATCTTATCTGCAAAGGTTTTGTCATCATCAAAAAGGGGAAAATTGTTAGGAAATATTTGACTATGTTTTGATGAGACAAAACCTTAGAAAAGTAACCCTTAATCTATAAGCATAACCTATCTTATAAGGTTATTGCAACAAGGTTACTGCAGGAAGATACGACAGAGAAAACTTCAAAGAAAGGATACTGCATAGAGTGGTGTAGGAATCCGGTAAACTAAAAGGATACTGCTTATTGCAGGAAGCTACTTGGAAGAGACCATGTCAAAGCATACTGTAAAGCAGCAAGCTACCGAAGTTTCAAGCTACCTGACAGGAAGCTACCTGGAAGAGACCATGACAAAGCAAGCTACAGAAGCTTCAAGCCACCTGACAGAGCAAGTCTGGGAAGGAAGCTCCAAAGCAAGCATGAGAAGGAAGCTAAAAGTTACAGGTAGAGAGAAAATGAACGGAGCCAATCAAATAAAGACACGTAGAAAGTAAAAAGCTGGCGTGTATCAAAAAGAGAACGGCGCATTAAATGCTGGAAACCTACCCACCTTCAACGGGCAGATTTCTAATATCTATAAATAGAAGACTGAAGAGAGTAAGTAAGTAGAGAAATGGGGGAATAAAGAAGATGAAAAAGAAGAAGAGGGAAAAAGAAAAGAAGAGAAGAGAAGAAAGCTCACATACTCTAAACCCAAGAAACGCTAGATTATTTAGTCGATTAGTCTTGCAGTAAGCTACAACAGAGTAACCTGCAAAAGAAGTCGAACCTTGCTGCATCAAGTTGAAGAAAAAGACAAACCTTTTAAGGACTGTCTCGGAGTGCTTAGTGCTAGGACTAGGGGTTGCAACACAAAAGAGTAAGATCATTGCCTTGGAAGCTTATAATGATGAAGACTCTGAGGACGATGATGAACCACTTGAAGAAATAACTAAGTGGCGGAACATGGCCATGATAGCTAAGAAGTTTAATTCCATGATAAGGAAGTTCAATAAGGAGAAACCCCCTTCCAAAGGAAAAGAGCATCACGATGCCTCTGTGGAACAACCCCAATGGAAACCACCTGGAACATCATCTCAGTCTCAACATTATCCTAAGAAGCCAGCCTCAGAACATAAAAGAAATGATCCCAAACATCTTGATACCATTCAAAGTCATGCATGTTCGGGATGGGGACATTATTCTAATGAATGTGCGAATACACTGAGGAGATATGGACTGAAGAACCATTGGGTTGCTTTAAGTATTGATGAGGATGATGATGGAACAGAAATTTAAAGTCAATCTGTATTATTTGTAGGAATTCTTAAGCTGTCCGGCAATGTTGTCGACGATGTTGCCGATGATGTTGCCGACGATGTCATCACACCACAGACAACATCAGAGAGGTATGATTTGTTCATTTTTCTAATATAACCTGCCTAAATGTGGTGAGTTATGATGACACAGATTCTCTTGATGTAGATTGTTGGAACATAGTTAAGAATGTTTTGATGAGACAATACTATAGAAAAGTAACGCTCAATCCACAAGCATAACCTATCTTATAAGGTTACTGAAACGAGGTTACTCCAGGAAGCTACCTGGAAGAGACCATGCCAAAGCATACTACAAAGCAGGAAGCTACCTGGAAGAGACCATGCCAAAGCATACTACAAACCAGGAAGCTACCTGGAAGAGACCATGCCGAAGCATACTACAAAGCAAGAAGCTAAAGAAGCCTTAAGCCACCTGATAGAGGAAAGACAGAGAAGGAAGCTCCAGAGTGAAGCGCGAGGAGGAAGCTACAAAGCAGGCATGGGAAGAAAGTCAAAGTTATCGGTAGAAAGAAGAAGTTACCGGTAGAGAGAAGAGAAGAGGAGTCAATCAGAAGAAGACACGTGGAAAACGAAAAACTGGCGTGTGTCAGAAGGAGTGTGACACATTTAATGATGGAAACCTACCTACCTTCAACGGGAAGATTTCCTAAATCTATAAATAGGAGAAGAGCAAAAAAAGAGAAGGTGGGGAGAGAGTAGAGCGCAAAGAAGAGAGCGCAGAGCAGAGAGAAGAAAAGAGAACGCATAAAAGAGGGGAAGAGAATAAAGAAGATGATTATCTTGGAGTGCTTAGTGCGAGGAACAGAGTCCTGCTAAGTTGTCCACTTTCTGAAGAAGAAAGTGAGGACCCTTGGTGGGTAGAATAGGATCATGTGTGGGTCAGTTAGGAGAGTAGGTAAACAGCTATGTGAAGGCTTGCTACTTACTTGTTAAGTGAGTGTTGTAATAGATAGGGCTATTTAAATCAACAAGCTTAACAAATGTTCCCTCTTGAGAAGAGACAGAGAGGATGTAGAAGGATTACTCCACCTTCAAACCTCTGTATATCCCTGCGTCTATCTGTGCTTACTACTGTATCTGCATATACTATGATAAGTTGCACATCTTCTATAGTTGGTGTTTTCAAGGAGCGGAAGCTTCCGCAATAACTCTGATAAATAACCTCCCAAAAAGGTTACCGCCTCTTGACCAAAGCCTCCTCCCTCTAAGCCTACCACCGTATTTAGGACCAACAGAGATAATTTAGACAAAGCTGCTATTGTTGAAGAACTGCAAAAACTTAATAATTCTTTACTTAGGGAATAGAAAAAGTAGTGCAAACAAATGGAAGTGTTCTCCAAGAAGAATGATGTGCTAAAGGATTCACTTGCTAAGATGGAAAAATCTCTCACCAAGAAAGATGTTGAAATTGATAAGATTCAATCAAAGCTTGACAAGATTGAGTCTATCTTTGCCAAGTGGAATTCGAGTT
The DNA here is from genome assembly GCA_005771605.1 of Scutellaria baicalensis. NCBI lineage: Eukaryota > Viridiplantae > Streptophyta > Magnoliopsida > Lamiales > Lamiaceae > Scutellaria > Scutellaria baicalensis. The sequence continues at coordinate 619,421 of CM016724.1, forward strand.
CAACCAAGTGAAATGAGATCATGGGATCATGCAATGCTACTAAGTCAGGTATTGGATTTAATAAGTCTATCGAGTTTGTTTTTCCAAAATTTTTTAGATGACTCACATGTTGAGAGCAATTTTGAGAAAGAAGACTTAAAAGAGTCAAAAGAGTCTGAAAATTCTCACAAATCAGGTCCTAGAAAGAGAAAATATGTATGTCATTACTATTTTCGAACCTGGACACATAAGACCATTCTGTCGAGCATTGAAAAATGATCGAGCCAATGGTCTGGTGTTGCCTCTTGTGTCATTTAACACCACCCGCAACACTGCTGTCAGAAAAAACCAAATGAAAATCTGGATTCCCAAAAATTCTCAAGTCTGCAATGTTGTTATAATTACCTTGAAGACTAACCTTGCAGGTTCTTGGTACTTCGACAGTGGCTGTTCTTGCCACATGACGAGGACCAAAAAAATATTTGAGTAATTTTGTATCCCTTGCCGAAAGATCCGTGACCTATGGAGGAGGTGCTAAAGGTAAGATAATTTGAAAAGGAACACTGAATATACCAGGTTTTCCAAGGTTGAAAAATGTTTTACTGGTTGATGGACTTGTGGCTAATCTAATTAGTATAAGTCAATTATGTGATGACAACCATAAGGTAAAATTCACTAAAGACTCTTGTGAGGTTTTTGATGAGACTAATGTGTGCATTATGACACGTACAAGATCTCATGATAATTGCCACCTTGTGGGAGAAAAAGTCACATGCAACAAAGCTAACTTTGATGACACAGTTTTATGGCATAAAAAATTAGGACATGTGAACTTTCGTACTCTTGAGAAATTGATGAACTTTGATGCTGTATAGGGGCTACAAAGTTTGAACCATAAAGGTAAGATAGTTTGTGGGGAATGCCTTGAAGGCAAACAAACCTGTGTTCGCCATGGTGTTACATCACACCCCAGACAACACTCAAGTACTATTCATTGTTTTCAACTTTTACATATGGATCTAATGGGTCCAGTTGAAGTTGAAAGTCTTGGAGGAAAGAGGTATTCCTATGTTATAGTTGATGATTTTTCTCGTTATAAATGGATTTTCTTTTTACGTGAAAAATCTGAAACTTTCTGAAATTTCAAAGTTTTTTATACAAGGATTAAAACTTCTTTTTCTTCAAAAATATTGAACATCAGGTCTGATCATGGTAAGGAATTTGAGAATAATCTGTTTTCTGAATTCTGTGAAAAGAAAGGAATTGCTCAACAATTTTCGACTCCAAAAACTCCTCTGCAAAATGGAGTTGCGGAACGAAAGAATCGAACTTTACAAGAGATGACACGTGTTATGCTCAGCTCTAAAAACCTCTCACGACATTTTTGGGCAGAAGCATTGAACACTACATGTCATATAGGAAATAGGGTTTTTCTTAGACCCGGTAGCAAAATGACTCCCTATGAAATTTTGAAAGGAAAGAAACCGAATGTTATGCATTTCCATGTTTTTGGGTGTCTTTGCTATATCCTAAATGATCGTGAAAATCTTGCTAAGTTTGACTCAAAAAGTGACAAAACAATTTTTCTTGGGTATTCCTTGAATAGTCATGCTTATCGTGTGTTTAATTTGAGATCAAGGAATATCCAACAATCTATCAATGTAGTGTTTGATGATTTTTCTGATGTCACAGGGAAAACAAATCAAGATGTTGTGGTAGATCTGATCGAAACCCTAATCATTCATAAAACTAGAATTACTGATGTTGCCTCTAGTGTTCCTACACTAGAGACAACACCAGAGGTAACACCAGAAGCAACACTGGCAGCAGATTCAGAATTTGATGAAAGTGATGATGATATTCATGATCCAGTTCGAAGAGACCCACCTGCTCGTATCAGAAAGAATCACCCAACCACACAGGTGATAAAGGGAGTAAATGAAGGTATTCGAACTTGTAGAAAAGACCCCGTGAATTACAAAGAAATGGTACATGTGTGTATATCTGTTGGTCCCAAAACTGCTATAGGTAGGCTTATAGGGGGGGTGAATAAGCCTACCTTCTTTTCAAACTCTTCTTCTATCTCTATCGGCTCATTTCTAATATCAGTAACCTTTTGGGAGGTTACTAATCAGAGTAGTTTGTGGAAGCTTATTACGGAGGCGAGTAGAAGATGTGCAGCTTATCAGAGAGTATGCATGAAGTGCAGTAAGTAGATAAAGACGCAAGGATGTATAGAGGTTCGAAGGTGGAGTAATCCTTCTACGTCCTCTCTTCCTCCACTCAGGAGGGAACATTTGTTAAGCTAGTTGATTTACATAGACCTATCTATTACAACTCTCACTTAACACATAAGTAGCAAGCCTTCACACAGATGCTTGCGTACTTTCCCTTGACCCACACAGGATCCTACACTACCCACCCAGGGTCCTCACTTTCTCTCCTAGAAAGTGGTAAACTCAGCAAGACATTACTCCTAGCACTAAGTACTCCGAGACAACCTTTTAATGAGGTTTATCTCCTTATTCATCAACTGGGTGCAGGAAGCTTGGCCTCCGTTTCCAGACTGATCTGTTGAAGTAAAACATGATACAAGTAAGGTAGCCCAAATTCTTTTGTTTTTGGCATTGCTGTTCTGCTTGATTCCTTATGGAATGTCAGTTTATTGCAGACTTTTTACAGCATGCCCATATTTGGGTTACTCCAAGGATTTTATCCTTTTCGCGTACAAAGTTTCCTTGATTTGTATTGGAGGTTCCCCCTTACTTTATGGTCTTCTTTTTTAAGATATGGGGTCACTAACAGTACTATTTCAGGTTACTTTGAAGTTTTCATGAGAAGGTGAATCATTCTAATATGGAAATAAACATGCAGGTTTCCTTTTCATTTTTTAAAGTCAAGTGACATCATTTTAAAGTCCATTAACTTAGAGTGTAGTCACTTGAGTTTTTTAACAGGATAAACATGATTAAGACCAAAATGAAATAAAGTTAGAACGAGGTACCTGATAATTGTTGTTCTTCTTAAGACAGTAGGTCCTCTTTCATTCTTTGCTTTAGTTTGGAGGATGATCTGATTGATGAAGTGAGCTTCCCTTCTTACTCTTTTGCTTGACATCCTCAGGATTTTCTTCCCTGGTTGCTTGCTTGTTGATGTCAGCTTCCTTTGCTTGCTCAACAGCAAGTCTTCTTTGTTTATCAGCTCTATGTTGGTCTGCTCCGTGATAGGTAGGGACTTTGCTCATTGTTCATGGTTTCCTTCTTCACAGTAAGCCTACCTTCTTTTCAAACTCTTCTTCTATCTCTATCGGCTCATTTCTAATATCAGTAACCTTTTGGGAGGTTACTGATCAGAGTTGTTTGTGGAAGCTTATTACAGAGCCGAGTAGAAGATGTGTAGTTTATCAGAGAGTATACATGAAGTGCAGTAAGAAGATAAAGATGCAAGGATGTATAGAGGTTCGAAGATGGAGTAATCCTTCTACGTCCTCTCTTCCTCCACTCAGGAGTGAACATTTGTTAAGCTAGTTGATTTACATAGACCTATCTATTACAACCCTCACTTAACAAATAAGTAGCAAACCTTCACATAGATGCTTGCCTACTTTCCCTTGACCCACACAGGATCCTACACTACCCACTCAGGGTCCTAACTTTCTCTCCTAGAAAGTGGTAAACTCAGCAGGACATTACTCCTCGCACTGAGTAATCTGAGACAACCTTTCAGAGAGGTTTATCTCATTCTTCTTCAAATGGGTGTAGCAAGCTTGGCCTCCGTTTACAGACTGGTCTGCTGAAGCTTGCTGCTTGACTGGTAGACTGAGTGTGTGACTTCATCTGGGGTATAGAGTGTTCGAGCTCTTCTTCTTTTTATCTGTTTTATTTGAACACTCTTTTCTTCTCTGAAACTTCCCCCTCTTTCTGCGCTTCTCTCTTTTAGGCTCTTCTCTCTTCTTTTGCACTTCTCTCTGTGAGCCTGGATATTCTGATGTGCTCACTTCTTCTCTCTTGCTCCTTTGCGCTCTCTCACACAAACTTTCTGTCTTCAGTCCTCCTCTTTATAGGTTGTGAAATCTGCCCGTTGAAGGTTGACATATTTCCATTATTTATGCGCTGCACTCCTGACACACGCCAGTTTTTCGCTTTCCACGTGTCTTCTTCTGATTGATCCTCTTCTCTTCTCTCTATCGGTAACTTCTTGTGTTTACCGGTAACTTTGATTTTTCTCTCCATGCCTGCTTTGCAGCTTCCTCCTCTCGTTTCACTCTGGATCTTCATCTTCTGGCTTGCTCCTTCAGGTGGCTCGAGGTGTCTGTAGCATGCTGCTCCTGCAGTATACTTTTGGCATGGTCTTCTCAGGCAGCTTCCTGTTTCGTTGTTTACTTCTTTGGCGAGGTCCCTTCTAGTAGCTCCCTAAAGTCAATAGTATTCTTATCAGTTCATCCGATTCTTTTTAACCATTCTCTTCAGTATCCTTCCTTTTGACACTTTCTCTATTTCTTTTAATCTTCAGTAGTAACTCTATTACAGTAACCTATCCTAAGATTGGTTATGCATATTTAGAGTTACTTAAGGTTTTGTCTCATCAAAAAATTCTTCAAATGTATCTAACAATGTCAACCACATATTCGGAGGTAAAATTCTACTGTTTCATCTCCCCAATTGAACCCAAAAATGTTTCTAAAGCTCTAAAAGATAATTTTTGGATACTAGCAATGCAAGAAGAATTAGAACAATTCACTAGAAATGATGTTTGGTTTATTGTCTCTAGACCCGCTGATACTAATGTGATTGAAACTAAGTGGATTTTTAAGAATAAAACAGATGAGTTGAGAAAAATAGTAAGAAACAAGGCACGTCTAGTAGCTCAAGGGTACACATAACTTGAAGGTATGGATTATGATGAAACTTTTGCACCCGTTGCTAGAATTGAATCTATTAGATTGCTTCTTGCTATTGTTTGCTATTTGAAAATTACTCTTCATCAAATGGATGTTAAAGGAGCATTTTTCAATGGGTTCTTGGATAAAGAGGTATTTGTTGAGCAACCTAAAGGTTTTGAAGATCCCTTCAAACCTCATTATGTTTACAAACTCAAGAAAGCATTGTATTGTTTGAAACAAGCTCCTCGAGCTTGGTAGGTCGATTAACCACCTTTCTACTTGAGTTTGGATTCATAAGAGCTATGCCCGATTGTACCCTTTTCATTAAAAGAAGTGATCGAAACTTTATGATTACTCAAATTTATGTAGATGACATTGTTTTTTGTTCTACTTCTCAAAGTGAACTTGATGAATTTGTGAAAGCTACGTCATCCACTTTTGAAATGAGTTTGATTGGGGAACTAACTTTCTTTCTAGGATTACAGCTCAAGCAATCAGATGATGAAATTTTTATTTCAAACCAAATATGCCGAGAATTTGGTATCTCGGTTTGGATTAGAAAATTTCAAGCCAATGCGAACCCCCATGGGCTCTTCACAAAAGCTGTCCAAGGACAGTGTTCCTGACGGTATCGACAACACCTTGTATAGGTCGATGATTGGAAGCTTGTTGTACTTAACCGCTAGCCGTCTAAATATCATGTACAATGTTGGTGTCTGTGCTCGTTACCAATCTAACCCCAAAACATCTAATATTCAAGCTATCAAATGAATTATAAGGTATGTTTTGGGTTCAATTGAATTGGGTATTTGGTACACCAAAGACACTAATCTTAATTTGGTAGGCTTTAACGACTCCGATTGGGCTGGTGATATAGATGATAGAAAGAGCACTAGTGGAGAATGTTTTTACTCAGGAAACAATCTAGTGTCATGGCATAGTGTTGGTCCCAAATATGGTGGTAGTAGGCTTAGAGGGGGGGTGAGTAAGCCTACTATATTTTTAAACTTTTCTTTTCTTCTATCGGCTTGGTTCTAATATCAGTAACCTTTTGGGAGGTTACTGATCAGAGTGGTTGCAGAAGCTTTTCTCTCATTGCAGAATTAAATATAAAAGATGTGCAGCTTTAACATAGAGTATGCAAGTAAAGTAGTAAGCACACATAGACGCAGGGATATACAGAGGTTCAAAGGTGGAGTAATCCTTCTACATCCTCTCTGCCTCTTCTCAAGAGGGAACATTTGTTAAGTCTTGATTTACATAGCTCTATGTATTACAACCCTCCATTAACAAGTAAGTAGCAAGCCTTCACACAACTGCTTGCATACTTTTCTCACTGACCCACACAAGATCCTATTCTACCCACCCAGGGTCCTCACTTTCTTCTTCAGAAAATGGACAGCTCAGCAGGACTCTATTACTCGCACTGAGCACTCCAAGACAGTCCTTAAGATAAGGGTTTGTCTTTTCCTTCTTCAGCTGAATACAACAAGCTTTGGCTTCGTTTACAGGTTAATCTGCTGAAGCTTGCTTCCGGACTGACTGACTGAGCATGCGTCTCAAGGGATAGAGTGTTTGAGCTTTCTCCTCTTTTTCTTATATTTTGAACACTCTTTTCTTCTGTTTTGTCTTCCCCCTCTATTCTGCGTTTTCTTCTTCTGAGCTTTCTCTCTGTTGAGTTCTTCTCTTTTCTTTTGTGCTTCTCTCTGCGAGCTTGTATATTCTGTTGTGCTCGCTTACTTTTCACATGCTCTCTTACGCCGTTGCGCTCTCTCTCTATTTTTCAGTCTTCGGTCCTCCTCTCTTTTTAGGTTATGAAATCTGCCCGTTGAAGATAGGTAGATTCCCATCATTGATGTGCCATACTCCTGACACACGCCAGTTTTTTGCTTTTCATGTGTCTTCTTCTGATTGGCTTCTCTTCTCTTCTCTCTACCGGTAACTTCATCTTTCTACCAGTAACTTTTGACTTTCTTCCCATGCCTGATTTGTAGCTTCCTCCTCGTGCTTCACTCTGGAGCTTCCTTCTCTAGCTTGCTCCTTTAGGTGGCTTGAGGCTTCTGTAGCATGCTGCTCTTGCAGTATGCTTTCGGCATGATCTCTCAGGTAACTTCCTGTCTCGCTGCTTTTACACTCTATTTGGGTGAGATCTCTTCCAGTAGCTTCCTGCAATCATCAGTATCCTTAGTTAGTTCACCAGATTCATTTTTACCATTCTCTTCAGTGTCCTTCCTTTAACACTTTCTCTGATCTTTCTTTCTTCTGTAGTAACCTCGTTGTAGTAACCTTTCGAGCTAGGTTATGCATATAGAGTTAGGGTTACTTTCATAAGGTTTTGACTTATCAAAACATACTTAAATGTTTCCAACAATTTCCCCCTTTTTGATGATGACAAAACCTTTATAGAAGATCAAAAGAACATAATCTCTCAAGCACAGAAAACAAATGTATGCTATAACAATATAGAGCAAATTGCTTTCATTTATATCACATATAAGTCTAAAAAGAAAGGTCACAAGGAATGAGCTTTTTAAAGGAAGAAGAAATTTTATTTAGATAAGACATTTACAATACAACGCAGTAAGCAGAGTACAATAACCATCCTATCTAGACTCATTCTTCTTTCTTCTTGCTCTTTCCTTTCTTTCTTTTCCCTTTAGCTTGTTGCCTTCGTCTTTCTTTCTGCTTTCCTTCTCCCTTCCTTGGTGCAGGAACCTACTCCCAGTCTCTTCAACTAGAAAGGAGAGCTGAAAAAGGTATGAGAAGTGATGCGAGAGAGAGAAGGAATTCGTTCGGAGGGGAGCATGAACAAGTAGAGAAGTTTAGACGCAGTAGCTTGCTGCCGCCTTTCCTTCTCCTTCAATCTCCACTGACTTCTCCAACTGTCCCTCCTTCTGATTCTCTCATATGCAGAAGAGAATCCACGTCATAGAAGAGTTGGAATCTCTTATTCTCCACCTCTGGAAGTCTTTTGATCCTCCATGACCCTTCACAGTTTCCCCCCTTTTGACATCATCAACGAGCTGTAGCTCTGGGGTTGCTAGAGAGGGGTCCTTCATTCTATCCTCCTGCCTCGAAAAGAAGAGCTTGGGTGCAAGTTCTTTGTTAGTGAGATGAGAGCTGAAAGCTAGAAGATCAAGTCTTCTAAGAAAGACTTGCTTGACAAGCATTGAGCATAAGGATTGACTCTTCGAGATTTGTGGTGTGCTTGGTTGATTAATTGCAGAGAATGTGTTCTTTAGAAGAAATGAAGAAAATGGTTTCCAACAATCTAGATCCATGATGATCGAAGGATAGAAGAAAGAGATATAGAGATATATGAATTAATATGAAGAATAAGAAATGCATGTATTTATAGGGTTTGAGGTACTCCCTGTTGCAGTTAGATTTTCAAGGATCTCACTAACTGCTTCACCGGTTAATTTCCAATGAAGTTGTTGACAGTTCCCACAACTTTTTCTCTTCCTGAAGTGATTGTTTGAGTGTGTGGGAAGCAACTGGTTCTGCACCCTTGGATTCTTCTATCAGCTTGGTTCTAATATTAGTAACCTTTTGGGAGGTTACTGATCAGTGTAGTTGCGGAAGCTTTTCTCTTATTGCAGAACCAAGTATAGAAGATGTGCAGCTTTAACATAGAGTATGTAAGTAAAGCAGTAAGCACACATAGACGCAGGGATATACAGAGGTTCGAAGGTGGAGTAATCCTTCTACATCCTCTCTGCCTCTTCTCAAGAGGGAACATTTGTTAAGCTAGTTGATTTACATAGTTCTATCTATTACAACCCTCACTTAACAAGTAAGTAGCAAGCCTTCACACAACTACTTGCCTACTCTCCTCACTGACCCATACAGGATCTTATTCTACCCACCCAGGGTCCTCACTTTCTTCTTCAGAAAGTGGACACTCAGCAAGACTCTATTCCTCGCACTAAGCACTCCAAGACAGTCCTTAAGATAAGGGTTTGTCTCCTTCTTCTTCAACTGAATGCAGCAAGCTTTGGCTTCATTTGCAGGTTAATCTACTGAAGCTTATTGCCGGACTGACTGACTGAGCATACGTCTCAGGGGATAGAGTGTTTGAGCTTTTCTCATCTTCTTCTTATATTTTGAACACTCTTTTCTTCTATTTTGTCTTCCCCCTCTATTTTGCGCTTTGTTCTTCTGAGCTTTGTCTCTGTTGAGCTCTTCTCTTTTCTTTTGTGCTTCTCTCTATGAGCTTGTATATTCTGTTGTGCTCTCTTACTTTTCACATGCTCTCTTGCCCCCTTCCGTTCTCTCTCTATTTTTTAGTCTTCAGTCCTCCTCTATTATAGGTTATGAAATTTTCCCGTTGAAGGTAGGTAGATTTTCATCATTGATGCACCGCACTCCTGACAAACGTCAGTTTTTTGCTTTCCATGTATCTTCTTCTGATTGGCTTCTCTTCTCTTCTCTCTATCGATAACTTCTTCTTTCTACCGGTAACTTTTGACTTTCTTCCCATGCCTGTTTTGTAGCTTCCTCCTTGTGCTTCACTCTAGAGCTTCCTTCTCAAGCTTGCTCCTTTAGGTGGCTTGAGGCTTCTGTAGCATGCTGCTATTGCAGTATGCTTTTGGCATGGTTTCTTATGTAGCTTCCTATATCGCTGCTTTTGCACTCTGCTTTAGCGAGATCTCTTCAAGTAGCTTCCTGCAGTCATCAATATCCTTAGTTAGTTTACCAGATTCATTTTTACCATTCTCTTCAGTGTCCTTCCTTTAACACTTTCTCTGATCTTTCTTTCTTCTGTAGTAACCTCGTTGTAGTAACCTTTCTAGCTAGGTTATGCGTATAGAGTTAGGGTTACTTTAATAAGGTTTTGTCTCATCAAAACATACTTAAATGTTTCCAACACATAGTAGGAAATAAAATTGTGTCTCATTATCTACTACCGAATCCGAGTATGTTGCCGCGGGTAGTGGGTGTACTCAACTCTTGTGGTTGAGGCAAATGCTTGATGATTATGAATTTGTAACTAAGTCTTTGAGCCTGTTTTGTGATAATACTAGTGCGATTGATATTTCTAAAAATCCGGTTCAACATTCACGCACTAAGCACATAGACATAAGACATCATTTTATTCGAGATTTAGTAGAAAAAGGGACTATTGGACTTGAATATGTATCCACCGAAAACCAAATTGCATATATTTTGACTAAGGTCCAAGATTTTGAGAGATTTTCTTCTCTAAAGAAATTTCTTTGTGTGTGTTGCTTGAATGTGTATGTTCTATTTACGGGTGTTACGGTCATGTTGTTCATATCACTCATAACACTCATTGTTCTGCGTTTTATTTTTTTAGGATTTCTAGACATATATGTGCATGATTGTACTTAACCAGTGTGTCCCTTATGTGTAAAAAGTTGCTTGGACACTTTATTTCTCAGATGCCTTGGGTTTAATAGTGCACTTTCTTCTTAAAATGGTAAAAATCACAAAGCACTTGGAGCACGGCGTTCCCTGCGACGATGCTTTTCAGGTAGCCTAGTGACACTCTAAAAATGTGTTGTGTGACCTACACTGAGTAACTTGGGGCACGACACTGGCTATGACGATGTTTCCTTGTCAAAAGGTGTAGGAGATACCACAACCAAATAAAAAAAAGATTTTGATCTCACAACTGAGTAACTAGAAGCATGGCGCTTGTTATGACAATGCTCTCTTTTCAAAAGGTTGGTTGAGATCAGTATGTTCGAGTTTTGTTAAGTGCACGGAATTTTGTTTGAGCCCAAATTTTTTTGGTCGGTGTCGTCGCAGTGATTATGTAACATCAGGGACAACACCAGTCTGGTACAAGGTGTGTGATTTTTCAGCTTTTTATTTCATAGGTAATAGTAAGAGATAATATTAGCATAACTTGGGGCTTACACTTAGGGATTTGATATGATACTTGATTAAGTTTTCCTTGTATATCAGATTAGACTATATCTCTTAATTGTATTGTTGTGTGTATGTGTATATATATATATACACATGATTGTAAAAGTGAATAATCAAGATGAATAACATTATTCCTCTTTACATGGTATCAGTCGGGTTATTTTCCTAGAAACACCGATCCTTTTCTTCTTCTCTTTTCCTAGCCATGGTATCCTCCCCCTCCACCTCTTCTGATACTCTTCCATACTCCACCCTTATCCATATGCTTACCATTAAACTCTCTTCCTCGAACTACTTGTTATGGCGAAGCCAACTCCTACCTCTCCTTACTAGCCAGGGGCTCATAAGCCTCGTTGATGGAACACGTCCTGCGCCACCCCCTGAAGTGCTGGCAATGGATGGCAAGATGATGCCAAACCCAGTGTTTCAATCTTGGCACATGGATGATCAGAGACTTGTTAGTCTCTTGTTTTCCTCTTTAACTAAAGAAGCGATGGATGTCGTCGTTGGAGGTACCTCTTCTCGTGCTGTTTGGCTTTCCCTTGAAAGTACTTTTAGTCATAACTCAAAGGCGTGAGAGCTTCGTCTCAAAGACGAACTCCAATTGATGAAAAAGGGCACTAGTTTTGTCATAGATTTTGCCCGTCAATTTAGGTCGATCTGCGATCAACGTTTGGCTATCGGACGTCCCGTTGATGACACCGATAAAGTCCATTGGTTTCTACGAGGTCATGGTGCTTCCTTTATTTGTTTTTCAGCAGGTCAGATGGCTCTTACTCCATTGCCACCCTTTCATGACTTGGTTGCCAAAGCAGAGAGTTTTGCACTTTTCCAATCATCACTGGAATCAGCTTCTCCAACATCTGCTGCTGTCTTTGCTGCCCATACACGGTCTCCTAATTCACGTCCTCTATCTCGTGGTCATGGAAAATAAGGTGGTCATGGTCATGGTTCCGGACAGTGACGTACCCCATACTGTCAAATATACAGAACAAATGGCCACTATACTGATGCATGTCCGGACAGGTTCACACGCAACGAGACACCTACCAGCGCCATTCTTGCTGAAGCTTTCTGAGCTGGTTGCAAGATTTTGGACACTCCTGTCTCTGATTGGTACTTAGACACTGAGGCCTCCACCCATATGACTCCCAGCGTGGACCAGATGGAGTCTTCCACACCTTACACAGGTTCAGATATTGTTATAATGGGTAATGGTGCATGTTTATCAATATCTCGTGTTGGTACTTGCTCTGTTTCTAATCGAATCTGTTTATCTGATGTGTTGGTTGTTCTGGGAATTACTAAAAATTTGCTCTCCGTAAGCAAATTGACAACTAACTCTTCTCTTAATGTGATTTTTACTGATAAATCTTTCACTATTCAGAATTGGGAAACAAAGGAAACTCTAGCTTGCGACCGACTTGAGCGTGGTCTCTATATTCTGGATGGAGGTTAGTCAGCGTTGGTTGCAGCTCGACGTCCTAAAGCTTCTTTTGAAATGTGGCATTCCAGGCTTGGCCATGTTTCTTTTGATATCATTACTTTCTTAAATAAACTTGGGTCCATTTCTGTTACATCTTTATTACCCAAACCTGTGATTTGTGATTCTTGTGAACAAGCTAAGAGCAAGCGTTTACCTTTTGCTTTGGATGATAAACGGTCAACAAATGTCTTGGATTTACTTCATTGTGATTTGTGGGACCTGCACCCATTTGCTCAGTTTCCGGTTTTCGATATTATGTCATATTTTTGGATGATTTTTCCAGATTTACGTGGCTTTATCCGTTACGTCATAAGTCTGATTTTTATGATATGTTGCTCCAATTTCATGCCTTTGTGGAAAACCAATTTTCTTGTCGAATTAAAGTTTTTCACAGTGATAGAGGCACTGAATTCACTAATAATAAAGTTCAATAATTTTTCCAAAACTGTGGCATCCAACATACCTTTTCTTGTCCTCATACTCCATCTCAAAACGACCGAGCTGAACGGAAGCACAGACATGATACTGAAACTGGCCTTGCTATGCTGTTTCACTCACATGTTTCCTTAAAATTTTTGGGTGGAAGCATTCAGTAGTGTTGTATATGTCATTAATCGTCTACCCTCTCGAGTTCTTCATAGAAAATCACCATTTGAATTATTATTTTCTATTACTCCAAACTATGAGAATTTTCATCCGTTTGGGTATCGAGTTTATCCATGTCTTCGAGATTATGTTACAAATAAGTTTGAGCCACGAAGTGCACCGTGTGGTTTCATGGGTTATAGCAGTTCCCATAAGGGGTTTCGATGTCTTGATCCTTCTACCTCTCGCACATATATTTCTCGACATGCTAAATATGATGAATTGCATTTCCCCTTCTCTGATTCTCCTGATAAGCTTAATTTATCCTCACTTCCAATCTAAGAGTTTTGGGAACCTGCTAGCTTACATGTTCCGTCTAAGGCTACAGTCTTGCCTGTCTCACGACCTCAAGAGTCTGTTAGTCCTTGCATCATTTGTGAAGATTCTTTACTGCATAACCAACCTGGCCGGTAATCACCTCCCTCAACGGCATCATTACAACAATTACCGCCAGAACCTGCTCCTCACCCACCAACTTTGCCTCTTGCCCAAGCTCCGTCCACAGACCCAGCACCGTCACATCATATGCAGACTCAATCCAAGTCAGGTATTTTAAACCACACCATATTATTAATTATGCTCAGACAACTCTCTTTGTTGTACTTATTGCAGCTAGTGAGTCGCGTAGAATAAAATCAGCTTTAAAACGACCTGAATGGGTTGCAGTAATGAATAAAGAGTTGTCCGCTTTGCATTTGAATCATACATGGGATCTTGTGCCTCGTCCATCGGGCACAAACATTATTGGCTCCAAATGGGTTTTTCGTACTAAATTCTTGGTGGATGGCTCTATTGATCGTCACAAAGCTACACTGGTAGCCCAAGGCTTCACTCAACTTCCTGGTTTTGACTATACCCATACTTTTAATCCTGTTGTGTGTGCCTCAACAGTTAGAGTTGTTCTCTCTCTTGCTGTGTTAAACCGTTGGCCACTTCATCAATTGGATGTGAAAAATGCTTTCCTACATGGTGCTTTATCGAAGCCTGTTTATATGGAACAACCTCCTGGTTTTGTGGATCCTCATTTTTCGAACCACGTGTGTAGTCTCAAAAAGGCATTATATGGCCTTAAACGGGCTCCCCGTGCCTGGTTTCAGCGACTAAGTGATTTTCTCTTAAGCAGCGGTTTTATTTACAGCCGCTCAGATTCATCTCTATTTATCTTCTTCCGAGGGGCTTCTATTCTTTATCTACTTGTATATGTCGATGATTTTATCTTTACAGGCAATTCTACAGAGCTTCTGTCATCTTTTAGTACTCAATTGGGTCATGAATTTGCCATCAAGGATCTTGGCAAGTTGAACTATTTTTTGGGGCTTGAAGTTGCATATACCTCCAATGGCATATTTGTAAATCAAGCAAAGTATGCTAGGGACATTCTTCACCGAGCACATCTGGAGGACTCCAAGCCTGTCTCCACGCCCTTAGCTACTAGTTGTCAACTTCCTTCTACTGGCACATTGTTCAAAGATCCTACACTCTATCGCTCTTTAGTTGGTGCCCTCCAATATCTCACACTCACTCGCCCTAATCTCTCATTCATTGTCAATCTTGTCAGTCAGCATTTGAATCAACCTACCACTGAACATTTTTAGGCTGTTAAACGTATCCTTCGTTATATAAAGAGTACTCCTTCGTACAGTCTCACATTCTCTTCTGGCTCTACGCCATCTCTCATCGGATATTCTGATGCTGATTGGGCTCGTTGTGTAGAAACGCAACGTTCTACTTATGGCTACTCAATCTTCCTTGGTGGCAATCTAGTGTCATGGAGTGCTAAAAAGTAGCCTACTGTCTCTCGTTCCAGTTGTGAGTCGGAATATCGAGCCCTTGCAAATGCTGCTTCGAAATTTGTTTGGTTAACTCAGCTTCTTCGGGAACATCATGTTGTAGCTGTTTCTCAACCTCTTCTTTATTGTGACAATAATAGTGTTGTTTTCCTCAGTCAAAATCCAAGTGCTCATAAACAAGCAAAGCACATCGATATTGACTACCACTTCGTTCGCGAACTTGTTTCTAGTGGCAAGCTTGGTACTAAGTTTGTTTCCTTTGATTTGCAAATTGCGGACATTTTCACCAAGGCCCTATCCCACCCGTTATTTGAATTCTTTCATGGCAAGCTGCGCGTTGGTCCACATCCCACGTCTTGTTTGAGGGGGGATAATAGGAAGAGATAATATTAGCATAACTTGGGGCTTACACTTTGGGATTTGATATGATACTTGATTAGGTTTCCTTGTATAGCAGATTAGGCTATATCTCTTAATTGTATTGTTGTGTATATATATACATGATTGTAAACGTAAATAATAAAGGTGAATAACATTATTTCTCTTTACACTAGGCATCCCTAGATTTTTGCATTCTTCTTTTTCTGGATTTTAGTGGATACATTGGATTTTCAAATAACCCTATCTACACTTCAATTTTGAATTTAATGACTCTTTTTTCTTAAGTTTCTTTTTGCTCACATTATGTTTCATATGTTTTGATGGCTCAAAGTTTAGATATAAATTTGCACTCTTCTAGCAGTTCATACCACTCACTCCTTTCTCATGCTACTCTTTGTTCTTCCGTGAATTTCTTCTTTCATTTCCTTCTTCCATCTTCATTACTCTATCTCTCCAAGAATTGTGTTTATACTTCTACAAAAAGTTCTTCCCGCTAGTTTGGTGACATTTTTGTGAGTGGGAGAAGTCATTTGGATATGATGTTGTTGAGGGGAAGATCTTATTAATGGATATGGTTGTGTTATCTGTTGAAAACCCTCCGTTGATTTATGTTTTTACCCTACACGTCGAGTGTTGTCTCTGTGACTCGCAACACTGCCCCGACATTGTGATTTTGTTGTGTTCGTTTCAGCTAAAAAAGGGGGAGAATGGTACTTGTGGTGGTGAAATGGAGGTGAAGAAGCTGTACATTGATTTAATTGGAAGATTGAGATTGTTTTAATTATTGATTTTGATGGATATTTTTCATGATTGTTTTGAATGATTAATCTCTAATTCTTTTTGTGATTGGTTGTGAATGCAGAATTGAGGGAGAGAAATTCCACGTGAGAGATGATTTAGGTTTTGAGCTGAAAATGCAAAAAAGGGGGAGATTGTTAGTGTTGGATTTTCCAACATTAATTTATTTTTCCTTTTTCAATTTTTTCCTAAATCATTGAACTGATTTGATTTGATTTATTGATGAAATTAGATTTATCTATTAAGATTTGATTCTAATCTCATATATCTTTCTTTTCAAGAAACAAATAATTGTTAACAAAAATTTTCCTATATTTAAGGAAAGAAGATCATATATGTGTGTGCTTGTTTTGATAGTATTTGATATGATTGGATTTGAGAGATCTCTGCTGGAGTGTGGTGCAAGATTGAATATTCATCTGGAGTCTATAAATAGGATGAGAAGATTGAAGATCAGTATGCACAACAAGAGCTTCAATATTTCGAGTTTACCAGTGTCCTGTCGGTGTTGATCATACCATAGACGACACCACCCTGTCTTCTTTTCTCTATGTCATAGAGTTTGCATGCTTGTGACCTTTTAGTAAATATAGGGATTTTTGTAAACTTTTGTAAGTCTTTGCATACGTTCATAGGTTTCCTTTCTATTCACGAAGGACGTATTGAATGCTTGTAAAGAGAATTTTACCTTGAGATTACTCTATATTTTACTGCAACGATTATCTAATAAAGGAGTTTTTGCCCTGAAGGCAGTCCACGAGTATTTGTATACTCGTGAATAAATCTCTGTCTCTTGATCTTTTTGTTATTTTATTTTTATTCCGCTGCATGTTACGTTGGTATTGTCGACACACTAAACAACATCGTGTACTCTGATTTTGATACTCATTTTTATTGTGCTTTCTTGTAGATTACAGACCACGCAAAACTTTCACTGCTGATGACAAAAAGGGGGAAAGGCTGGAAGATTAAAGGAAAAAGGTTGACCCAGCAAGCTGCAGATAGATGGTGGTAAGCAGTAGGAGGGATACAGGAGATGATGGAGGAAGCAGAGGAGGAGGCTCTAGAAGTCACTCAAACAGCCACAGCAGGACATCTGAAGCGGATCAGAAAACAGGATCCTTGCATCCTGCCTTCAGAAAAGGAGGTGCTGAGGAAAGATAAGAGAAGAAAAAGAAAGGCGGATGAACTAATGAAGTCTATGGATGCAATTCTTGAAAGTCAACCAAGGATGTTATTTTAAGGTTGTATCCAGGACAAACATAGTCTAGTGTCTCCTCCCTGAAGAGCAATCCAAACCGGTTGCCTTCCTGGAAGCATGTCCTGATCCTGAGCATCCTACCTTTATACAACCAATCCTGCCAGTGGTCCACTATCAATCCTATCTTTATGAAAAAATTAGTATCAGATGCATTCAGTGATGAAGCCAAAATTTCCATTGAGAGGGGTCCACTATCAAGATACTTTTTTATAATTGGGAAAATCAATATGTGTTATTTATTTTATAAAAACATCATTCTCAAGGATAAATGTATTCCACTAAATTTAAGATATCTTAAAAAATATATTAATTTAAAGAAGTTTCTTAGTTACAAATTTATAAATTTTGTAACATTAGAGGAGTTTGTTAAAGTTGAAAATTTTGATATTCTGTGATGAAAAATTGTCATTGAATAAATGTGTAGATAGATTAAATTTAAGACTGTAAATAGAAGGTTTTGAATAATTTCTAATATATTTTTTTTATTTTTGGGATGAGGAGTGAAAGATTGTAGATAAAATATCACAAAACCTTGTGTACCCTAGGGGCACGGATCTTAGATTCGTACCCCCTCATGACCCGACCCAGCGCGTGAGCAGCCTCCACGCGTGTTCACACGCCGCCACGCGCGCCCATAGAAAATTTGGTTTGCGCCCATGCACACCTAATTCCGTAGTTAATGATTTAGTGATGGTATTACATGGATACCTTATAGGTATTACGTGTATACCCTATAGGTATTACACTTATATTTCTTGAGATTCAATGATAGGTATCATATGTTTACTCTATAGATATTATATGTATACCATATAGATGTTACACTTATATTTCTTGAGATTCAATGATGGGTATCATGTGTTTACTCTATAGGTATTACATACTTACGAAAATAAAGGTATTGATATTTTGTTTTATAGGTATTACATGTATATTCTTAAGGTATCATGTGTTCATTCAATATAGGTATGAATTATTTGATCGAACTTTTGTTTTATTGGTATCACATGTATACTCTATAGGTATTACATATGTACACTATAGTTATTACATTACTGTATAGTGAATTTAAAATTTCTAAATTCCAAAACCACGATTTATATCATATTCTTCCCATTTTTTTCTGCAAAATTTACAGAATTACAGAACTCATATGAATTATTATCACAGAAGCAATGTGCAAAGAAACCCTAGAGCAAATCAATTCCTCGATCAATCAAACAAATCTCATCTATTTGTTCAATTAAACATATTTTGCAAACCAAATCTTTCAATAACCAAAGAGTGAATCGGAGGTTTCCTCATCGGAGTTGAAGTGGACATGCGAAGCAAAGTCGGAGCAAAGTTGGAGAAATAAAAAAGAAAAAAGAAGAAGAAAAACAAGAGAGCAGCACGTAGAAGCAGAAGGAGAAAGTGGAGTCGGAGCGGAGATGGAAAAATATAAAGAAGAAGAAGAAGAAGAAGAAAAAGAAGAAGAAAAAAAAAAGTGCGTAGAAGCAGAAGAGGAAAAGTAGAAGAGGAAGAAAGGGCGGCACAAAAGCAAAAGATTAAGAAGGGGGCTGCCCTAAAATAAGAAAAAGAAAAAATATAAAATTTAATAGGAAATGGATCTTGGAGCGGGTTGGGGGCACGGATCTAGGATTCGTGTCCCGGGGCACACAAGTCCTTCTCATATTAAATGAGAGTGTGGATCAGATAATTATTGGTAAATGAGGTTGTAGATGAGATTACGAAGAATAAATAAGAGAGTTTTTTTTTTGCCCTGTAAAGTAGGGGGTCAGGCATTTCCGGACAGTAATGTTTCGGGCTGGTGATTTTACCCCGTATTTTACCAAAATGTGCAATTTGTGCTCAATTTCAGCTCAAATCGCTCAATTGGGCTGAAATTACACGTATAACGCACGTGAGATCACTAATATGGGCTTTTCGAGCCAATTTAGCTAATGTGGCAACCATTTTATATTTATGCTATTTAGTTGTACACAATGCCAACTAGATATAAAATGGATGACGTGAAATAAAAATATTAAAATATATTAAAAAATCAAAATTAAATTGAATAAATGAAATTAAAAAATTCATCAATTAATTTTTCATCTCCGTCTTCACCTATACCGTTGCCACCGCCGGAATCCCATCGCCACCGCTGCCATCTTTATCATCTCCGAACACCGACTTCTCTGATCTTCGTCACTTCCGCCAACACCACCAGATGCACCACTACCACTACTGCAGTTTTCCACCACCGCGACTGTCGTCGTGTAGGCCTCTTTCTCGTGCCTCCATTACCACCACCCGACCCTATTTCTCACACGCGCACATCACACGGCGGCGCACACCTTCTCCCTTCCCCCGCAAATATGGGAACCGCAAATCAGATCCCCTTCCCACACACAGACTGCAACCCACACACAGACTACAACGCACACACCTTCACATAGCACAACTCTCGTCTCTCTCGTCGCCGTTGTTGGATATATTTGTAGAATGTTTTGATGAGACAAATCCTTAAAGTAACTTTATAGCATAACAAATCTTAGGATAATGTTACTGTAATAGAGTTACCACAGAAGATTAAAAGAAAAAAGAAAGTGTCAAATGGAAGGATACTGAAGAGAAAGTTTATAAGGAATCAGATGAACTAATAAGGATATTATTGACTTCAGGAAGCTACTGGAAGGAACCTCGCCAAAGCAGAACACAACGGGATAGGAAGCTACCTAGAAGACCATGCCGAAAGCATACTGTACAGGCAGCATGCTACAGAAGCCTCGAAGCTACCTTAAGGAGCAAGCCAGAAGAAGGAAGCTCCAGAGTGAAGCTAGAGGAGGGAGCTGCAGAGCAGGCATGGGGAGAAAAGTCAAAGTTACCGGTAGACACAAGAAGTTACCGGTATAGAGAAAAGAGAAGAGGAGCCAATCGGAAGAAGACACGTGGAAAGCGAAAAGCTGCCGTGTGTCAGGAGTGCGGTGCATCAATGTCAGAAATCTGTCAACCTTCAACGGGTAGATTTCACACCCTATAAAGAGGAGGACTGAAGACTGAAAATGGTGTGTGAGAGAAGCACAAGGTGTGCATGAGAGAAGCACCGAATGCGCAAGAGAAGTGAGCACATCAGAATATCCAAAAAGCTTACCTTATTAGAGAAGTTTTCCAAGCTCACAGAGAGAAGCGCAAAAGAAGATAGAAGAGCTTTAAAGAGATAAGCGCAGTAAAAAGGGGGAAGTTAAGAAGAGAAGAGAGTGTTCATACAGAGCAGCTGAAAATAAGAAAAGCTCGAACACTCCACACCCCAAGAAGACGCACACCCAGTCTACCAGTCAGCAGCAAGCTTCAGTAGAATTAGTCTGCATACGAAGGCTAAGCTTGCTGCTCCCAGTTGAAGAAGAATGAGATAAACCTCTCTAAAAGGTTGTCTCGGAGTACTCAGTGCGAGGAGTAATGTCCTGCTGAGTTTACCACTTTTTAGGAGAGAAAATGAGGACCCTGGGTGGGTAGAGTAGGATCCTGTGTGGGTCAAGGGAAAGTAGGCAAGCATATGTGTGAAGGCTTGCTGCTTATTCATTAAGGGTAGGTTGTAATAGTTAGGTCTATGTAAATCAACTAGCTTAACCAATGTTCCCTCCTGTGTGGAGGAAGAGAGGACGTAGAAGGATTACTCCACCTTCGAACCTCTATACATTCTTGCGTCTTTATCTGCTTACTGTCTTACATCTATTCTCTCTGATAAACTGCATATCTTCAATTGGGCACAAAGATAGGCTTCCGCATTCACTCTGATCGGTAACCTCCCAAAAGGTTACTGATATTAGAAATAAGCCAATAGACTTGGAAGAAAAATTAGAAAATAAGGTAGGCTTATTCACCCCCCCCCCCCTCTAAGCCTACTTGCAGCAGTCCCGGGACCAACAAGTGGTACTAATCCATCTGATACCAACAAGTGGTATCAGAGCGGGTGGATTATTCATCCTTGCTCAATGGTTAATCACATACCAACAAGTGGTATCAGAGCATATGGATGAACAAAAGATCTAATCGATCTATCCAGATCCCATCTGTGAAAAAGACTCTCTCTCAAAATCTCTCTCTCTCTCACCCTCACATCAGAGATCATTTCAATTTCTTTTGCTCTAAAAGGATATGATTGATGTGAAGACAACAAACAGCTAAAAAATGTAGAAAATCAAGTTGTTGTGAAGGAAAGTTGTTTCTGAGGGGGAACAGCAAGCTGCAAAGAAGGAAGATGTGCAGAAAGAAGTGGTACCAACAAGTGGTATCATGGAGCTGAAGAAGAAGCTGACACAGCAATCAACAAGCAGCAAATCATGGAGGAAAACGATGAGGATTTTAAGCCAAGGAGAAAGAAGAAGAAGATCACTCCATCAACCAGATCGACCTCCAGACAGAGTCAAGAATAAAAGAGGACCTTCTCTTTTAAAAGAACAAGAATGACCAGGTACCACGTTCTAATTCTAAAACTCTTTAAATCTAGTCGTTACCATGTCTTGGTAATCTGTCAAAGAACTCAAGTGACTATGTGTCAAGATAATAATTTGCTGTCACTTGATTCTTTAAATGAGAAAGGAAGCATGCATGTTTATTTCCATATTTAATGCTTCACTTTCTCATGCAAAGCCTCAAAGTAACCGAGGTTGATACTGTTAAGTGACCCCACACCTTAAAAGAGAAGGGCCATAAAGTAAAGGGGAACTTCCGGTACTAATCAAAGAAGCTTTGATGGCAAAAAGGGTAAAATCCTTGGAGTAACCCAAACTGGGTATGCTATAGAAAGTCTGCAACAAACTGTCATTCCATAAGGAATTAAGCAGAACAGCAACTCTAGAAAAATAAAAAATAAAAAATAAAATTTTTTTTTACCCTTGTCTATCATGCTATGCCTACAAATACTTGCATACACTATCACTGATTATTCTTTAAAAGGTCTTGAAGGAGCCAAAACTCTCTCTACAGCAATCATGGGCTGTAAAGATAGTTCAAACTTCTGAAGGATAATCTAACTCAGAAAGACTCATGCTTGTATGAGTACCTATACAAGGTAAGTGTTTTGTAGGTACATCTGAAGGGTTAATAATTTAAGAGGGAACAATTGACAAAATGACAAACACTGACTCTAGTATGCTGAACATCCGGTTACTGAATACTAGGTCATGGGATAACAGGATGATGTACACCTGGATACTAGATACCAAGCTAATTGGATGCTAAGCTACTAGAAATCAGAACACTTGTCATTAAGTCATTAGAAAAGGTAGAAGGTCCTAACAGAAAAAGATAAAGTTATGAGTAAAGGAAACGCTAGACACCAGAATATTGAATACTATATCGCTGATAGCAGGATGCTGGATATCAGGATGCTAGATACCAAGCTGACTGGAAATTAGGTCGCTGGGTGGCAGGACGCTAGATATCAGGATGCTAAATACCAGGGGATGGAAATTAGATCGTTGAACACTAGGTCGCTGGGCAACAAGACGCTAAATACCGAGTAGTTGGATACTAGATCGCTGAATACCAGGTCGCTGTGTATCAGGACGCTAGATTTCAATATTCTGGATACTAGGTTAGTTGAAGTCAGAACTTATCATCAAAACTGGATAAAGAGATCTCTTGGATGTTACAATATAAAACAGTTACTGAGAAAATATTTCTTGGTAACGTGTGAACATAAAAAGGGGGATCACCTATATCCAGAAATAGACTACCTTTTCAAAAACCCTAAAAGCAACAACAGCTGAATGATCAGAAAAATCCAAGGGTGGAGATTCAGCCGCTGACCACAGATGCAATCAAATCAAGAGAAACGACATAAAGCTGTGGAAACTGTCAACATCAGCCTTGGAAACCGGGAGAGCAGTTAATGAGATCTTTAAAGATCCAAACTATAACAGGGAGTATTTCTATCCCTATAAATACATGCACTCTTATTCTTCATCAAGCATAAAAAGATGTTCTCTCTCTCTCTCTCTCTCTCTCTCTCTTATCCCTACATATCATAGAACACGATTGTTTGAAACCATTTTCTTCATCTCTTCCAAAAGACACATTCTCTGCAAATAATCAACCAAGCACACCCCAAATCTCAAACAGTCACCCTTCATGCTTGATACTTGCTAAGAAAGTCTTCCTCAGAAGACTTGATCTTCTAGTATTCTCTTCTCACCTCAGCCTTAAGGGAACCTGAGGGCAAGCACCCAGGTTCTCCTCTTAGAAGATAGAAAAAGAATAAAAGATCCTTCTCCAGTCTCCCCCGAGCTTAAGCTCATTTTTTATGATGTCAAAAGGGGGGAAGAAACTGCGAAAGATCATGGAAGATCAAAAGTCTTCTATGGAAGAAAAGAGAAGATTCCAGCCCGTCCACATGAAGATGTTGGAGGGGAAATGGATGATTCCTGCTTCCAAGGATTTGAGCAGATGATACAACAGGAGGAGTTAGTGAGGTTATGGAGAATGAAAGGCAGCAACAAGCTACTGTGTGTCATTCTATCCATCTTCTCAGATCTCTTCCTCTGCTTCACTACTCTCTTCCGAAGAAGCCTCTTCTCCTCACTTTTAATTCTCTCTCTCTCTCTCTCTTTAGACTAAGAGGAAAATCAACTGGGAGCAAGCCCTTACACCCAAAAGCGAGAAGAGCTAGAGGAGAAAGAAGCTCGCAAGAAGCTAAAAGGGAAAAGAAAGATAGGAAAGAGCAAGAAGGATAGAAAAATGAATTTAGATAGGATGCTTATTGTACTTTGCTTACTGCATTGTAATGTATACGTTTTATCTTAATAAATTGTCTTCTGTTCTTCAAAATTGCTCATTCCTTATGCACTTTCTTTTTGACTTATATGTGATTTGTGTATGAAAATAGTATGTCCATTTGTGCCATGCTTTAAATATGCTTTCTGTGCTTGAGAGGTTATAATCTTTTGATCTTCTGTAAAGGTTTTCTCATCATCAAAAAGGGGGAAATTGTTGGATATATTTGTATAATGTTTTGATGAGACAAATCCTTAAAATAACTCTATAGCATAACCAATATTAGGATAAGGTTACTGTAATAGAGTTACTACAGAAGATTAAAAGAAAAGGAGAAAGTGTCAAATGGAAGGATACTGAAGAGAAAGGTTATAAAGAATCGGATAAACTAATAAGAATACTATTGACTTCAGGAAGCTACTGGAAGGAACCTCGCCAAAGCAGAACACAGCGGGACAGGAAGCTACCTGGAAGACCATGTCGAAAGCATACTGTACAAGCAGCATGCTACAGAAGCCTCAAAGCCACCTGAAAGAGCAAGCCAGAAGAAGAAAGCTCCAGAGTGAAGCTAGAGGAGGGAGCTGCAGAGCAGGCATGGGAGAAAAGTCAAAGTTACCGGTAGACATAAGAAGTTACCAGTAGAGAGAAAAGAGAAGATGAGCCAACCGGAATAAGACATGTGGAAAGAGAAAAGCTACCGTGTGTCAGGAGTGCGGCGCATCAATGTCAGAAATCTGTCTACCTTCAACGGGCAGATTTCATATCCTATAAAGAGGAGGACTGAAGATTGAAAATGGTGTGTGAGAGAAGCACAATGCATACATGAGAGAAGCACCGAACATGCAAGAGAAGTGAGCACATCAGAATATCCAAGCTCACAGAGAGAAGCGCAAAAGAAGAGAGAAGAGCTTAAAAGAGCAGTAAAAAGGGGGAAGTGAAGAAGATAAAAGAGTGTTCAAACAGAACAGCTGAAAAGAAGAAAAGCTCGAACACTCCACACCCCAAGAAGACGCACAACCAGTCTACCAGTCAGCAGCAAGCTTCAGCAGAATCAGTCTGCATACGAAGGTCAAGTTTGCTGCTCCCAGTTGAATAAGAAGGAGATAAACCTCTCTAAAAGGTTGTCTCGGAGTACTCAGTGCGAGGAGTAATGTCCTGCTGAGTTTACCACTTTCTAGGAGAGAAAGTGAGGACCCTGGGTGAGTAGAGTAGGATCCTGTGTAGGTCAAGGGAAAGTAGGCAAGTATCTGTGTGAAAGCTTGCTACTTATTCGTTAAGGGTGGGTTGTAATAGTTAGGTCTATATAAATCAACCAGCTTAACCAATGTTCCCTCCTGTGTGGAGGAAGAGAGGACGTAGAAGGATTACTCCACCTTCGAACCTCTATACATGCTTGCGTCTTTATCTGCTTACTGCCTTACATCTATTCTCTCTGATAAACTGCATATATCTTCAATGGGCACAAAGATAGGCTTCCGCATTCACTCTGATCGGTAACCTCCCAAAAGGTTACTGATATTAGAAATAAGCCAATAAACTTGGAAGAAAAATTAGAAGATAAGGTAGGCTTATTCACACCCCTAAGCCTACCTACAGCAGTCCCAGGACCAACAGTGGTCGCCCCCATCCCCCACAAATTTGGGAACCAAATCTCCATGTTGAATCTGACTTTGAGCAGTGCAAGAACCTCACCATTGGACCATGGATCCATGGATGTCTCACTTTCAAAAGCCAAATTAGTGTCGCGACGGCGGCGAGAGAGATGAGAGCAGAGGGCGGCGGAGGCCGGTCGAGGAAAGGGGCCCGTGGGGAAGGGGGTGGCAGGGAAAGGGTAAGGTGCGATCTGACGTTTTTTTTATTTATTTTGATTTTGATTTTGATTTTTCCTTTATTTTTATTCTTACAAATGTTTTTAATTTTGTTTTTGTTTTTGTTTTTGTTTTTATTTTAAATTTACTTTTATTCTTAAAAAATGCCACTTATACTAAAACATTTCACGTCAGTGAAGTTGGCCCGGTGAGCCCGAATTGACGGCCACATGTGCATCACACGTGCAATTTAGGCCCAAATAAGAAGTTCGAGCTGAAATTGGGCACAAATTGCACATTTTGGTAAAGTACAGGGCAAAATCCCGAACCTGAAACATTACTGTCCGGAAATGCCAGACCTCCTAATTTACAAGACAATAAAAATAATAAACTGTAAATAAGATTATAGATAAAATTTGGTGTGATAATTATCTGTTTTCAGCGTTGTTTGTTGCTATGTGTAGTATAAATGTAAGAGTTACTCTCCTGTGCAGCAGTTACTCTCCCGCCCAGCCCGTGCCTCTTTACTTTTTTCGTCTGTTTTGGTCATTACCTTCACGTTATGTTAGTGTTACCTTCGTGTTATGTTAGGGTTACCTTTGTGTTATGTTAATGTGACCCCATCTCTAGATTTCATACTCTTAGTTTAAAACCACTAAACTAAAATAACACGAAGGTACCACTAACAAAATATTTTGCCTAAATGTAATAGTGGAATTATAAGAAATGTCCTTTTTGGTATTGGAAAATTAGTATCATCTGCATTTAAAGATACTAAATTTTATTCTTTTATATCCACACAATTTCTTATGATACTATCTCTATAGACAATGAGTATTTGGTATCGGAAGTTTAATTTTCGATACTAATAATTTTATAGCATCTATTATTTTTCTAATACTAATTAAATTTTAGCATTAGTAAATTAATTATGTATACTACGCACTTATAGAGTCATATATTTTTTAGGATACTAATTATATTTTGTGTCGGAAATTAAGTTTTCGATACTAATAATTTTATAGCATCCATTACTCTAATGTAATTTTTAGCAATAATAAATTAATTATTGACACTACTTACTTATAGGGTCATATAATTTTTTAGGTATCAGAAAATTAGCATCTATCATTTTTTTGATACTATTGTTATTAATTTTAGTATTAATAGTTTGTTTTTGATACATTTATCTTTTGGTATCAAATATGTGGAAATTGAATTTCTGATACCATTAAATTTATAGCATCAACCATTTTTTGATATACTTGTTATTATGGTATTCTTTATAAGATATTTGATAGTAATTGTGTTTGGTATCGTAAATTGATTTTCGGATACTCTTGATTTTATAACATCTAATATTTTTTTTATACTATTGTTATTTTTGAATTAATAAATTATTTTGTATACATTTACCTTTTGGTATCAAATATCACGTGGTTTTGATACTAATAATGAATGGTATTAAAAGTTATTAAGATAGATCCCCAATTAAATTTAAAAAGAAAAAAAAGACTAAATATTTCCGTCCTCCCTTTGCACGCGCTCTTTCTCCCTGTCGTCGTCATCGTCGCCGTTCCCCGTCATTTCGTGTTTCTGCCCCGTCTCTCACTCACTTGCCGCATCACTGCATCTTCTGTCTCTCTCACTTGTTGTGTCACCGTGCCACCCCTCTCTCTCTCACTTGCTTGCCGCCTCCATCATTCGCTTGCCGCCGTCGCCGTGTTGTTGTGCCGTCTATCACTCGCTTGCCGCTTCATTGTTCAAAATTTATTTCTGATACTAAAGATTTCAATTCTTTAGTATCAAAAAACAGGGAAAATTGGCCAAAATACCCCGTATATATGTCATATTTACGACCTTATCCTTTAATTATACCAGTTTTTAAAACTACCCCGTAGGTTACAATTTTTTACCAAAAATACCCCGTCACCTGCTGTAGGAGATGACTTGATGACGTATTCGGTTTTTAAACACATGGAATATCATTTTTTATTTTTCTTTAGAGACACGTCGGACGGGGGTGTCCAAGTAGTCATCCCAATCACACAACAGGGTAGAAGAATTCAACACTTAGAAAAAAAACGGGTGGAGAAGAAAATCCCCAATTCGTATCAAACGAAACCCTAATAGCATTCATCACTAAAAATCCATCAAGATCTTACGATTTCAGTATGAGATTTAGTGACAAAGCCAGGAATGACGATCCTCCCCCCGATTATGGTAGGTATTTCGTGTTTTAGGGTTTAGGGTTATTTGAAAATTCGTACATTTTGTTTAGTCTGTTTGTTATGTGCTCTGTTTAAATGATTGAAGCTTTTGAGTATGCATTTTGTTAATATTTTCTATGTTTTGCTATATCGATTTGTGAGGAATGTTGTCCATTTGTTTATTGACTTTTACTGGAAATCACAAATGCACTTTGTGGGGTATATGTGTCTACTTCGTTGCTTTTTTTGTTTTGGTTTGGAGTTAGTGCTTGGATATTTAATATTGTAGTATTGTTGGATATATATTGAATGTTGGTTGGTGTGTGGGTGATGACATTTACTGTTTTTTGTTTTTTAACATTGAAAAAAAAAAGATTCTTTTGATAGTAAGACATGTGGGGACCTATATGCTATTTTTTGATTATTTAATGTTTAGAAATTTTAGAATTTTGATACATTTTCTGCCAATTACAGGGTCAAACAATAGGATACATACTTTATGTCTGAAATTTGGGGGGCAGTTGTGTACTTATATTAGTGAGTATGTGGGGGGAGGGGGATCTGTTTAAATTTGACTATGTTAACTGTGGAGAATACTCTCACCCTAAAAGGGTTGAAGGAGTTTCTTCTTACACAGGTAGTACAAAGTTTGTTGCATTGTTTGGCAAAAATGACGAGTCTGATGACTTTAAGAACAATTGTGATGATGGGGGTAAGAAGATAGAAGTATACATTGTAGATGAGGTCTTGGGAAGGGAAAATGATACAGAAGTAAATAGGAAGGGTGAAAAAAAATTGGCGTATGAAGATGAAAACTGTGAAGAGAGTGATGATGATGATGATGACCTTTATTCTATGTCTAAGTAAGATAATGATGATGACTTATTATATAAGAAATACATAGATAAAGATGTAGAGGGGTTAGGATCTGAAGAGAGGGTTGAAGAATTAGGGTCAGATGATGAGAACATACTAGGCAGTGATGATGATTTCAGTAGTGCCAAGTCTTCTGATGAGGATGGGAAGAGGGTTGAATGTAGGACATACGTATTTAGGGAGAACCAAAAAAATATAATCCCACCTTTCTTCTTGAAATGGTTTTCAGCACCAAAAAAGACTTTAGAGAGGCTGTTGAGTCTCATGTCATCATGGAGGGTAAAAATGTTAGTTTTTGACAGGTTTTACATGTGTTTGGAGGCCTTAAAATTGGGGTTCATGACTGGTTGTAGGCCAGTAATTGGGTTTGATGGGACCTTCTTGAAAGGTCCTCATGGTAGGATCTTGTTATGTGCAGTAGGAGTATATCCAAATAATTGTAGTTTTCCAATTGCTTATGATGTTGTAAGTAGGGAGTGTGGGGAGACATGGGACTGGTTTTTGAAGCTATTGGTCACTGATCTTAATGTTCAAGAACCAAACAAATGGACTATCATTAGTGATAAGCAAAAGTGGTTGATAAAAGCTGTGAGTGAGATTTTGCCAACTGTTGTCCATAGATTTTGTGTAAGACACATGCATGAGAACTTTTAGAAAGCAGGGTTTAAGGGGCACAATTTCAAGAAAGTCGTGTGGAGGGCAGCTAAGGTAACCACAATCCCAGAATTTGGTAGAAGAATGAATGAGCTTAGGGCTCTGGATGAGAAAACAACAGAATGGTTTGATGATAAGCATCCACAAAATTGGAGCAAGTCACATTTTGATCCCTATCCAAGATGTGATATTCTTCTTAATAACATGTGTGAGTCATTTAATGCCAAGATCTTGAGAGCCAGAGAACTCCCTATCCTTTCAATGTTGGAGCAGATCATGAATGACTAGATGAGAAGAAATCAAGAATGCAGAGATAGGGCCAAAAAATGGACTGGGACTTTCTGGCCTAAGATAACGAAGGTCATTACCCAGAACACAACAAAGGTGACAGATTGTATTCCCATTAAATCTGATGACACACTACCAAATTTCTTGTTTTGATGGGACTCAGTTTATGGTGGACCTAGGTAATATGATGTGTGGATATAAGAAGTGGGATCTCACTGGAATTCCATGCAAGCATGCCCTTTGTGCTGTTCACTGTCAAAAGTTGTGTGTGGAGGATTTTGTTCATGAATGCTACAAGGTGGAGACTTATAGGAGGGTTTATGAGCCTGCTATAATGCCTAGCAATGGCAGAGATGAATGGTTGCCCTCAAGTTCTATTCCCCCCATGCCCCCAAAAAGGATACACACAACTGGTAGGCCACCAAAAGCAAGAAGAAGAGAAGCAACAAAAGATGGGAAGCAAAAGACCAAGAGGAAGAGGAGAGGAATGCCAACAAACAAGGATCAATATAATTTGAAGAGGAAGCAAGAGACTGTGAGGTGTAGTAAGTGTGGTCAGCTAGGCCATAAGAAAAGGGGATGTGAGGTAAGTTCTTGTTTTGAATGCATTTACTAATAGTATGCTAATAACTTTCTGAATCCATTGAGTGTAAAATCAAACTCCACCAACTTTTACAGAAGCAGGGGGTTGAAGAGCCAAATAATGCACCAGATAATGAGCCTGTTATTGAGCAATTAGGAGACCAAGTTGCTGAGCATCATCAAGAGTAATGTGAGACTCAAGAGTTCCAGCAAGTGCTCACTGAGTGTGGCCTTGCTGACCTTCTCAGCTCTGAAAACCTAGAAGCCATTAAGAGTAATGAAGTAGTGAATGAAACAGTGGATGAAATTGAGCACTTGAATGTGGATGATCAAGTAATGCAGGAAGCTGTGAATGAGCTAATGAATGTTTATTGTTATATGTTGTGAATGTTGTTAGAATCTTTTTGTATGAGGTATGTTGTTTGTGTATGAGGTATAAATGTTTGTGTATGCTGATGAAATCTAATTTTGATAGACTGAGATTATGGAAACCAACCTTGATGAATTGCTCTTAAGCCAATTAACTCAATTGGGGGAGGATGAAGTTGCTCACCCCCAAACCTTGGTAAATAAGCCAACAAGGGAAGAAGTATGTGATGCTTTCAAACTTGGGGGTTGTGATAGATCAAGCAAGGAAAAAAGATACAGAGAAGGGGAAGGGGAAAGAATAGTTGAAATGTATTTAGATCTTTGAACTAAGTAGTGCTTTTGTGTCTTGTTGTGTTGGGATATAAAGGAATTCCAGTTTAGATACTTTTGTATTTCTGTTATTGGAATACATGCTTTCAATGTTTTGGTTTATTGCTTTAGCCACAACTCCAGTATGGTTAAACAAGTTTAGATGCACTCCATTTTATGAACAAGGGTTATTGTTTTGGATACTATTTTGATTAGTATGGCTCAATTCTTGTACTTTTGTTGGACTTATTTCAAGTTTGCTATACTTGTACTTTTTTTTAACTCAACTAAATTCATTGTAGTGTTGGTATACCATTGTAATTTACTCAACTAAATTCTGATAATGAACACTAGTTCACTATAAACAATGTAATTTAATTGGAAAACACCTTCAATTATAATTTAAATGTACTACATTCATATTAACCAAGCTAAGTCCACAAACTAACCAAGCTAATTAACCATACAAATCATTGGTTGTGTAACTCCATTAACTCTCACCCTCAACTCTCATGATATCCAAATTAGGACAAAAAACACCCATGACAGCACAAGAATCATCTTCAATCTTCTCATCTTTACTTCAACATTTTGAAGAACATCAACCCTCTCAACCAACAAACGGTTATCTTCACGTAATTGAATCAGCAATCTCATAGCTCTAGCATTCATTGGAGGGTCAAACCATGTAAAGTAATTACAATCATCACTCTGCAACTTAGTGAATCCAATGGCCAAAAAAAATCAAACATGATGAGGAAATTCAATGGTATTTAAGAAGATTTGAAGGAGCATGAAATTGGGAGGATTGAGAAACCAAGTCATATAAAAAATAAAAATAAAAATCAGTGAGAAGCATACATTCCAATTACGGCATCCACGAAACCTTCTTCCCGAATTATATGAAGTCCATAAGCATCTTAGTTGTGCTCTTAACCCACAGTAGCAGAACTCCCCCTCGTTTGTGGATTCGGACGAACTCTCCATGGATGAGACTACTCAAAAAATGAAATGTTTGTTGTTTTCCTTTGGTTTTGGAGCCCTAATTTATGGAAAATGTATGAAATGTTAGTTGTTTTCCTTTGATTTTGGGGGGAAAGAGTTTGGTTTCCCTCCTTTCCTCAAATTCCATCAAAAATCGGTTCAGAAAAAAAAATCAGCTTACACATGTGAAATTAGATGCCACGTGAGCATGTGACCGGTATATTACCTCCTACAGCAGGTAATCAGGGTATTTTTGGCAAAAAATTGTAACCTACAGGGCAGTTTTAAAAACTGGTATAATTAAAGGATAAGGTTGTAAATATGATATATATACGGGGTATTTTGACCAATTTTCCCCAAAAAAACATGTATTGATACTATGTATTTAGCATTGGCAAAAATTTTTAATACTATAAATATAATGTTGTATCAAAATAATTTGATACTATTATCCTATACTAAATACATTTCTGATACTAGAGAATTCGATCTTTAGTATCAGAACTCTTTATTTGATACGAGGTCTTTAGAATTGGGGGTATATGTATCAGATGTGTATCGAAAAAAAAATTGATTCAAAAAATCTTTAGTATCAAATATTTTATTTTGGTATCAAAAAAATTCCGATGCTAAGAACCTTTTTTATTTTTCTTGTAGTGTATATGGTTACAATTACTTTTGAATTTTCAGTTTGCTAGAAGGAGAAAGTGAACTAGAGAAGAAGTGATTAACTGTGTGTTTTGAGTATTGTGCATCTTCTCCAAGTTGTAATTTCTTTGTATGAGATTAATAAAACATCGGGTTAAAAAAAATTACCATCCAAACTATAGGTCATTTTGCAGATATCTGTGTAATCTTTTTTTTTTTGGGCGTTCGTACTGTATCAACTTTGCGCGATTTGCAAAAAATGGTAAAATGACACTTTCCGTTTAAATATTTCGGCAGACTCAATATGACACCGTTTTGTGAAGGGCAAAAATGTCATTTCCTAATATAATCCACATCAGCCCACACATGTCCCAATTAAAATAGGCACATCAATCCTCATGTGGCATATGATCCACATCATCATCTTCCCCAAAGTTAAAAAACAGGAAACGAGCAAAAAAGAGAAGAAAGTGAAAAGAAAGCTCAAGCCATGGACGATTTATGTTACTGCGGGAAGCGCACAAAAAGGCTCACCTCGTGGACGAACCTGAACTCAGGGAGAAGGTATATAACATGTGACAGATACCGGGTAAGTACACCTTTTGATTTGTAAGAGTGTAGCTTAGATTTCCCTTTTTTAATCGAGTTTGGGGTCGATCATAGAAATTTGTTTTCAAATCTGATACACACCATTTTGCATGAAATGTTGTTGTGTTGCTTGAATTTTTACATATAAGGAAGAATTTGATTATAATATGTGTATTCTTATGCTGCTGCATTTATCTAGGAATCTTGGTAGTTTTTTTAGATATAATATGGATGTTCATTACTCATTTGAATGCAAGTATAGTGAAAGAATTACATGAAATTGAAGTGGTACCAGTTTTTTGTTGCAGAAAGCAGGGGGGGTGTAACTTTTTCAATTGGATTGATCCACCAATGTGTGAAAGAGCCTGTCACATTATTCCCGGTCTATTGAGACGTGTGAATCAACTAGAAGATGAATTGCAGAAGAAACAAAGGAAGGAAAAGAGGGAGAAGTGGATATTTATGGCAGCACTTATCCTATTTGTGTTGTATCTTACTAAGTGATTAGGTGAAGTTTCATGTATATTGTCTTAGGAAGAATTTTGGGATCTAATAGCTGTGCAAGAATGTTGAATTATGAGATTTGATTATGGGATTAATGCAGAATTGGCAGAATGTTGAATTATGGGATAGACTAATTTTAAAGTGGCAAGCTATGATATGGTTTGAATTTTGTTGTTATATGATGAATTTTGTTGATTTTTGCAGAATGAATTATAGTAATTTTGTTGTGTATCGGCAAAATGAATTTTGCAGAATGATGCATTATAATAATTTTTCTTGTGTATTTTCAAGCATAACAAATGGCAAATTCATAACAAATGGGAATAAGATAAGTAAATGACAAATTCATTCAACATGAATTGTAAATGACAAATTCATTCAACATAAGATAAGTGAAGGACAATTGTTTACAAAAGCTGTGCAAAGTCACCCAACTAAGCTGTGCAAAATATGGCATGTGTGAACCTCAAAAAAGCTATGCAAAAAGACCAAAAGCTGTGCAAAATACCACCATGTCAGCTGTATAAAATACCACCATGTCAGCTGTGCAAAATGTACAAGTCAATCAAAAAGAGCTGTGCAGAAACCCTCAGTTTGACATCACAAAAAAGGGAGTGTGCTCTCAATGCTTAGTTCCAACATCACTCACAAACATGTTTTTAGAGCTTTTTCCTTTTTTATTGGAAAATCTAGCATCCTTGGTTAAGCCCCTACTGAGTGTAGGTGTTTTCTGAGCTTCAACATTAGAATCAGTCTTATGGTTTCCAACATGCTCAGTATTGGCTTACTCCTAGCCCTCATGATCATGGCATTGAAACTCTCAGATAAGTTGTTGTACAACATGTCAGTCTTGGCAATTTCTCTGAAACGACTCCTACTCCAGTGTTGTGGAGGCCTCTTCAGCAGCCACTTGAAAGCCTCTTCATTCCTTTCTTTCATCTCCACCATGGCCTGGTTAAAATCACTCACTCTTGATGCCCTTGCTGCTTTCAATAGTAGTTTTTTCAGTTCTAAACCTCTGTGAGGAGCTTGAAGTTGTTATTACAAATGCATGACACAGAATCTGTGTTCACTCCCTCCCCAGCATTAAAAACATCATTTTCAGACACTTGAAACCCACCTCACTCAACATCAACATCACATTACCATCAAACTACACATCATCATCAGAAATATCAAGTTCACTATCAACTAATTCAGACAAATTAGAGTCACTGCCTACTGAATTCAATTTATCAACATCAGAATTGTCATGTTCATCAAACAAATGAAAAGGAGTTTCATTTTCATTAAAATCTTCATTCTCACTTAAACATTTATCTACCCCAACATTTTCAGTGTCATCCTCTAACCTCTCATCTTCCCCATTATCTGATTGACTTAGCTTGTCAAGTTCACCAACAATTTCATCTATCAATTGTTCATCCAAGTCAGTGTGATCAACAAAAATCCTAACCATCCTATTTTGATCAGCAAAATCAACAAGATTCATTGCATCGATATCATTTTCTACTAAACATAGGGATGTGCATTCATTTACTCCTACTTGACTCCTACTTGACTAACATAAAAGCATTTAACATATGCTATCCCCAACTCAGTGGCCATACACTGTAATTCAAGAAAAGACATCTCATCTGAAGAACAGTAATCAATATGGCCTATCTCACCCCCATCATAACAAATTTTTCCTAAATCTAGAAACATGCTAGAATAGTGAAATCTAATGGTGAAAAGTTCAGTGTTTTCTCCTGCCAACATAGAAAACAAATACAAATTGTCAACTTAGCAAACATAGAAAACAAACACAAGAACCAAAAAACATAGCAACATAAATAACACAGAGAAATGGAAAATTCATATGCTATCCCCTGAGTTTCGACAACCAAAATAACACAGAGAAATGTCATTTATGCTAAATCGAGCAAGTTCTCAAACTGGAAACCAATAGAGTTCAAATTCACCCAAAACCCTAACCCTAATAAGAGAAATGCAAAATTCAGTTTTTAGCCCCTAAGTTTCAAAATCCAGTTTGCCCTAACCCTAAATGTGTGAAATAAACCCTAAACCCCTTATTGAAAAGCAACATCCTCAAGCCCATTGTTCACTTACCATAATCTGGGCAAGCGACCCCCACGTTTGGATCGTCTTTCTGCCTTGCTTTCCACACCATCACAATCGGCAACTAGAACGGAAGGTGCTTCTTGGTTTGGGTGAAATTTTATGGCTACAGTTAGGGCTTCTTCGATTTTTGAGTTAGGGTTTCTCACATATTTTGGGGTTCAACAGATTGAGGAAGATGATGATGTGGATCATATGCCCTTCAGATTGTATGGGCTGATGTGGATTATATTAGGAAATGACATTTTTGCCCTTCACAAAACGGTGTCGTTTTGAGTCTGCCGGAATATTTAAACGGAAAGTGTCATTTTACCATTTTGTGCAAATCGCGCAAAGTTGATACAGTACGAATGCCCAAAAAAAAGATTACACTGATATCTGTAAAATGATCTATAGTTTGGATGATAATTTGTTTTTAACCCTAAAACACCCCACCCCAGTTACTCGATGAATGCTCTACATGTTTTCCATCCATGTATACCACATTTTCAAGACACTCTCCAATTTGAGTTATGCTTCCCTAACTAGCATTTCAAGACACTTTCATTTCTAAACAATCTAAACTAGCAAGAAGCAATCAATTGAAACTTTTTTATCTTTGATCTAAAGATACAACCAGCTTGGATTTAGCACACAACCATCAAGATGTTTATTTAGAAACCGACATATCATTGACTATAAAAATATAAAATCTAGGCAATGACAAGTTTAGGAACAAGGCAAAGTGAATTCTTTTTATGCATGGTCATCCCAGATAAAGCCTCAAAATCAACATCCTTAACACCAACAGGCAATTTCCAATCAAACTTGTACAAAATATTAGACAATGCAATTTCCACATTTGACATTCCTATCGATAGCCCCGGACATCCTCTCCGGCCAAAGCCAAACGGGATCACCTCTGGATCCCGACCCCTCACATCCACATCACTGTTGATGAATCTCTCAGGCAAGAACTCATGAGGATTTTCCCAGTTTTTGGGGTCTCTTGCAATAGCCCAACCATTCAAATAAACCATTGTCCCCGCCTCGATTTCGTTACCGTTGATACTACATTTCTTGATAGTTTCTCTAGGGGCTAGAAGTGGTACTGGTGGATACAATCTTAGTATCTCCTTAACAACTGCCCTGAAATAGGGCAGCTTTGCAATGTTCTCTTCTTCGATCAAATCTTTTCCTTGTCCAAATTCTCTTAGCTCTGCTTGCACTCTCTTCATAATATCAGGCTTCTTCATCAAAGCTGTCAACCCCCACACTGTAACAGCTGAACTCGTGTCCGTTCCTGCAGCTATTATGTT
Source organism: Scutellaria baicalensis (assembly GCA_005771605.1). Classification (NCBI taxonomy): domain Eukaryota; kingdom Viridiplantae; phylum Streptophyta; class Magnoliopsida; order Lamiales; family Lamiaceae; genus Scutellaria; species Scutellaria baicalensis. Next base: position 656,539 of record CM016724.1, read on the forward strand.
CTGTAAACAAGATATTAGAAAATGACTAAATATATCTTTCCTAATTACATATATAAGAGATAGTGTTCAATGGAGATAAATTAGATGAAGAATTTGTAGGTTTTCAGAACATGCTGAATCTTAATTGCAGTAATGTCAATCTATGTAAGGGAAACTGTAACTTTTGCCTATATATAAGCTGTGTCTACTTCTTTACCATCAATTTCAAGTATTTCAAGTAATTAAAGTAATTAAATAAAAACTTACCATGCAGAGAGCTTTGATGTGTTCCATGGTAAGATGAAAAGAGGATGATCCATTAGTTTTGATGAAGTCAAGTAAAAGATCAATAACATCTCCTTTCATAGAATCGAGCCTATTCGGATTGAGATGCTCCTGAATGATCTCTTCGTAGAAAGAGTCCAACTCTTTACAATTCTTCTCAAGCCTTCCTCTCATTCCAGACACCTTATCAATCCATCCAAACAAAGGAAAATAATCCTCAACAAAGAAACCACCCATCACAGCTTGAGTTTCATGAAGAAGATCGAAGAAACGGTTTTTTCCATACTCTTCTGCATCTCCATAGCTCTTCCCAAACGCCAATCTGCAGATAATATTGCTAGAAAACGAAACAGTCACCTCACTTAAATTGGTAATCTTCGACATAGAAGCATCCTTGGACATCTTCTTCGTCATCTTTGATACCTCGTCTTTACGAATATGGCAGGCATATGTGAGCTGTTTGGAGCTAAAGAGATGAATATTGCCAATTTTTCTCATCCCCCTCCATGTCTCGTTGTACGGTGAGAACGCGATATCTAGGCCGTTGTATGAAAGCCTTTGCAGGCTAACGAGAGTTGGCCTGCTTGAGAAAGCTGCGTCGTGGGATTTCATGATCTCTTTCACAACATCTGCTGAGGAAATCACTACAAGATTCCTCATCCCCAGCTTCATTGACATGATGGGGCCATATTGCTTGGCGAGGTTATACAAGTATGTGTGTGGAAATTTGGCATCAAATTGGTGTAAATTGCCAATAAATGGCAACCCTGGAGGCCCTGGTGGATGAACATGCTTTCTTTTCTGTGTTTGAATGTAGAAAATGAGTATTATTGGTAGTGCCAAAAGCAAAAGAAACAAAATCATTTTTAAGCTGCTTTCATCATCTATTATTTACCAATCCATATTTATTGATTTTCAGGTTGTCGATCACCCAAAAATATTTGTTATCTTCCTTTCCCTCACTGCCCCACTCATAAAAAACTAATAATAATAAAAGGGTGTCTTGATTGAATTTTTTCTTCAAGCTTTCTCAGAGTATTTGCGCTTATTTGCTAATTAACATACAAGGGAATATCACCTTCAATTTTGATAACTTAGATCTCGTCCTATTTCAATTTAGGTCTCTTAGTTTTTTATTCTTTTTATCTAATGCTAGTGTTTTCTGATCGGAATTAATAATCGAAATTGCTAACGTGATTGATGGAATTTTACAACCACGTTAAAATTTCGAGCTTCTACATCAAAGTTTCTAATGATTACGTCAATTAAGGGAATCAAAATTGAAAAACGTAAAATGAGTGTATCAAAATTGGACAAGATTTAACTTACCTAAGTAAAAGTGATATTTAGTACTTTTATATGCATAATAATTATTCAATATGAGTGGAGTTTGAGTAGATTGAATTTTAATTTTTTACACATACATACTTCGTTATCTTTTTTCTTTTATGTGTTACCAAAATTTCAATCTTATTTGAAGATGAAATAAAAATGTGCTCAAATGTTGTTCAAATTAATTTAATTTGTAAATTAACTTTATGAAATCAAATTAAACTTTTAGGGTCTCAAATAACCAGGTTCAGTTTCAGCCACAAATACCAATACTGAAATTTGAAGCTAGCTCGTTTGTGTATTATTATTGTCTTTATGAGCAAATAGTTTTGTGGTAATAATATACCACAAGATTCATGTCTCTCTTTCAGTACTGGTTAATTCTATTCACACACACATTATCATCAAATAATTGTAGGGTACTTTTCATCCTCCTAATTTTTTTCAATTTTAAGTAATGTAATGAAATGCTGCACCAATTAGAATAATCTTCACCCATGTGAATTGATGTGGTCGAACTGACCACATTCAAACTACCCCGAAAATCCGACCCGGAAGTGAAGGCCAACCAGCGCGGACAGAATGAAGAAGTAATAGAGATCGTGTGGGCGAACAGTTATGTTCGACACGCTGAGCGAACTGATCAAACTCGCAGGCAAGAATGTCGAACTGAGAGGCGAAATGTCGAGCTAAGTCCAGGCGAACTAATTCAAATTTGAGATAACTCCCACGATCGCGAGAATCTCGCCACTTTCCAAGTTTTTAGGAGAAATCCCAACTACCACATCACTTTCCCAAGAAATCACGTCTCTCTCAGGGAGTATATATATATATACCGTTTTATCTTTCTATTTCACACACAATCACAATTTTTTACACATTAAGCATTAAACAAAAGTTGAGAGCAATATATTTTCGGGATTACTGACTTGAGCGTCGGAGTCCCTTCACCGGGAAAAACCCCCGGTGTTCTTTGTTTTTGCAGGTCTCTTTGATCGGAGAATTCCATTCGATACCGGAGAATTCCAATTTGGCGTCGGAGAATTTCGAACGACGCCGGAAACGTAAAGGATTGAAGTTGTGACAAATCAATTGGCGCCGTCTGTGGGAAAAATTTTCGTAACTTTGAGCATTTAAGACGTAGAGAATCATTAAGATGGTGAATACCAGAGGATCCCGAAGGAGGTTGGACGAAGGAGCGCCGTCCGTGCAACAAAACGAGGATCGGAATTCAGCACCAGCTAATCCTCCCGGCACTGTCACATTGACACCGGAGGAACTCTCAACTTTGATAGAGGCGGCTGTCCAAAAAGCTTTGGGCAAACAGAAGGTTAACTCACAACAGGATAATACTGACATGCCTGTTGGAAGGGAACAAGAGGGCGACAGATCTCGATGGATGAACAAGAAAGCCAGTCTGGTCATCCTCGAGGCCAGAAGCGAGGACATGACGAACTGTCTGAAAGAGTGGATGGTTTACGAAAAGAGCTGCGGGAAGTCCAGCGAACTGTTCGACGGATTCCCCGGAATTCTCGAGGGAATCCTTTTTCTGAGGAGGTGATGGAAGATGAGTTGCCAGCCTCATTTCGGCCGGTGAATTTCGAATATGATGGTACTATAGATCCATGGGACCATCTATGTAGATTCGACAATACTGCTCTACTGCACCGGTATTCAGATGGTATCAAGTGTAGGGTGTTCGCCACTACCCTTACTAAGGCTGCTCAAACATGGTTCAGCCAGCTGAATGATGGGTCAATTCATAATTTCGAACAACTATCGGAGTTGTTTTTACATCAGTTCGCCAGTTCTAGAAGGCAGAGGCGATCTACCCAGACATTGTTCGGCGTAAGACAAAAAGCGGATGAAACCTTGCGGAATTATGTTAAAAGGTTTACAGCCGCTACCTTAGAAGCTCCTGAGGCTTCGGATGATTTGGTTGTAAGTGCTTACATCCAAGGGTTGAAAGAAGGAGATCTCCATACTTCGCTGGTTAAGAAGACCCCCAACAATTTTGACGAACAGTTGCAAAGGTCTACCAAGTACATCAACTTGGAGGAGGCAGTTCGAATGAAGAAAGGAGAAACTTCAAGTCGCATGAGCAGGACGCAACAGGATCATGAGGCGGCGAGAAGGAGAGATGGGGGAGAACAGCGAGCAAGATTTGCTCCACCCCCTTTGAGAGAAAATAAGACAGGGCGGAGGTACGAACAATATACGCCCATGACTATGTCCCCCGGACAGGTATTGATGGAAATATGGAACCTGCCCCAGTTGAAGTGGCCGTCGACCTGGAGTCCTAATCCGAAAAAACCAGCTACCTTCGGCAACGGTAAATTGTGTCGATTTCATAATGAATATGGGCATGGAACTGACGAATGTTTACATTTGCGAGATGAACTGGAAAGGCTAATCAGGGAGAACAAATTAGCTCATTTTGTTCGTCAGAATCGATCGAACCGCGAGCATCGGAATGATCGAAGAGAGCCAAGACAAGAAAGAATGCAAGAGCAGCAGGAATTACCTCCACCTCCACCGCCCCCAGCGCGAGCTAGGCCTGAACAAGAAGAAAGACCCACTATTCACATGATCATGGGTGGGCCAACAGACGGAGATTCTAATAGAGCTCGTAAGGCCAGACTTAATTCTGTTAGGCAAGAACAGAATACAGTTCACTCTATTTTCGAAGAGGTGGCGATCGAGTTCGGAGTTCGCGACCGTGTTGCTATCCAGAGTCCTCAGTTCGATGCTATGGTAATCGTTGCTGAGATAGGGGGTTTCAATGTTGAGAGGGTGTTCGTAGACACCGGAAGTTCGGTGGACATCATATTCATGGACTGTTTCCGAAAAATGAGATCAACAGTGGAGGTAAAACCTGTGGAAACTTCACTTTATGGTTTTGCAGGAGAGTCCGTAACGGTGTATGGCAAAATTCAATTGCCTATGGTCTTGGGAGATGGAGAATGGAGGCAGAACAAAACGATGACCTTTCTTATAGTGGATGCGCCCTCTCAATACAATGTGATTTTGGGTCGACCTTCCTTGAGTTCATATGCTGCTGTTATCTCACGTGCTCATTTGATGATAAAGTTTCCAGTTGAGAATGAGGAAGGGCGAGTGGTTGGAGTAGGAGTTGTCCATGGCGATCAACAAACTGCTCGGCGTTGTTATGTCGCTGCGGTTCGACAATCCGAGTCTCGCAAGCGCCATAGCGAACAGAGGGATGATAGTGATCGCGGAAGGGACAAAAGTTTGAAGAAAGATGATGACACAAGTACGGTGGAGTTCGCAGAAGGCGAACTAATGAGTGTGGAATTAATCCCGGAGCTACCTGGACATTCGGTCAGTCTCGGAAGTCAATTGTCGGAACAAACCAGAGGAGAAATTGTGGCTGCTCTTAGAGATAATGTGGATCTGTTCGCTTGGAAGCCGGAAGATATGAAAGGCATAAATCCAGAGGTAATTGTTCACAAATTGAACATCAAACCGGATGTTCGTCCGGTCAGGCAGAAGCTAAGACATTTTGGGGAACAACAGAACAAAATTATCAAAGAAGAAATTGAGAAACTGCTCGAGATTGGACACATTGAGGAGATCCAGTATCCTCGATGGTTGGCCAATGTTGTGTTAGTCCCGAAGCCAGGAAACAAGTGGCGGATGTGTATCGATTTTCGAGATTTGAATAAAGCGTGCCCCAAAGATCATTACCCTCTTCCGCGGATTGATAAACTTGTGGATTCCACCGCTGGATGCGAACTGTTGAGCATGATGGATGCCGCCCAAGGATACCACCAGATCATGCTACATCCCGAAGATAAACCCAATGTAGCCTTTATTACATCATCAGGTACATATTGCTATACGGTTATGCCATTCGGACTAAAGAATGCAGGAGCTACTTACCAGCGTATGGTGGACGAGGTGTTTAAACACCAATTGGGCCGCAATATGGAAGCTTATGTCGATGATATACTAGTAAAAAGCATACAGGCGAACACCCATGCGGACAACTTGAGGGAAACGATGGCAACAATCCGAAAACATGGGATGCGATTAAACCCAACCAAGTGTTCGTTCGGGGTGAAAGCAGGGAAGTTTTTGGGATATATGGTGACGAACAGAGGAATAGAGGTCAATCCCGGCAAAGTCCGAGCTATACAAGACATGACACCTCCTCAAACTATTAAAGAGGTACAAACATTAACTGGCCGCATTGTTGCTTTGAGTAGGTTTATATCCAGGTTGGCGGACAGGGGTTTGCCTTTCTTCAAAATTCTGAAAAAGAATGGTCGGTTTAGTTGGGATGACGAATGCCAAAAAGCGTTCGAAGACTTGAAGGCATTTCTCCTCACACTCCCTTTGTTAAAACAGCCTGTTAAGGGAAGTGTGATGGTCGTTTACTTGGCAGTCGGAGAAGAATCAGTCAGTTCGGTTCTTGTTCGAGAGGAAGGTAGGGATCAATTCCCCGTATACTTTGTTAGCAAAGTTCTGCATGGGGCAGAAATCCGCTATACCGAAGTGGAAAAGGTTGCTTATGCCTTAGTCACCACGGCCAGGAGACTGAGACCATATTTTTTGGGTTATGAGATCACGGTGCGAACTAACCATCCGCTGAGTATAGTGTTGGGAAAACCGGACGCATCCGGGAGATTAGTCAAGTGGGCGGTCGAACTGGGACAGTTCGATTTGAAATATGAACCGCGAACAGCAATAAAAGGTCAGGCCTTGGCGGATTTTATTCAAGAAACAACCAGGCTACAGGATAAGAAAGAATGGGAAGTTTTTGTCGATGGATCCTCGTCTCGCTAGGGCGCAGGAGCAGGGATATTGTTGATCAGCCCCGAGAAAGATGAGTTAGAGTTCGCCATAAAATTTCAATTTAAGGCATCTAACAATGAAGCAGAATATGAAGCTTTTTTGCAGGGATTGAAAATTGCCGAACAAGCTAGAGCTCGGGATCTGATAGTTAAATCCGATTCCCAATTGGTAACACAACAACTTCAAAATCGATGTGAAGTCAAGGAGGATCGCATGATTTCTTATGTCCAGAAGATACGAGAGATGGAAAAGCGATTTGAAAAAATTCAGATCGAACAGATACCCCGGAGTGAAAATCAGAAAGCAGATTATCTGGCTAAGATTGGGAGTTCGCTGCAAGACTATTCGAAGAGGAGTATTACAGTCATGGGAGTAGGAAAGGAAAATGAGGTGATGAATGTCGACTTGGCCGAACAAGACTGGAGAACTCCTTTCTTGAAGTTTTTAGGCGGAATCAGAGATGGATTGGCAAAAGACCTCGAGAAATTGGAGAAACAAGCTCGGTTCTACTATATGCTAGATGGGGTGTTGTATCGAAAAACCTTCCTACCAACAGATGCCAGATGTTTATCCCAAGAAGAGGGACTTAAGGTCTTAAAGGAAGCGCACGAAGGAGGATGTGCCGAACATGCGGGAGCTCGAGCATTGGCTCGAAAGGTCGCACGAGCTGGTTTCTATTGGCCTACGATGAAGAATGATGCGGAAGAACTAGTTCGGAAGTGCAGTGCCTGTCAGAAACATGGTTGGAGAATTCATACTCCGGCAACAGATATGCTTACGGTATGTTCGCCCTGCCCTTTTGCTAGATGGGGAATTGATATCGTTGGTCCACTTGTCAAAACCAGGGGAAACAAGCAGTTCTTGGTGGTGGCCGTGGATTACTTTACTAAGTGGGTGGAAGCCGAACCCTTGGTCAAGATCGCCGAACCCGATATGATCCATTTCATATGGAAGAGTATTTGTTGTAGATTTGGCTTACCCAGGATTTTAGTATCAGATAATGGAGCCCAATTCAGAGGCAAAAAGATTACAGGATGGTGTAAAGAGATGAAAATTTTACAAGTGTTTACTCCAGTAGCTCATCCTCAAGCAAATGGACAAGTCGAAGTGGTTAACCGAATCATTCTAGATGGGATCAAGAAACGGCTTGAATTCGAGAAATCGAACTGGGTGGACGAACTGCCATCAGTTCTGTGGGCATATCGAACTTCACCCAGGTCGACTACGGGAGAAACTCCTTTCAGTTTGGCATTTGGCATGGAAGCAGTGGTCCCAGCTGAAATTCAGGGAGAAGCTCTACGAATCACTAACTTCGATCCGCAGCAAAATGAAGAATTAATCCGAACAGATTTGTTATTTCTGGAAGAAATCAGAGACGAAGCTAAAGTTCGCCATGAAATATACAAAAGACGTATTCAGGCGGCCATCAACAGAAGGGTTCGAAAGAGAGAATTTCAAGTAGGGGATTTGGTTTTAAGGCAATCTGATGCCTTGTTGGAGATCGGGAAGTTAGATGCTATTTGGGAAGGACCGTATACTGTTACAAAAGTTTTGCCAGGAGGATCTTACGAGCTGGCCGACGAACGAGGAAAAGAACTGCCTAGACCTTAGCACATCAACCACTTGAAGAAATTTTACACTTGAAGTATCGAGTTCCAGTATGTTGCCTTTTCTTTTTCAAATTATTGTTGCTTTTATGAATAATAGATATTTTCCTGTTCCGTGGACGTAGGTCGATTTGACCGAATCACGTTAAATCCTTGAGTCTTTTTATGATTTATTTACTTAACTATATTACGAAACAAAACTGTATCGTGGAGCGAACTGACAGTTCCCCCGAAACTCACCGATTAAGCACATTGAAGAAGTTCTCTCGGAACTCACCGATTAAGCATGCCGAAGAGGTTCCCTCGGAACTCATTGATTAAGCACATTGAAGAAGTTCCCCTGAAACTCATTGATTAAGCACATTGAAGAAGTTCCCTTGGAACTCATTGATTAAGCACATTGAAGAAGTTCCCTCGGAACTCAACGATTAAGCACAAGTTCCCTCGGAACTCACAAATCATACTGACGAAGTTCCCTCGGAACTCATTGATTAAGCGTGTAATGAAAGTTCCCTTGGAACTCCTCGAAAAAGTTCTTTCGAACTCAGTGTTTGCCGCAAATTGAAGAAGTTTCATTGAACTTAATGATTAGACGAAGTGATGCGAAAGGGTTCTACCGAACTCAATGATTGACGCAAATTAAAGAAGTTATAAAGAAGTTCTATCGAACTTGATGATTAAGCAAAGTGAAGGGAATTCTCTCAAGATTCGCTAAGTATTTGATTCATTACTTAGTAGATATTTGTTTAAATGATAGTAACTGAATAAAGTAAAGATAACATTGAGATTGACGAACCATATTTGATTAAAAAAGATAGTTCATTACAAAACGATTACAAAAAAAAAAAATTACAAGTATGAAAAAAATTAAGTGCGATCAGGAGAGGGAGTAAGTTCGACATCAGCTGGCTCAAGGGGTTCGAAAATATCCGTCGGAAGAGGCGGAGTTGGACTTCGAGGAATTTCAGCAGGAGGAGGAAGTGACGAATTTGGGCCAGGATGGCCGAGCTGGTTGTCCGGAAGGACCTCCTTTATCGCCTCTTCAAGGCAACCCGACCACCATTTTTCAGTGTTAATGTCGCCATTCAGGTTGCCACGCCAACCAGGCGGAACAGAGTGAGTCCGCATCACTTCCTGAGCTAGTTCGTTCACATCGAACCGAACTACCTCACCTGCTCGCTCCTGGTAGAGCCGAACTCCCTCTTTGAAGTAAGTTACGGCCATAGGAGCCGCCTTGGACAGGAACAGAAGCGAGTCCCAAAGACGGAGAACGAGCCTTTCTCGAAACTCTTCCGATAGCAGCTCCATCTCTGGGCTCCGAGCGAACTGGTAGAAGCCATTTTGATACATGAATTCCCCGAATTCAGCTCGGGACCTCTTGGCCTCTTCGAGCTTTCTTTCTGCCCCTTCGAGCTTCTCCTGCAAGCTTCGATTCTCAGCTTGCGCGTTCGAAAGGACAGTCTGTTGCTCCACGGCGAACTGCTCCTTAGCCAGTAACTGCTCTTCCTTCTTGGCCACTTCGGAGCGAGCAACTGCCAACTCCAGTTCTCTTTCTTCTAGCTGGGTAGATAGACTCTCAGCTTTGTTGGCGTGCTCGCTCAGATCGCTCTCCAAGGTTTTCTTTTCTTGGAGAGTGTTCCTCAGCCTGTCTCGGCGATGAAAAGCTCGTTCGACCATAGCCTCGAAGTACTTGGCCAAGCTGGAAAACTTAGAGAGGTTCATCTTGAACTCCTTCCTCTCACGGTCTTCCTCCCTCCCCCGTCGCCACTGCTTTGCCCGACTTGACCATAGCCCTCTCCCAATTGGGCTCTTCTTCAGTTCGCGCCACCTCGGTCGAAGCGCCCTCCTCTGTTCGCTGCTTTTTGGAGGGTGCCTTCTTCTGCGAGCTGGAAGGCGCCTTCTTCTTCCGCCGAAGAGGAAGCTCTTCGACTGTTTCAGAGATGGGGCCGGCAGCCGCGGCAGTCTCGGTAATGCGAACAGAGTCGTCCTCAGCCAAGTCACGACTGGCCCGTGGTGCCAGTTCATTCAAGCGTCGCTCCTCCTTCTCACGGAAGGCCGCCGCTTGCCGGCCATTCACTGCCTCGTCCGCTGGCGAGAAGGCAGGCCTTTGCGATTCCGAGATTCCGGAGTCGAGAATGAAAAAGTTATTTATTTCTTTATCTGCAACACAAAACACAAAGAGTTAGTGCGCGAACAGTCCAATAAGTTTTGAAAAAAAAGAAAGATATAACAAGAAAACTTTTAACAACCTAAATCGAACTTGTGTGAAACGGGCGTGTTCGGGTAAAATCCCCAGAAAGCCAACAATTGTTCGCATGAACTCACTGCGAACTATGTCGAACATTCCTCCCCGAAACAGCCTTGCTAAGGCCCCAAGTTCGAAGTCCCTCGGAGGAGCAGGCTCATTTCGGTTCGAACTCTCAACTCAGGGAAGAGATTTAAAGGTTCTATTATTTGGGGCACGAACGAAAAAATAATATTTTTCCCAGGAGCTGATTTTTTCATCTCCTGGGGACAAAAATTGGGCGCGTTTCTGTCCGCTTCGGGGGCTTAAATAGAAGCGGAACGGATTGGTGTGCTTAAGTACGAAGCAAGAACGAAACTGTTCGGAGGTCGGTTCAACCCCCATCCATTTGCACACCATATAAAATGCTACGATGTAGCTTATGGAGTTCGGGTGCAACTGGTTTGGGCACACCCCAAAGGCCAAACCGACCTCGAAAATAAAAGGATGGATGGGAGGGATTAAACCTACAGACACGTGTCTTAGAAACCACGTGTAGCATCCAGCGGGAGCCCGATGAGGTCGATCATCGGGGCCGGGAATTACTATAGAGTAGCCCGCTGCTGTTATGAGCGAACTAAGAAGAATAGTGTGTGTTGGAGTGGCTTTGGTGGCAGAGAAAACGTTTTGGACAGTTTTTCTGCGAGATCGAGTAGGAGGAGAAGAAAGTGTTTTTCGGCCAGAGAAAGAAGCCTTGGGAACGGGCGAATCAGAGGCAGTTCGTAGAGGAAATTCCTCAAAACCCTCCTCGGATTCACTCTCGTCCCTTAGGATATGTAAAGAGGAAGAAGCCATGAATTTGAAACAAGGAAGAAGAGAAGTACCTGGGTTTGGTTTTGGGTGAAACTTTAAAAATTTCGAAGGAGAAGGATTCTTGCTTAAGAGAAGAGGAGTGAATTTTTGCAGAAGAGGTTTTGCGAAAGTGAAGAAGGGGTATATATAGGCGAAATTTCTTGATTTTGGGGGGAAACTGAAAAGTCACAAGATCTCAGCCGTCGGGAGCAGTTTGATCCAACGGTGAAGGCGAAAAGTCGTAAATCCGACGATGGATACGAAGGGACGCGTATGAAGGACGGAGTTAAATCTTATCCGTTGGATGCAGTTCGATCCAACGGTGACAACAAGTTAAATCTTATCCGTCAGATGTAGTTCGATCGAACGGCAAAGATGAAAAGGCACCTCGGGATGAGGGAAAACGTCACAGATGATGGATGGGACGCGATGCTTCTTGAAGAAGCTTCATAGTTGGCAACAATGCGAACTGTGTTAAATCGTGAGCACAGTTCGCACTCTGAAAAGGGGGAGTACTGATGTGGTCGAACTGACCACATTCAAACTACCCCGAAAACCCGACCCGGAAGTGAAGGCCAACCAGCGCGGACAGAATGAAGAAGTAATAGAGATCGTGTGGGCGAACAGTTATGTTCGACACTCTGAGCGAACTGATCAAACTCGCAGGCAAGAATGTCGAACTGAGAGGCGAAATGTCGAGCTAAGTCCAGGCGAACTAATTCAAATTTGAGATAACTCCCACGATCGCGAGAATCTCGCCACTTTCCAAGTTTTTAGGAGAAATCCCAACTACCACATCACTTTCCCAAGAAATCACGTCTCTCTCAGGGAGTATATATATATACCGTTTTATCTTTCTATTTCACACACAATCACAATTTTTTACACATTAAGCATTAAACAAAAGTTGAGAGCAATATCTTTTCGGGATTACTGACTTGAGCGTCGGAGTCCCTTCACCGGGAAAAACCCCCGGTGTTCTTTGTTTTTGCAGGTCTCTTTGATCGGAGAATTCCATTCGACGCCGGAGAATTCCAATTTGGCGTCGGAGAATTTCGAACGACGCCGGAAACGTAAAGGATTGAAGTTGCGACAAATCATGAATATTTGTAAAATAAACAGATTAAATATGTAGGAGTAGGTCTTGTGTGAGACCGTCTCACGGATCTTTTTTCGTGAGACGGGTCAACCCACAACCCACACTTAGAAGTAATTTATATGAAAATTTATGGATATGGGTTCAATTTATGGGTAATAAGGATCCGTCTCATAGAAACTATCCGTGAGACCGTCTCATATGAGTTTTTGTGAATACGTAGCAAGCATAAAACAAGATGGGATGCAAGTTATGGGTAGGTTAGATACCAATACCATGCATTTACCTAAAATAGTATTTGAAGATTAATTAGACCAAACAATTATATAACTTAAAGTAAAAACTTTGGTTACATCATAATCACACTGTATAAGTGGAGCCTATCTAATTTAGTTCACCTAGATATATATAAATTAAAGTTGAAATAGTAATAAACATTGAAATCTTTCTAAATGAAATTTTGTCCTGTACATCAGATTTATTAATTATATATCTCACAAGAAAATAAGTCATTACACATAAATCCCAAGAAAATATAATTATATATTCACAAGAAAATACTTTATTGTATATTTATCAAAATTCACCTGCAGTTTCATTATATATATAATTCAACATGTGTAGGATACAATAATACAGTTGAGACATAAATTCCAATAATATGGGTATGTTAATAGATGGCATAGGTATTCACGTTTTACAATATGTAGGCCGGTGTGTACGTACGCGCCAAAGACAAGGCCACATATATATTTCTCGTGCTATTATATATGATCATAAATTGAAATAAATTAATATATAGTAGCAAGGCAAGTCGACCTTATTTAAATGACCAACCAGCTAACCCACTTTAATGATTTTTAGCTATATGTTTTTTTTTTAAGTTTATTATTATTTTTATTCCATAATTTAAGTGAATTCTCAAAATCGACCTTTTTTTTTCGAACTGGCAAAATAGGACTTTAACTTTATGGACTTCGTGAATTTTGCCCAAATTAAACCCGATTCAGCCAATTGGATCCAAATCGCACGTGATGTCGAGAATTTCGGGTTTCCGGACTTATTTTGCTGACATGACAGAGGTGGTGGTGGCGGATCTGAGGATGGCGGTGCGGTGGTGGTGGCGGATTTGAGGATAGTGATGGCGGGGATCGATGCAGATAAGAGAAGGTGGCGGGAGATGACGAATATCGTGGTGGTGGTGGATTGGAGGTGGCGGCGGCAGTTGCAATGAGGAAGATATGAGGGTGGTGTGGTAAGGATTGGAGGTGGCAGTGGCGGTTGCAGTGAGGATTCCCAAGTTAAATTGGGAAAAAGATGAACAACTATCAAGACGGCCATGGTGGGGGATAGTGAATTTTTATTTTTTTCCTCTCATTTTTGGATTCTTTTTATATTTTTATTCAAAAAATAAAATAAATTTAAATTAAAAAAATCCACATCAGCTAATTAATTGCCACGTTTTGAAAAATAGTCTGAAAGCCCGGATTTGGTGATGGCACGTGTGATTTGGGCCCAATTGGTTGAATCGGGCTTAATTTTGGCAAAATTCACGAACCCGTAAAGTTAAAGTCCTATTTTGTCAGCCCGAAAAAAAAAGTTCAATTTTGAGAATTGACCTAAATTACCGGGCAAAAAAAATAATAAACTCTTTTCTTTTTTTATATTTATAAATAAGTTGGAAGGAGAGGACTAAAGACTTCAAAATTCATGTGGTTCATGTTCTAATTCTAATTTTTATAGTCTGTAGTTTTATAAAATAGGATATCACTGTGACTAATAAATTTATTCCTCTAAAAATTATGGATCTAAGCAATTTCTGATGAAATTTTACGACAAGTTAGTTGCAAATATTGTAATCTGCAAACCCGATATATATAGTAAAATGAAATGTTCCAGTGCACTTGAAAATGAAGAGTGCACCTGAAACAACTATTGAGACTACTGAGATCACAAAGCAATTCCGAACATTCAAAGTTTTCAAGCATACAACAACCTATTCAGTTTCAGTCATTCAATATATACAACAGCAAACTAGCTACCTGATACACTTAACTGTTCCAGTGCTTGATGTCCCCAGAGTTGAAAAAAACCTTTTTATTCTTTCTTATAATTGTTTTAAGAGTCTCTTAGCAGAGGGTAGTTCCTGCTAAGTAGTTTTTCACTCTTGCTGAAAAGTAAGAAGTCCTGTGTGGGCTATTTGTTTGGTCACTGCAATAACTTGTGTGGGAGGTTGCTAGTTCTTGTTAGGGTGTTGATCGTATTAGTTGAGTCTTTATAAACTAATCTACCTTTAACAAAGTTCTTCCTGAGTATAGGATTAGAGTGGACGTAGAAGGATTACTCCACCTTCGAACCACTGTATATCTTGTTATGCTCTTAGCTTATTAATTTTGTCTTGCATATCTATCTGTCATAAAAAGCATACTTCATTATCTTCAAAATCTTTTAGAAAACATCATATTTTACAAGTTTTTTCACTGCATAAACTTTCTAAGTCCCCAAGCTTACTGGTAAAACAGTAACCTAATTCTGAAGCAGTAAGCTCTATAGTTTACTGCTCACTGCAGGGACTTACAGTCTTTTGGAGTAAAAATTTTGAACATTTTGAGAAGTTTTATTCACCCCCTCTAACCTTCTACCACTTGCGACCAACAAACGGTATCAGAGCTGGTTTGATTAAAAACCCAATCTGTACTGGTCATATCCCTGATCCCTGTTTTCTGAAAATTTCATCGAAAGCATTTCATAGCAAGGATTCATCTCATAAGGTGTCTATATTCTCTATTGAAGAATATGATGATTGGAAGATTAGAATGCAACCACATCTATCAGCCATGCATGAGGAGATGCGGTATGTAATTACTGATGGACCACCAAGGATCACAAAGGTGAGCGTGTTATTGACAAGAACTGTTGATGTTGCTGCTGAAGACAGAGCATATGTTGGTGTGATTCCTCATCTTGCTGTCATTGAGAAACCCTAGGAGGAGTGGACTGCCGGAGAAGAAAAAGAGTCAACTTGAAAAATGTTGCTAAGAACGCCTTGTTCATCACTCTTGACAAATGAACCTTTAGTAAGGTTAAAACCTATAAGACTATCAAAGATATATAGGATAAGCTAGAGCAGATATGTGAAGGAATAAAGCTCACTAAGGAGAACAATGTCTTCACAGCAACCTAGAAATTGATCTGTTCAACATGTTACCTAGAGAAAGTCTAAAGCAACTGGACTTGAGGTTCATAAGCATAATCAATAAATTAGAGTTACTGGACAAGTTCTATACTCAGAAAGAGAAAAACATGAAGGTGCTGAGAGACTTACCAGCTAAATAAGACAACAAAACAACTGCAGTGAAGATGTCTATAGATCTTAAAACCATGAGCACATTTGATCTCTTCTCTCACCTTAAAGCATTTGAATTTGATATTAACCGAAGGAAAAAGTAGTAGATGAAAGAAGCTCAAATGTTACTGCATTAACTGCCAGAACATCACAGGAAACTGTTAAAGCTAACACAAAAACCAATCAACAAGCTTTGAATCAGCAACTGAGGATGAAAAATGACATTGCTGCTCAAGAAATTCAAGAAATTTATCAAGACCAAAGCAAGAACAAGTCATTTTAAGAAGAAACTGAATGGTCAATGAAGCAGCAGTAACCAAGCTAGCCAACCTAATAAAGCTGATACTAATCTGTGTTACAATTACGGGAAACCAGGTCATTTTTCTAGGAATTGTCCTTATCCAACAGTACATAAATACCCTGAAAAAGAAAGAAGTAAAAGAAAACAGAAAAAAAAGGCTTGAGAGACAAAAGAAAAGAACAAGAAGAGATATCTTCATCAGATAGTGATTTAGAAAACTCCTCATCAAAAGAGGAAGCTCTCATTTGTGTGATGGCCAATATAAAGGATCAAGATAGTGAAGATGAGGTCATTTACGAAGCCCAAACCTCCAGTGAATCTGAAAAGTTGAACATGATCAAAGTCTTTAGGCAGATCATGAGTGACTTTGAGAAGATGAACTCAGCTCATGAGGAGCTTAAGGAAGAGAATGTTCAGCACAGGAGTGAGCATGCAACCTTATCTGTTAATCTAGCAGTTGAAAAGGAGAGGTCAGATGCATGTAGTGACCTCAGAGCAGAAGTAAGCAAGCTTAAGCTGCTACTCACTAAGTTAGAGGAAGAGAAAAGAAGCTTACTGGCTACTGTAAAGACCTTTAATAAATCATCAAGATATCTACACAACTTGTTGAACATATAGTAAAAGATGGATAAGCATACTAGTTTGGGTTACAGTGAGCAGGCTTCTACCTCTACATCAATAACTTCTGGAGCACTCAAGTTTGTGAGAGGAGAAATCTTGAACCTGAATGAGTGCTCATACATCTTAGGGGGAACAAGTCAAACAAATGGGATGAACTCAGAAGATCAGGGAAAGCAATCCCTATCTGAAGCTAGATGTAGTAAGACAACAGTAAGCAAATAGCTTTAACACAATCAATGTGTTGCAAGTAGCAACATCCTAATTGGCTTCAGATGAAGAAAATTCAACCTGCTAATACCAATACTTATATGTGTAAACCAGAAGAGATTTGGTAAGAAACAAGCACACACACACACATCACAGACAGTACCCTAAGGTTACTTACAGAAAGAAAGGAACTAACCAAACTCACAACAAATCAATTGTAGTGAAGCAAGTTTGGGTTCCAAAAAAAACTATTAAAACTAACTCAAAATGACCCGTACTTGTATAGGTACCTAAAACTAAGTGATACGTTTGCATGAATCTTTTCCGGAGAGTACCAGTGAAGTATGGTACATTGATAGTGGCTACTCCAGGCATATGACTGGCAACGAGAAGAGCTTAACAAACATTCAAGAAATGAAAGGGCCAGAGATTGTATTTGGAGATAACTCAGAAGGAAGCACCAAAGGAACTGGAGACTTAAAAAGATGAAGTATCTGCATCAGAGAAGTATCCTTTGTAGAATGCTTGAAGTACGACTTACTGAGTATCAGTCAATTTTGTGACAAAGGTTACTCAGTGGAGTTCAATCTAAAGAAGTGTCTCATCAAAGACAACAAAACAAATGAAGTCAAGCTATCTGAAAAAAGAAGAGGAAACATCTACATAGCTGACTGGAACTCTGCCAAAACAGCTACCTGTTTCATAGCAAAAGGAACATCATAAGCTAGTTGGCTATGGCACAAAACGATGAGACACTTAAATTTCAAGACTATGAACAAACTGGCAAAAAAAGGCCTAGTAAGAGGTCTACCTGATATGGTTTACAAGAAAGAAAGCATTTATGGAGCATGTCAAATAGGGAAACAAGTAAAGAGCTAATTCAAGATCAAAGTTCAGAGATCAACCAACAGGATATCAGACACTTCACATGGACTTATTTGGACCAATAAATCCAACCAGCATGAGGGAAAAAAAATACTCACTGGTAGTTGTTGATGACTACTATAGGTTCACATGGACTATCTTTCTAGTAAAGAAGTCAGACACATAGCAAAGGCTACCTGAATTCCTGAGAAGACTTCAAACTGAAAAGAGCCATAGTGTTGTGAAGATAAGAACATATAGAGGAACTGAGTTCACCAAAAATAAAATTTCAAGTGCTCTGATATTTGGTCATTATGAATTATATATATATATATATAAGGCTTGTTCTAGAAGATACCTAAAAGTTATTTAGTTTTTTTTTTCTTTTTTTCCTATTGGTTAATTACTTTGGAGATAAAATGGCAAATCTGAAATTTTCCCAACTTTCTTGCTTTTATTATAGTATAGATAAGTATTTATTAATAAATTAATATATAATTATAATATGTCACGTGCAGTGCACGTGTTGTTATACTAGTATACACATATACAAATATATTAAATTACTATTAAGACCTTAAATAATAATCTTTTATAAGAATATATATATATATATATATATAATCTACATTAAATAGTGTACTAATATAATAGAGTACTCCTAATCATAATAGAATTCCATATGATTTTAGTTTAGAACTATAATGTAAAATTATTTAAACATGAAAATCATAAGTTACTATTGTAACCCTAAATATAATCTTTAATAAAGATATATTAGGCAATGTATATTTTGTAAAAAAACTACCATACTTTTGTAAGAAACTAGTAAAAAGCATGTGCGTCGCACATTGAGAATGAATTTTTTATTGTTATTGTTTAAAAAAATGAAAAAACAAATATTGATGCATAAAAAATAAATTTGGTTTCTTTAATTCCTAACAAATCAAAATTTAGGAAAAAGATTCAATTACTCAATAGATTAATAATTTTCAAAATTTTAAGACAATTTATAATAAAACGAAACTACTCTTTAAGTCATATCTTTTCATTTTTGATCTTCGTTTGTGTAATCTTTCATATATGGGCTCGTTTGGATGGAGGCCAGGTTGGACTTGTTTAGGATGGTTAGATTAAGTTTAACTAGTTTTTCGCCCGTGCGATGCACGGAATTAAATTTTTTTAAAAGATGTAATGATAATATATATCAAAAATATATATGAGTAATATATATTTCTGATAATATGTATAATACATTGAAAATAATCATTTCATTTTTTATGAATATTTAAACATTCAAAAAAGAACATATATATATATATATCAAATAAAGAAAATAAACAAAAAAAATGTTATTTTCTTTATAATCAGAAATGTATTTATAATTATACTTGACATGTAATAAAGATAATTATAATTGAAATGTATATGTAATTATACTTTTTTTATTTTAACTTGACATGTTTAACAATAAAACTAATGTGATTATGATGATGCACTATTTAATAAAGATAAATGCTTATCGATATTAAAATCACATTAATTAATATTAATAATGGTTTTATAAATCACATCCAAATGCATGTCTACTTAAATAACTATATAATATAACAATATCATATTGTTATCTTACCTTTTAATGTGATTTGATTATAAATTGAAATTTAATATATGAAAGTCAGTTAATGATTCCATAGGACCACAAATAATCTTCGGTTAAAATTTCATTACCTTTGATCTATTACATTTAATTCTAATAGAATTAATAAAGATCCATGACCATAACTCATATCTATAACATAAATTTTATGTAATTTTAATTTTAACAGAATTAAAGTCCCTTAAAACTCAACTCACGGTTATAAAGGAAGGTAATGATATTTGAAGTCAAATTTTTGTAATTTCTTGAATTGATTGTGCCATCTAATTAATTGCATTATGAACATACCACAAATTTCAAATTTGATTTATACATATATAAAGAGTAATAGATTTCCTAATATAATATAATTTGTTAATCCTATTTAAGGTTAATATTTGACTTATATATGGACGTATTACATATGTGTATATATATAATTAAATATTTTAAATAATTAATAAATATATAATGTAATATTATTTATTTCTATATATAGGATAGAGTTTTTGGCGGGAAAATATTGCATTTCTATTTTTAGCAATGTTTGTGTTTTTATATATATAAAGATTAACCTTTGATTTTATGTTTTTTTTTTTTTGGATGGTATGTTTTGTGTATGGTTTAACTTTAATTTTTTGTTTGAATTGAAGGTTTACAACTTTTTGAGGATGGTTTATTTACTGAGATTGTGTTTGGTTTATGAGATTATTATTTTAATTTTCCAAAATTCCAGTTATACCCTTACAATGATAACCAATATTTTTTATACTTTGCAAACAATTATCTTTCCAAAACATACTCCCAAACATCTTCTTTCCCAATATTTGTTCAATTTTCTCTTAAATTTCCCAAAGCATAGACAAATAGATGTTGGACAAATTCTTGTATGAGACCGTCTCACGGAACCCATTCCGTGAGATGGGTCAACCCGATCCAGTCAAAAGTCAACGGTCAAAGTCAAGTCAAAGGTCAACGGACAAAAGTCAACGCCGGTCAACGGTCGATCAATGTCGTTAACCAAAAGTATTACATATTATATGTAAAAGTAGTACACAATATACATAAAAGTATTACATTATGAATGTAATACTTTTACTTTTATAATATAATACTTTTACTAGTATTATACCCGTGCGATGCACGATTTGTAATATACGATTGATTAGTTTTAAAATTTCTAATACTATAATTTAGTAAAATTATCTTAACTTAAATTATATATTAATAAGAATTTAATTTTTTATCTTTAATGTGTCACATCTTAAAAAATATTATAATTGTAAAATGCAAACAATAATATATAAATGTATATATATCTATATATATGTTTAACAATGAATTTTAAATTCTATATTTGAAATATGAAATTGTTAAATAAACACCAATTTTGTACACATAGCCATTATATTGTAAATTAAATCAAATTTAGTACTGAGAAACATTTATTGTAAACGATAATTGATATTTCAAAAATATGTTACTTCATACAGATATGTTATGCATGTTACGGATTAATATAGATATAAGTATCATGATCAATATATTATTATATTTTTGATTCATACTTATTAACAAATGTGTTAGTAAATAATTCCTTTGCATTCACAATTATAGATTTCTTTAAAAATTTTGGTCTAACCAATGCAAACAACTTAATTATTTCAAGTTAGAGAAAAGATATAAATCTCATCAACTAAAAGATCTTGATATGTATTTAAATAACGTAGCTAGTTCAATATTCAACCTACTTGTATTAGCAAATATATCAAACAATTATACCAAAATATTTTTCATATTGTTATTAATTTCTCAAAAAATCTAAGACTTTTTATTTTAAAAATTAATTTTTTAATTTCTAATCTATAGTTTAATTTAGTCATTTATCATTGTATTTGTAATCTTGTTAAATACAATTTTGCACCAAAATGTAAATATAAAATTTATATTTTTCATAAACTAAAACAAAATTTAAAATAAAGAATAATTAATTTAAAGATTATAATTTATATGAAATAGAGAAAAAAAGATAAAATATACTTCATAATCTACCTACCTATAAGTATAGTCTAACCTAGTGGACCCCACAATCCTTAAAAGTATAAATCTTGTTATTTTTGATTTATTTAATTTCTTGTAACTATTTTCTTTCCATTTATAATATGTTAATTTGAGAGGGAAAATTAGTTATTGCTATTTTTATTGAAGGTCTTCTTTATATATATATATAGATGTGTATCATGTAAGACAAAATTTTGAGAAATTATGTAATACTTTTGTGTGGTTTAGGTATTATTTTTCAATATATTATGTAATAGTTTTGTAAAATAGTATGATTTTGGATTTGGTTAGAATGTATGAAAATATGTAATACTTTTATATGTAGTAGGTAATATTTTTCTATATATCATCTAATACTTTTGTAATATATTATACAGTATATGTATATAATACAAAACTATTATCCGATCTATAGAAATGTATCATCTAATATACATGAATGTATTACATTATGAAGTATTAAATGATATATAAAAGTATATTACCTAATACACACAAAAGTATTATTACATTATAAGAACATAACATCATGCAATACTTTTATGTACAACATGTAATACTTGTATGTGTAACATACAATACTATTGAAATCAACAAGTAATACTTTTATATACATTATGTGATACTTTTATGTGTAACATGTAATACTATTGAAATCAATAAATAATATTTTGATGTGTATCATGTAATACTATGAAGTATTAGATGATATATAGAAAAATATTGTCTAATACACAAATGTAATACTTTTATGTGCAACATGTTATACTATTAAAGTCAACAAGTAATACTCTCATAATGCAATGCTTTTATGTGCAACATGTAACACTATTGAAATCAGTAAGTAATACTTTTATATATATCATATAATACTTTTATATGTAGTACATAATACTAATTAAAAGTATTACATCATACACATAGAAGTATTATGTGAGTAGAATAACAGTATTACATTATGAATGTAATACTTTTATATATGACATGTAATACTTTTATGCATGACATATAATACTTTTTGGTCAACGACGTTGACCGACCGTTGACCAGCGTTGACCATCTGTTGACTGGCGTTGATCGGGCGTTAATCATTGACCATTGACTTTGACCGTTGACCAGATCAGGTTGACCCGTCTCACAGAATGGGATCCGTGAGACGGTCTCACACAAGACTCGTTCATAGATGTTGAAGTTTGCATTTTTTTTAAGGAATTGCAGCTAACATCATTCCATAAAGAGGAAGTCTCTTGTGCATCAGGTGCATGGATCTTAGATCCATGCACCCGGGTCGGATCCAGGTAATCCGACCCGCTTCTGTTTTTTTTTTTTTTTCGCGTTTCTTTTTTTTTCAATTTTAGTCATGACTTTTAGTTATGCGTAAGAATACCTTTATGTAATGCGTAAGAATACCTTTAGATTACCTTAATGATACCATTATGCCCAGATTTCATACATTTACGTTAAGTTAGACATACCTTTAGGTTATGTTAAGAATACCTTTAGGTAATGTATAAAGATACCTTTAGGTTATGTTAAGGATACCTTTGTGCCCAAATTTCATACATTTAATTTAGGTTAGGCATACATTTATGTTATGTTAAGGATACTTTTATGTTATGTTAGAGATACCTTATCCATAAGGTAGTTGTATTACACATTTTGTACACAAAGGTATCTCTAACATAACATAAAAGTATTCTTAACATAACCTAAAGGTATCCTTAATATACCTAAAAGTATGTTTAATATAATCAAAAGGTATTCTTAAAATAATTAAAGGTATCCTTAACATAACCTAAAGGTATGCTTAACATAACTAAAAGGTATTCTTAACATAACATGGTATGTAACCTGGAATCACGATTTCAAAGGTATCCTTAACATCACTTAAAGGTATTCTTAACATAACTGAAAGGTATGCTTAATATAACCAAAAGGTATTCTTAACATAACTAAAGGTATCCTTAACATAAAGTATTCTTAACATAACATGACATGTAACCTGGAATCAGGATTTCAAAGGTATTCTTAACATAACTGAAAGGTATCCTTACCATAACTTAAAGGTATCCTTAACATAACTGAAATGTATCCCTGAAAGGTATCCTTACCATAACTTAAAGGTATCCTTAACATAACTGAAAGGTATCCTTAACGTAACCTAAAGGTGCGCATCCGCCCAGGCGCGTGGGAGCGCGTGAGGGCGCGTCAGACACGCGTGGAAGCGCGTACACGCGCGGGTCGGGTCGGGTGCATGGATCTAGGATCCATGCACCTGATGCATAAAAGTTTTTGTATTCCATAAATCAGTACTTGCCAACTAGCAACTAAATATAGATGATATCTCATCCATCAAATAGTCTTCATTACCGACACAACTCTATCGTAATAATTTAAAGATGAGGGGTAGTGTAGTCTTTTTAATTATAGAGATAGTGGAAGGTTTTATATAAACCCACAAAAATGGTGGGTTGAATAAACCCATGTCCAACACACCCTAATCCTATTTAATCATCCAATCCCAACCTGGGCCCATTATTTCTCATGATCCAAACAAAAAATAAAGTGGATTAAGATGGGTTTCTTAACCTAACTTACAATCCAAAGTAGCACTAAAGTATTCCAAATTTTCACTCAATTATATATATATATATATATATATATATATATATAATTAATGATAATTGCTAACAATTAGTAACCTATGAAATTTTAATGATAATGGATAACAATTTGTAGCCTATGAAATTTTAGTCATGATAATTTAATAAGACAATACATTTTAATATGTATAAACTAATTGCTAATAAATATAATCATTATTAATTGGGAAAAAAATAAATCAAGCATCATGAATGAGAATATTATGTCCATACTTTTTAGGTCATGTGAGTATATAAATACAAATTTAAGAACAATAAAAATCAGTAAACTCATGGAAAAAATTTATTGATTGCTAATTCATATATGTTCATATTAAAATTTTGATGAATATATGTTAATACGAATATAGTAATATACATTAAATTAAATATTAATAGAAAATGGGATGTTAATTTATGTTAATACAAATTAATAAAAAAAACTAAATATAAAATTTTATATTTTAATTTTACTTTAATTTTAATTTAAAAATATGGCTATATGTATTACCTACAAATTGACAATACAAATATTTTTTAAGTCATGTGAATATGAAAATAGTTTTCGTTATGTATCATTTTTGATCTAGCTAGCATGTGTATTTGATGCATTGTTATTTCTCATTCAAAATGTATTACATTTTTATATTAATTTTTTAATAATATTAATTTTAAAAAAATACCGTGTGATACATTATACTATTGCTCTTCCTTCTTCAAGGATTGTATCATAAAACTTTAAGTGTATTTTACTCCTCTTTTCTATTTAATGTGATTGTATTCTTCATTTTTCCTATTAATTAAAATGTGGAAAAAATATTATCACATTAGATTAAAAACATCGAGTTCTTCTATTCCTGGCAAATCAAAATTTAGAAAAAATCAAAAAATTCATAATAATAATAATAGTAAGTTTCGTATCCTGAAACAAAAGATAAAAATATTAGTTGATTGTGATCTTTGTATATTAACTCATAATTTTATATTTCTTTCTTAATGTGTGCCTTACTTTTACTCTTATTTTTCTAACTTGAGATTCAATGTATTATTTTCATTTTTTTTAGAAGATAAATGACTTACTCATCATATATGACCGTGATTTTCCTTTCAGATTTTTACTCCTCATTTTGATGTTTGAATAATAATAGTTTCATTTAATCTTATCAGTATTCCACATATGTTTGTCCGACCTATTTATGATGAAAACTCCTCCATTTCCTACATTTACACAAGATATGATCAATGAAAAAGTTATTAGTTGTTCGATATTCGGGTTATGTATAACTTCTTGATTTTGTTTTAATATTTCAATTCACTCCAAGTATACATTATCCATCATTCATCATGATCAACAAATATTTAAAAGATGTTGGTCATATTTCACATGATTCATGAGTAACTTGAGATAATATTTTTCTCGTTCTATTAGATTTATTCAAATTTTCGATGAACTATTGGATCCATCTAGTATTAGTTTTTTTTTTTTTTTTGATATTTTGATGTAACCCGGTTTTGTCCATTGGATATTAAAGTGGATATTGTAATGAGTCTTAACATTTATATAGTATTACATTCTTGTATGTCTCTCATCAGAAAAGTATGACATATAATTGTCATAATGAATGTTTTTTTTAGAACTTCAATTGTCTTTTCCAACTCAAATTTCATTTTTTTTCATTGTCACAACAAACCGTAGGTGGCTCCAGGTCTAATATTGCAAAAAGAATTAAATTAAACTTTCAAATCAATAACTCATCGTTTCTTTGGGACGTTAGCTTGTTTTTCTTCTCTTTATCAATATATTCATGTCTTATCAATGTATCGATATTATTTCTTTTCATTGCCACATTTCTCCTTTGCCCATATATTTCTAATGCAGGAGGCCTATTTTTGTGATCTACAAATAGACTATAATAATTTGGTGAAAAGAAAGAAAGAACAAACAAACATTTATCCATAAAACTAATATGTGTTTGGTGAAGATGAATTTCGAAAAGTCCATACTGCTAAAATAACAATCAAGAATTTATAAATATAATAAGGCAAATTCCAAATTCGTCAAGTTGTGGTGAATTTGAAATCTACCCTAGGGATGACAAAGTTGACCAAACCCATGGGGACCCGACCTAACCCGTGGGATATGGGCAGGGCAAACCTAACCTAATTTTGAAACGGGGCGAGGCAAACCAGACCTGTGCTCAGGGCAGGGGGGTCTAGGTACCCACTACACCCTATCTCGTCCTGCTCCGCCACTATTAAAATTAATATAAAATTTTATATTATATATCAAAATATATCATATATTAAAATATTAAAATAAAAGATGTTATGAAGGTTATGGCTTGGTGATCTAGAAGATTTAGTTCCTAAATCAAGATATCAAGACATCTTTATATTTTAATTGTCTATTTTTTCCATTCCTCAAGTTATAAATTTTAAACAAATGAATATTTATTGAATATGGTTGTTTGTTATAGTTTGATGATTGATGGTGGAACATTTTATTTGTGGTTATCAAGTTAACGATTTAATTAGATGTTTTGAAATTATTCATGTTTAATATTACAAATTGTTATTTATAATTATATTTTAAAACAAATTATAAAATACGGGGCGCGGCGCGGCATGGGGCAGTGTTTGATGCAATAGGAGCTGTATATATCTTTATGCTTTCCTTTATTGTATACATAACAGTATATACAAAAATCAAGTGTCAAGTTCTCCTACTCTGTTTTATGGAAAAACTAGAATTCTTTCATGGTATCAGAGCAGTGGCGGATCCAGGATTTGGACAATGAGGGTTCGAACAAATAAATAAATATATAACAAAGAAACATTATACGTAAAAGTTGTTCGACTAAAATATGCAAATACATGTTACAAACCATTCAACTAAAAATTATAATTACAAAATACAATTTTATCCTTCGAGTCTTCATTTTTTGGAAGCGATCCACCACATTATCATCAGAAATTTGTAAGAACACATCCTTCTCAATGAAAGTGACCAAACAATCATTCAATAATTGATCACCCATACTATTTCGCAATTTATTTTTGACATATGTCATCCCTGAAAATACCCTTTCCACACCTGCAGTAGCGACTGGGAGAATCAACACCAATTTGATAAGCAAATACACTAACTGATAAGTGACATGCTTGTTTGTCTCTACTAGCTTCTTCGAAAGAGCACCAAGATCAAGTAAATCTCGAAACCTATCATCCTTTTGCATATCTTCAATGAATATGTCGAGATTGCTTTCAAGAGTCATCAAATCAATACTTGAAAACTCGGATGGATAAAATGTGGCAAGTTTGAGTATTTTTTCTTTATCAAAAGAAGAGAAACAATCTTTGGGATTTAAGCAAGACATGCATGTAAGCCAACTTCATATTCACCTCATCAAACCGATCATTGAGTTCATTAAGTTGCAAATCAATCACTCCTAGGAAAATTTGAACCCGGAAATGTTGAAGGTTTGTCTCTTGTTGAACAAAACGTCTCGATCTTCCTCGTGGCATATAAGGAGCATCCATATTAGGAACAACAATGTCATGCTTAGTGCAAAATAAAGTGGTCTTACTCAAGAGAGTTTCCCATCCACAATCCCTTGTTTTTTGTAATAAACGTTTGGTTAGAGAGACAAGAGACATGACATTAACAATATCTTGATCTCTTCTTTGCAAAGCAAGACATAAGTCATTAGTATAGCCAAATATAGTTAACATCAAGTGGGCCATAAAACCAAAATCGAATGACTCCAATGAGTATAAAATGGTTTGAGCTTTTACCTTATCTTCC
The DNA here is from genome assembly GCA_005771605.1 of Scutellaria baicalensis. Taxonomy (NCBI): domain Eukaryota; kingdom Viridiplantae; phylum Streptophyta; class Magnoliopsida; order Lamiales; family Lamiaceae; genus Scutellaria; species Scutellaria baicalensis. The sequence goes on from CM016724.1 coordinate 684,218, forward strand.
GAACATGGAGCATTCTCCCTAATCATCACAAGTACCTCAACAATTGTAGGAAATAAATGGATCACATTCAAAAGAGTTTCATAATGAGACCCCCAACGAGCATCCCCCGGCCTTTTCAAACCAACCTCTTGATTCAAACCCCATCCACTCTCAAGTTCACCAATTTCCAATGCTTCAACGATTTTTTGAGTTTGAACCATTCGAATCATTTCTCTTCGCTTACATGAAACTCCAATCACATTCAACAAGTTTGTTCTGCAAGCCATGTCAAAAGCTCAAGAAAATTTCCCCTATTACTTGATTCTCCACTTTCATCATGTCCACGACATGCCAACCCTTGCCGCAAAAGAAACCTCAAACAACTAAGTGAAGCTTTCAACCGAATTTCATACTCAATTTGAATCATATCACTTGGATTATCAAAAGCATACACAATAGAACTCTTCTTTGAATCTCTTAAATTCACATACTTTTGATAAGCAAGATTATGAGCACTTTTAATTCCACCAACATGCTTCTCAAGTCTATTTGATTTATTCCATGATCTAAATCCTCCATAAACAAATGCATCTCCCCCAAAATTAAAATCAATGTCATTCTTGAACAAGTAACAAACGAAACAAAATGTAGCATCTTTCTCAATACTATATTCAAGCCAATCATATTTTTTGAACCAAGAGACACTAAATCGACGCATACCTCCAAGTTCTCTTTGAGGAAAGACATGAGCTTTCGGTTGGCAAGGTCCTTTAAGAATATATGCCCTTCTTACCGCATTTCGTTGTTTTGGAGGATAATCCATTATACTTATTCTTTTGCCCGGATCATTAGGAAGAAGTTCAACATTATATAAAAACTCCTCCTCGGATGATGCTACACTATAAGTAGTTGAACCACCCGATTCCATTTTGGTATCTTGAGTTTTTGGTGAATTAAATGATTGAGATAATAAAGACTCACTAGGAGGTGATTAATTTTCTATTGGTGAAGAACAAGAAGTTGCCTGAAATTTCGCTTTCTTGAACATAAATAGTCGAAGATCGGGTTGTTTCTCCATTCCCTTTGTTTTGTTCTTCATTCCTAATTAAATTAATAGTAAATCATAAGAATACAATACATGAAATATATAACTTCAATTTTATTAGAAATTAACAACTATAATATCAACCCACATCATGAACTCATTGAAATCACAACACAAATATCATAAAATCAATACATTTCATACACATTTTTGAAAATGCATAAACCCTAATTTATAAACAAATAAAATTACATTAACTAACTAATAGTAGTCATCAAATGAATATGAATATGATATTGAAACCTTAATAAGTATAATTATATATAATATAAAAGAGAAGGAAAAAAAAAGAAATTAACTAAGATTGGATTTGGGGCCTTGGCAGCAGCAGCGTTCGCACTTCGCAGGAAAGAAAGGGAAAGGAAGAGAAAGGAGCTTCTTTGGGGAAAGTAGATATATTTATAATGGCATTTTTGTAATTAGATAATTTAGTAAAGGATAAAATAGTAAATATATAATATAAAAAATTCATGGGGGTGCACTTGCACCCCCTTGATCCTGTGTGCATCCGCCTCTGTATCAGAGTTCCAGGTTAATCACCTAGGTTCTATACCTTTGTTTCCTTCTTATCTTTCTTTTCCTTCTTTTATTAGGAATGGCTGGTTCAAATCACTTGGCCACTTCTTGAGTTTAAATCCACAACACTCAACTCGCCTTGCCCCATTGCCATCCCTAATCTACCCATTTTACTCAAAAATTGATTCAAAATAAATGTAATAAATTTTAAAATTTGCATCCATCCAAACACCACTGGTGGATTTACTGTAGATAATTTCACATTTCTCCTCATATTTTTTCATCCAAATGGAGTTGTGAGGGTGAATTTAAACCATACAATGCAATTAAACATATTATATTACATGTATAAGCAAGAATTATAACTCTATAGGAATTAGAATTCTAGTTATAACATAAATTATTGAATAAATTCTTCAAAATTGAAGAGTGAATGCTTTTCCTTCTTATAAAACAAATAAAGAAATAAAAGATAAAAGATAAAAGTAGTCGTAAGATACAGGAGAAACGTAACTAATATGAGAATTGTTATTGTACACCAGTTGCACGGATCTAGATCTGTGTAACTGGGTCTGACCCGACCCCACTAAGAAATTATATATATATATATATATGTATATATATTTTTTAATTTAAACCTTGTTAGTGTTGGATTTTCCAACATTGATTTATTTTTCCTTTTTCAAACTTTTCCTAAATCATTGATTTGATTTTGATTTGATTTCTTGATGAAATTAGATTTATCTATTAAGATTTGATTCTAATTTCACATATCTTTCTTTTCAAGAAATAAATAATTCTTAACAAAACTTTTCCTATCTTTATGGAAAGATGATCATATCTTTGTGTGCTTGTTTTGATAGGATTTGATATGATTGGATTTGAGAGATCTCTGCTGGAGTATGGTGCAAGATTGAAAATTCATCTGGAGTCTATAAATAGGACGAGAAGACTGAAGATCAAGGCGGACAACAAGAGCTTCAATATTTCAAGTCTACAGTGTCCTGCCAGTGTTAGATCACACCATATACGACACCACCCTGTCTTTTCTTCTCTAGGTCATAGAGTTTCCATGCTCGTGACTATTTAGTAAAGATAAGGATTTTAGTGAACTTTTGATAGTCTTTGCATACGTCCATAAGTTTATTTGTTATTCATAAAGGACTTATTGAGTGATTGTAAAGAGAATCTTATCTTAACATCTCTCTATCTCCTTGTACTGCAACGATGATCTAATAAAGGAGTTTTTGCCCTGAAGGTAGTCCGCGAGTATTTGTATACTCGTGGATAAATCTATGTCCCTTGATCTTTTTGTTATTTTATTTTTATTCCACTGCATGTTACGTTGGTGTTGTCAACACCGTAGACAACACATTGTACTCTGATTTTGATACTCGTTTTTATTGTGCTTTCTTGCAGATTACAGACCACGTACTTTCAATTGGTATCAGAGCCTCCACTTGACATGCTAAGTGGCTGATCCAAATCTATAACCATGCAAGATATGGATTGGTGCAACCCCAACTTTGGAAGGATTCCAATTCTTGATGGATCTAACTATGCGTATTAGAAGATATGTGTGCGTACCAAGAGCAAATCCATTAATGCAAGAGCTTGGAATGTAGTGCTGGAAGGTTATGATCCTCTAATACAAAGGAGAATGATGGTGACTTTGTGCCAAAACCTCAAAGTGAGTGGACAGTTGAATAGATCAACAATGCAAACTTTAATAAGAATGCAATCAATGTTATCTTTGAAGCCTTAGATATCAAGGTCTTCAAACTGATCCAAAATTGCGTCACTGCTAAAGAAGTTTGGGACACTCTTCAGAAATACTATGTAGGAGCAAGTTGTGTATGTAAAGCAAAGATGCGTCTCATAATGTCCAAGTTTGAGAACATGCGTATGGAGGAGAATGAAGATATTGACACCTATTTTGAGAGACTTCGTGACATCTCAAATCAAAGTCAAATGCTTGGAGAACCAATTGGACGCAAGAAATTAGTTTCCAAAGCCATGCGTACTCTTCCATCGCGATTCAATATCAAGGTGTCTGCCATTGAAGAAGCTCACAATCTTGCTATGATGGTCATCGATACGCTGCAAAGTATATTGCAGACTTTTGAGCTCAACCTCCAAAGTCAACAAGTAGTAACATCAAAGACAATTCTTAAGCAGTCCGACGATATTGCCGATGATGTTGTCGATGATGTTGTCGACGATGTCATCACACCACAGACAACATCAAAGAGGTATGATTGTTTAATTTGTCTAATATAACCTACCTAAATGTTGTGAATTGTGATGACACAGATTCTCTAGATGGAGATGATTTGGACAAATCTGCTATTGTTGTACTTCAAAAACTTTATAATTCCTTGCTCTTGGAATGGAAAAAGCAGTGCAAACAAATAGAAGTGGTCTCCAAGGAGAATGATGTATTAAAGGATTCACTCGCTAAGATGGAAAAAACTTTCACCAAGAAAGATGTTGAGATTGATAAGATTCAATCAAAGCTTGACAAGACTGAATCTATCCTTGCCAAATGGAATTTGAGCTCAACAAAGGTAAATGAGATCATAGAATCATGCAATCTTACTAAGTCAGGTATTGGATTTAATAAGTCTGTTGAGTCAGTTTTTCCAAACCTTTTTAATGACTCACATGCTAAGATCAATTTTGTGAAAGAAGAGTCAAAAGAGTCTGTTAAATCCTCTACTTCAGGTCCTAGCTAGGAAGAGAAAATATGTATGTCATTACTGTTTTCGACCTAGACACATAAGACCATTCTGTCGAGCATTGAAAAATGATCGAGCCAGTGGTCTGGTGTTGCCTCCGGTGTCATCTAACACCACCCGCAACACCGCTGTCATAAAAAACCAAAAGAAAGTTTAGGTTCCTAAAAAGTCATCTCAAGTCTGCAATGTTGTTTTTACTGCCTTGAAGACTAACATTGCAGGTTCTTGGTACTTTGACAGCGGCTGTTCTCGCCACATGATGGGGACCAAAGAATATTTGAGTAATTTTGTATCCTTTGCCGAAGGATCCGTGACCTATGGAGGAGGTGCTAAAGGCAAGATAATTGGAAAGGGAACACTAAATATACTAGGTTTTCCAAGGTTGAAAAATGTTTTACTAGTTGATGGGCTTGTGGCTAATTTTATTAGTATAAGTCAATTATGTGATGACAACCTTTAGGTGAAATTCACTAAGGACTCTTGTGAGGTTTTTGATAAGACTAATATGTGTATCATGACAGGTACAAAATCTCATGAAAATTGACACCTTATTGGAGATAAAGTCACATACAATAAGACTAATTTTGATGACACGACTTTGTGGCATCAAAAATTAGGTCATGTGAATTTTCGAACTCCTCAAAAATTGATGAGGTGTGAGGGTGTACTGGGGCTATCAAGTTTGAATCACAAAGTTAAGACAATTTGTGGGGACTGCCTTTAAGGCAAACAAACTTGTGTTCCTCATGGTGTTACATCACACCCCGGACAACACTCGGGTATTGTTCATTGCTTTCAACTTTTACATATGGATCTTATGGGTTAAGTTGAAGTAGAAAGTCTTGGAGGAAAGAGGTATTCATATGTTATCGTTGATGATTTTGCTCATTACACTTGGATTCTCTTCTTACGTGAAAATTTTGAAACTTTCTCACATCAAATCTTGCGGTTGAGGCAAATGCTTGATGATTATGGATTTATAACTAAGTCTTTGAGCCTGTTTTGTGATAATACTAGTGCAATTGATATTTCTAAAAATCGGGTTCAACATTCACGCACTAAGCACATAGACATAAGACATCATTTTATTCGAGATTTAGTAGAAAAATGGATTATTGGACTTGAATATGTATCCATCGAAAACCAAATTGCAGATATTTTTACTATGACTCTAGATTTTGAAAGATTTTCTTTTCTTAAGAAATCTCTTGGTGTGTGTGTTGCTTGAATGCATGTGTATTTTTTACGGGTGTTACATCCATGTTGTTCACACCACTCATAACACCCATTGTTTTATGTTTTATTTTTAGAATATCTAGGCATATGTGTGCGTGATTGTACCTAACCATTGTTATTTGCAAAAAGTTGTTTGAACACTTTAATCCTTAAATGGCTCGTGTTTGATCGTGCACTTCGATCTTAAAAATGGTAAAAGTCACGAAGCACTTGGAGCACGGCGTTTGCTCCGACAATGCTTTTCAGGCAGCCTAGTGACACTATAAAAATGTGTTGTGTGACCTACACTGAGTAACTAGGGGCAGCAACTGGTCGAATCCGAGTCATTTGACCCGAATTGCATGGATCATTACTCATACACTTGGTGCATATAAATATTTGTGAACTAATATTAATTAGTTGCCTTATTTTATTACAAATCTATAACAAAATCATGATATAATCATATAATTTTATTAAATACAATTCTAAAAAAGATTCTAATATAACATTATTAAATAATAAAATCGTTAATTTGTAAAACAAAAATAAAATAATAAATATATATTAGAAATTCCAATATAAAATTATTCAAATGAAAAATGTTAAATTACTATTAAGACCTTAAATAATAATCTTTTCTAAGAATGTATGATCTATAAATATATTAAATTAGAGTTCTAATATAATAGAGTCATATTCATAATAGAATTTCATATGATTTTGGATTAGAATTGTAATTATTAAATTATTTAAACATGAAAATCCTAAGTTAATATTATAACCTTAAATAATAATGTTTAATAAGGATTTATTAGACAATTCATATTTTGGAAGAAATATCAAAATAGGTAATAGATTAACTAGCTGGATATCTGTTTACTCAAATAAATAAACTAGCTAGATATCTGAAATATTATTCTTTTAAGGGTTAAATTCAATTTTGGTCTTGTTAAAGAGGTGTCGTCCCATTTTAGTCCTTTTAAAATCCGGTTTTCAATTTTAGTCCTACTATCTCATTTTTTGACCAATTCTAGTCTAATTTCGCCGGAAAATTAAAAATCTTGGCCAATTTCCGGCTAGTGTACCGCACTCACCCCTAATTTGAACAATCCATCTGAACGCACTGTTGTGACTAATTTTTACCCAGTTGGCAGTCCATTGTGCCATGTCAGATCCTTAAATAAATTAATAAATCTAAAACTTAAGAAATAAAAATGAAATAAAAAAGGAATAAAAAAAATGAAATATAAAACACAAAAATTCAATACATGCAACGGGAAATCAAAAAACAAAAGGGGGAACAAATCCCTAATCTCTGAAAAAAATCCCAATTTCTGAAGAACCCTAATCGAACCTTAGGCAGAAAATTTCCAATTTGAAGATGAAAACCCACAATGTGCACCCACATTTAATGAAACCGGTGGAATCCAAACCTCAGACCGACGAATCCTGAACCTGAAGAGCTAAAAATTTGAAAAAAAATCCCCTAAAATCGGGGCCTTCTGTGGAAGGGGTTTCTTGTGTTTTGTGCTAAGGAAGGAAAATGGTGTTGTTGAGGAGTGCCCTGGATAATGACAAGGATTGACCTAGTTATGGTGCCCTTTTATATAACTTTAAATATTGGTTGTTGAGTGCTTTTATGTGTGTGGTCCTTCATTTTTTTATGTTGTGTGGTCCACATATATGACTCTATCTGTATAAAATTCCCTTCACAGATGCCAATAAACATCACATGTCTCTTGTTTTGCACTAAGAAAGGTGATTTTAGACTTTTGTCTTTAGCATAGAATGGTGGTGGTCATAGGATTATCTTGGATTATGTGAACCCAAAGTTTTTCAGTTTGAATAATATTATGACTTATGCTTTTATGAGGGGGGTTAAGGGGGCATTTAGGTATATACTATTATGAACAAGGGGTTTAAGCTAGTAATTGACAATGATGATTTGAGACAATTGTTGCTTTCTCACTTGGAAAAAATGAAATGCACATATACTTAGAGCCTGTGGTTGAAGTGGATCAGGATAGGATAGAGGAGATGGAAACTGAGAATGAACAATTGCAAACTGAAAATGCCCCCTTAGATGCTAAAAATGAATTCTTTGTGCATGATGATGATGAGTTGACTGAAGATAGTGATTTTGTTATTGGAGATGATGTGATTGATGTTAGTGATGATGATGTCACTGTGAGTTTAGAAACTGAAAGAGCTGAGCAACAATCTGATGAGAGTTCATCCACTGACGATAATGTAATTGAAACAGGGTGTGAGAACTTTGATGAACATAGGTTGTCTGATGAAGAATGTGTGAATGAACAATTCCCTATTTTCAATCCAAAAACAATCTTCAATCCCTCATTTGCTCTCTTAACATAATTTTTAGTTTAAAGTCTGAGTTTAGGAAAGCAGTAAGATCACATGCCATAAACAATAAGAGGAATCTGAATTTTGTGAAAAATGACAATATTAGGGTGTATGTATACCGTGAGGGTAAAATTGTCTATGGAAAATGAGGTTATTAAAACTCCATGATAGCACAACTTGGCAACTTAGAGAATATAATGCAAAACACACATGTGCTGAAACTCAAAATGTTAAGATGCTGAAATCATCATGGCTAGGTGAGAGGTTCCTTCAGAGGTTTCAGTCAGATCCAAAAAGAAAATTGAGTGGCTTTAGGATGGATGTAATAAAAGACATTAAATGTAATGTTTCTAGGCAACAATCCTTGAGGGCTAAAAAAAAGGCTATGTCTCTAATCCAAGAGAATCTTGATGAGCAGTACACTAAATTGTGGTCATATGTTGAAGAAGTTAAGAAATGCAATCCTGGGTCAACTGTGCTATGTGGCTTGGATGATGAGCAAGGGTTTGATAGATTCTATGTTTGCTTTGATACTTTGAGAAGAGGGTTTTTGGGTGGATGTAGGTCTATTCTTGGTGTAGATGGTTGTTGGTTAAAGGGTAGTTATGGAGGGGTTCTTTTGAGTGCAGTAGGGGTAGACCCCAACAACAATTGTTACCCTATTGCATGGGTTGTGGTGAAATCCACCAATCAATTTGCAATCCACCAACAAATAGCTAGCACAAGTTGTATCAACACTAACTGCCTCCAAATATACTTAGATTTATCCTTCAACTTCTTCTTCTCTTCTTTCAGAATCTTGTTAAGCATGATCAAATTCTTTATCTCTTTTTTCAAATCCTTCATATATCCATCTTCATCTCCTTATTCTCTTCTGTCAACAGATTGTTACTTTCTTTGAGGTTAATGTCATTCTCAAAGTAACTTAGAGTACCTTCTTTCAATGCTCATGTGCTTCTCTCCACTTTTCATAGACTTCATTATCATCCCATACAAAAAAAATCACAGTCACCTTGCTTCAAAAAATGATAAGAAAAACCACTAATCAAACTCCCAAATCAAAACTTCACACACTATAAATTTTTTGTCTGAAATCACTCTAACAACTTCTATGATTACTGATAACAAATTTGAACCCAATGAAATGAGGTCACTTACATTATATCTCAAACAACCCCAAAATTTTCTCCCTTTGCTTGTTGTGGTTTTGGAGGTTCAGAGGACAGCGCATCTACCACATAAGCACTCGTATGGGGTTCAGATTTGAGAAACATCCGACATTGGTGGAGGTGGAGGATCGATTGATTTGGTACTTGAGTGAATTAGGGTTCTTCAGAGATTAGGTATTTCTTCCCCTTTTTTTCAATTTCTTGTTCCTATATTCAGTTTCTGTTTCTAATTTGATTTTCCCGTAATTAATTTAGTTTTAGATTTATTAATAGATTTAATTATTTCATTATCTGACGTGGCACAATGCAAAACCCAAATGGACTGCCAACTGGGTAAAAATTAGCCACGTCAGCACGTTTGGATGGATTGTTCAAATTTGGGGCGAGTGTACAATTGGCTCGAAATTTGAATTTTTCGGCGAAATTGGACTGAAATTGGTCAAAAAATGAGATAGTAAGACTAAAATTGAAAATCGGATTTTAGGAGAAACTAAAATGGGATGACACCTGACGAGCTTGGACACCCCAAGAAGGTGCATGAAGATAGGTTGTGGTGAATTTAACCCATTCTTTTAATAATAAATAAATAAAGATATATATAACTAGCTAATATATAACTAGCTAAGACCAAGTTTGGAGTTGGCATTCTCGAACAATGCCTAACTTACCCGTCGGAGATTTTAATGAAAATTTTGTTTCTTATTAATCATGATATACATTCAGATTATGGTTGCCATGTAATCAAAACCTGCATTTCTTGTAGCTGTTTTGTCTTAAACTGCAAAGAAAGATTATAGAGGTTAAAGATGGCAGCTTATGCAGCTGTAGTTTCTCTTATGAATAATATGGAGCAGATCATGAATCATCCTCACCTTTCCACTTCTTTCCACAAAACCCAGATTGAATCTCTTCGCGAAAAGCTTGATTTCTTGCTAGATTTTATAGAGAGCTATAATCCTCATGGAGATATGAGCAAAGAGGTAGAAGATCTGGAGAAGCAAATCACATCCGCAGCTCGTGTGGCTGAAGACGTAATTGAATCCCACATAGTCGATCAAATTCATGCAGAATCAACTCCTATTCACAGTTTCTTGTTCATGTTAAAGAGACGAATAAAAGCTGTATTCAAGAAAAGGGTCACGAAAAGTTTCAGTTTCTTGATCGATCTGCAGAATATTATAGACGATATGGATTCCATCAAGGAAAAGGTGATGAAGGTTGAAGTGGAAGTGGGACCCAGAGATGATCCAACATATTCCATCCCTGCTGGTTTATCTGGAAGATTTGCAGCTGGGAAGACTAACTCTATGGTTGGATTTGATGATGAGTTGTTTCAACTTAAGGATTTGCTGACTAGAGAACATACTGGTAGGATAATCATACCAATCGTCGGCATGGGAGGCATTGGTAAGACTACACTTGCTCGAAATGCTTTTCAACATCTATTTATTAAGCAAAACTTTGATCTTTGTCTCTGGGCTACTATTTCTCAAGAGTATACTGTGAGAGAGATTCTTTTACAACTTCTTTCTTTTACGCAACGAAAATTTACTTGTGAAACCATGCATGAATTAGGAGAACAATTGTATAAATGTTTATGTGGTAGAAGATATTTGATCGTATTAGATGATATGTGGAGCATTGAAGTTTGGGATAAGCTAAAGGTTTTCTTTCCTAATAATGGCAAGAGAAGTGGAGTTGTTATAACTACTAGGTTGTCAAAAGTGGCTGCTCATTGTAGCTCTTATTGCATTAAGATGAACTTTCTAGACGAGGATAAAAGTTGGAAATTATTTTGCGAAAAGGTATTCGGACATGAAGATTGCCCTCCAAATTTAGAGAAAATTGCAAAAAGGATTGTGGAACTATGCCAAGGACTTCCGTTGTCGATTGTAGTGATTGGTGGACTTCTTCGAAAGTCGTATAAGACAATTATTTACTGGAAGAATGTTGCGAAACATATCAACTCCATCCTCAATTCAAGAAAGAGTGGACAATGTTTGGATGTGTTATACATGAGTTATAGCCAACTACCCGCTCATCTGAAACCATGTTTCCTCTACATGGGAGTTTTTCCAGAGGATTACGAGATTCGTGTCTCTGAGATTATCAAACTTTGGGTTGCGGAGGGATTTCTAAAACCAAATGGTGCTCAAATCATGGAAGAGATTGCAGAGGATTACTTGAAGGATCTTATTGATAGAAACCTCATTTTAGTTTGCAATCATCGTGCAAATGGAAAAATCAAATCTTGTCGCGTCCATGATCTTTTAAGAGACCTTTGCTTAAGGATAGCCAAAAAAGAGAAATTCTTTTTTGTAGCAAGCTCACATGGAACACCACGAGGCATGGAAATTAATGAGCGTTGCCTCATTTTTCATGACGAGATTTTAGGTCACCGGAACCACAGAATCTTTAAGGCTTTGGAATCAGCATCACTTGCTCGTTCACTCATATGCAAAGGATCAGAAGCACCAGTTAAGTTCAGATTGTTGAGAGTATTGAACAATGCTCGACATTGGTCCATTGAAGCTAAGCATCAGAACGTGAACCTACGCTACTTTGCTTACCGCCTTAGTTGGGACGTCTCATTGTCCATGCTTCCTTCTTCGATAGCACTGTTTTGGAATCTCCAAACACTGATTATTAACGTTAGAGAAGCCTCTGAGCTGATTGTTGCACCATTGGAGATTTGGAAGATGCCACAGCTTAGGCATCTGAAGTGCTCTCAGATTCATCTTCCTCGGATTGATGATGAAGAAGGCGATGGCTCTGTTGATTTGGGAAACTTACAGACACTTTCACGAGTAGTGAACTTCAAGTTGAATGAGATGGTTTGTAAGAGAATCCGAAACATCAAGAAATTGAGCATGATCTATGGTGATTTCTCTGAGGGATATCATCATGATGATGGCCTTGATTACAATCTTGCCAGATTACATAAACTTGAATCACTGAACATTTCATGCCACTGGACAATGGAAGTTCCAGTTTATCTTGCAAGGAATGTGTTCCCAAGTTCACTGAACAAGTTATCGATCGCAAACTGTGTCCTCGATTGGGATGATTTGACAATGATCGCTTCGTTGCCCCGTCTTGAAGTGCTAAAGCTCGAAAGGGTTGGTGGCGGGAGTGGGGAGTGGAGGCCAGTTGAGGGGGGATTTCTTCGACTCAAATTCTTGAGTGTCAAGTGTTGTTATCTGAGTCGTTGGATTGCTGACACGTGTCATTATCCGGTGCTGGAGAAGCTGGTTCTTGGAGATTTGTGGGAGTTGAAAGAGATTCCATGGGGTATCGGAGAAATACCAACACTTCAACTAATTCGTTTGGATAATTGCAATATGTCTGCAGCAATTTCAGCAATGAAAATGAAGGAAGAACAAGAGAGTTTGGGGAACAATGACCTTCTAATTCAAGTTTGTATGTCTCGCACGTGAGTTTATATGTATTTTGCAAGAGTTCAATTCAGTTTGATTTTCATTTTATTTTTTTTCATAATTAGATGTTGCTTTCTGGTTTGATTGATCTAGTTAATTTGTTATTTACATTGTATATGTAAAAACAAAAAACATTATCAAAACTAAAACAAATAATCGCAGAATATATATCACCACTTTTTCAAGAAAATTGCAATTTGATCACACTTTTTGATTTAGATACATGCAACTAGGTCGATCCGATCCGAATATGACTGAAAGTTCAACGTGGATCTGCAAAACAAAAATAAAACAATCAAAGTACACGGTGTTGTCAATGGTGTTGACAACACCAGCTTAACACATAGCGGAAAATAGATAGAAAATAAAAGATGCAGAACACAAACGATATATCCACGAGTATACAAATACTCGTGGAATGCCTTCAGGGCGAAAACTTCTTTATTGATCTTTCGTGTATATACAAGGAGATAGAAAAATCTCTAGAAGATATTCTTCCCTACAAAGACACAATACGTCCTTAGGATCTATCTAAACAACTTAGGGACATATACAAACCTCACAATTGATCACTCTGAACACCTATACTAAAAAGTCAAGAGTATACAAGCCATTCGACAATACAAGAAAAGAGGTGTTGTCTCAGTGTGACCAACACAAAGCACGACACCAGTGTTCTGCTAGACTTAAGACTGCTTAAACTCTCGATTTCTGTGTACCTTGATCTTCAGCAGTCTTCACCTATTTATAGAGCTCGAAGTACACTGTGTAGACTCTACTTCCCATGATCTGAGCTCGAAGTACACTGTGTAGACTCCACTTCCCATGATCTTGGAGTGCTCCATGATCTCCATGATCTCACGTAATGATGGAGTGAACTTGTTCTTCTTCCTCTTCCACTTCCTTGGACTTGTTCTCCTTGACTTCTTCATGTTCTTGAAATCTTGATTTGATCAATCTTTCCTTCACGTTCTCTTCCAATCCTCACGTGTTTTGACTTCTTCAATCTCACATGTTTGATCTTTAAATAATCACTTTGAATCCTATCAAGAAAAGGAGAAAATAACAATTTCCCCAAACTTAGGAAAAATTGTTAGTTAAGATTGGATCCACAATTGAAACACACGTGAGATAAAGAAATCAAATCTTTTTCAAACTTTAATCAAATCTAAATAATATCTAACATATCTAAAATGATTTAGGATAAAAAATATGAAAAAGGAAAATTTAATTAATTGTTGGAAAATCCAAACAATGACTATATCAACAAAAATGAGCAACTAACAACATATAAATGTATGAGTAATATCACATAAAGATGAACATGTATAATTTTTGCTGTTTTTTTTTTTTTTAAATCACAATACATAAAAGTGAGCACATTTATACATAAAAGTTACACTCACATAACATAACAGTCATACAAATAAAATATGAACGTCACACCTTTGAGCGAAAGAGGGGAAGGGAACTAGGTGCAAAAATTCGGGTCGACCGGACCTAGAGATGTTCAAATGGTTCGAACCGGTCGGTTTCGGTTCTGGAATGGTGGAACCGAAATCGAACCGTGAGGCGGGCGGTTCCGGTTACGGTTCGAGACCGCTGGTTCAAATTGGACAGTTTTACTTTTTTTTTAACTGTTTAATTTTGATTTTTGCAACTCCGAATTTGATTTTTAATGTTTGTTTCGAAATAATTCATGATTTAAAATTGAAATTTGGAATACAAAGAATTGAAGGGAACAAATGTTTTCATTATAAATTGAATAGAACTCTATTTCTAATCTAATGATTGAAATTCTAATAAATCTATTACAAAATAAATATATCTATTACAATTACAAAAGTGTATCTAAAGACTAAAGAATTTTTTTTTTTTTTTTTGAAAGAGCTTGAGTTTCAATCTAAGTTTGGAAATGAAATTAAATTTCAAACTTATAATGAAATTGCCTACATATCCTTAATTCGAATCGAATTAAGGAATCAAAGCTCACGTAGTTCTCTTACCTCAACTTACCTACTTCAATCATCGAGGTTGGTGGCGGTGCTAGCGGAGGATGTTGTGTTTGAGTCATAGGATATTAAAAATATATAAAAAAAATATATCATAAACCGCCAGTTTCCCGGTTTGACATATCCGGAACCGAAACCGAACCGATTCTCGACTGTTCCCGATTCTGATTTTGAACCAAAACCGGGTCAACGGTTCCCTAAACCGTTGACCGCCGGTTAAAACCGGTTCGGTTCCAGTTTTTCGAACTGCTTGAACATCTCTAACCAGACCAACCCAACTTACACAGTGTGCACCCAGTGCACAGAATAGTTACTCATCAATATTAGATTCTACTTATAGAAAAAATTGTGAATTTTGATAACTTAATTAAAAAATTAATTAAAATTATATTATTTTCCAAGAATTTAAATTATATTCATAAGAGTTTAATACAATGACATAAATGTGCATAATATCTTGGGTCGTGGTTGTGGATTTTATATCATTTTTCCTTTTTTTCCCTCATCTTTTTGTCATTTAGCTACGAATTATATAGCAGAGTCATTGATAGACTTAGTCTAAACATCAAGGGGTGTTTAGTATGATGGTTTAGGGTGGGTAGGGTTTTGTAACAAAGATAAATACATGTTTGGTATGCGTGATAGAGGCCCGGGTTTAGGGTATGGGCCTGGGTTACAGAAATTAGGTTTAAGTTGTGCAAGCCCATTCAATTTGTAACCCACCAAATTTGGTGGGTTATAATTAAGCCCAACAGTGATATCATGAAATTCCTATTTTGCCACTACTGTTCCCAAAAATTGTCTGATTAACCCCCAAAGTTGTGAGATATTACACCTATGCCATTTCCAAAATCGATCCCCAATTGATGTCTTGGTAGCGTCTCTGCGTCTTCCATCTTCTCAGCTATTCCAGTTCGAAGAAGAGGTAATGGTGTTCATCTTTCCTTAACTGCCGTTTTGGAGGTCGTCGTCGTCGGTCCCTCGTCTGAAACACCGTGCGCGGAGTGAGTGAAGTTTCTTTTAAAGCTGTAAGTTCTCTCGTTGCAATCTATTTATTCGAAGATTGTATGTTGCTATTTTAGTGTGAATCCTTTGTGGAAATGGAAGAATGGAAAATGAAACGTCTTTTAAATGTCGGTTCATGTTTTTTTCACTCGATTTGTTTTCATTTCTGTAATGGATTTGTTTTTGACCTTCGATTTGGCCACAAGATTAGTATTTGGATACGTTTTTTACATCGATTTGTTACACTTTGCATCTGGATTTTTTGATTGTCTGAACTTTTTTTTTCTTTCTTTCTTTGAGTCTGTTAGATGTTCACCCAAGTTTAGGGAATTTTTCTTTGTTTTCAAGTTGATGCATTTTCCCAACCTTGAAATACTGCCTATTCGGTGATTTCTTTGTAAAGGGGGTTTAATCTAATCATGTGTTGATTTTTATTGTTTTGGCATTCATATTTATGTCTCATCAAATTGGGTTTTATTCGTTTTGATTTCCGATTTCTATTTTCAATGTGTCTACGTATTCATCCTTCTTGTTTTTGTTCATTTCTTTCCCTCTTCTGAGTTTCTGCTTTATGCAATGTTGGTGAAATTTGTTGAAGTTGCCTCACTGTGTTCGACATCTTGTTTGTTCTTGTAAGTTTTTTAAAATCAGTTCTTAAATGTAATACAACATTGCTCGAAACCTAAATTTGAATGTTTAAAAATAGATGACTCCAAAGTTTATGAATTACTTTTCTTTATAGAATGGATTATGATGGAGAATTCTTAAATGTGCTTTATGGAAGTTCTTCATGAGTTCTTAAATTCATTTCTGAAATGTAAAACAATTTTTTCCCTTGGAATTATGTTTCTTGGCTTAATTCTGTTTCTACAAAGTCTTCCATGTATTGATTCGTTATTTGTTGTTAGTAGATGAGATGTTTTGGTTGTATATGTTGTTTGAACTAAGTTGACGGTGTCTCGTAACCTGAGGATATGTGTAAAATAGATGTGGAGAAATTACCTTGTTGATTTTTGAGCTTTAAGTTGGTAGAAGTAGTCTGTTGAAGTAGATGTGAATAATTCTTCTTTGATTTTATGGGAAGTATATTGACAAAGTGGGAGAAAGAATAAAAAAGACTTTATGCAGTTTGTATAATGTATTAACTAAATCTGATGGAGTTATATAATATTTCATGCGGCAAGGAGTTAGTATATAAGTAGAAGAGCATTGAGTACATGTTAAGTTAAACTAGTTCCAAGAATATTGGATGTATGCCTCATTGCAATTATATGATACATAATGCTGAATACTGTATTCCAGTGCTTTGAATGTGAAAAAAGAATGTTAGATGTCCCACTATTTGTAATGCTTTCATCTAATCGATTGAAAGGTGTATGATGGTGCTAAGTAATTGCATCTCCCAAATTGCAACCTTATTTTATCCTAAAAACTGACCATTCATGCTTTCTGAATCTTGTGGTGTCTTTTAGTTTTTTACTATTTTCACATTGTCTTTTACACTGCAGATACGCTGATCTTAAAGACTGCAATTTGGTGCTCAAGTCCTTCTCCCAAATTCCCATGTCAAAGCTCATTCTGCAGGTTCCTTACTTCCTCATATTTAGTGTTACCCATCCATTCCAAATATCAAACTTTGAATTTATGTTTAATGTTACTTGATGTTTAGTGAAATATGTTTGGGCTTGCTTGCTGTAGTTTTAGGAATTATAAGTAGGACTGGATAATTTGATTCATGCAATGTTATGCTTTGAAATGAATTTTAACATTTCTGCCTTGATCCTTTGTAGTCTGTTATGACATATCCACTTGTCTAATTTTTATCTGTTGTGACCTTGGAATATGTATTCTTTGTTCTATGTTGTATTGTTGAATGAATGATAGCTGCTGATAGAATGCCCCTATTTCTGCCGGTTGCTCTTCTATACACTTTTTGCCGACTCTTTGTCCAATTGGTACAATTATGTACTATCTTTGAAATGTGTAACATAAATGATAATATACTATGTCTTTGTTTTTTTAGATATTTCAAAAATATGGATGACGATTCGGATCTCGAAGTTATATCTTGTACTGTAGATGTAATAAATGTTTCATTCAAGTCCTTGTGTATGATGATGACTCTAGCTTACATCATTAGAAAACATAAAAATCTCCGAACTTCCCGTAGGAATCGTAGGTCGAAGAAGTATGTGGTCTCTAGTAAAATTTCCCGCCAATTAGAGCACATTCGTGATCTGACCCTTGTAAGTGATCAGACCTGTATCAATCAACTCCGTATGAGTCGTGACACCTTCAGCCGTCTTTGTTTTTTGTTGGAAAACGTTGGGGGTCTTCAGCCCACTAAGCACCTACAAATTTCCGAGCAAGTTGTTGTCTTCCTCTCTATCCTCTCACACCATAAAAAGAATCGTGTTCTCATGCATGATTTTCGTAGAAGTGGTCACACAATTAGCACACACTTCCATTCTGTCCTAAGGGCTTTGCTTTCCCTACATCCCATTCTCCTTGTCCAGCCTAGTCCTATTGCCGAAGATGAGACATCGGAGCGTTAGAGATATTTAAGGTACTTTTGCAAACATAATATTATGACCCCTCATTTTTTCAATACGTATTCTTAACAAAAATAACCATATTTCTTCACAAGCTGCTTCAATGATGCATTCATTCCTACGGGGACAAATTTCCATGTAATGTAGGGTTATCTTGGCGTCCTAGATGGCACCTATATTCCCGTGATGGTCTCCGTTCATGATAAGCCACGATATTGAAATCGAAAGGGATTCGTGTCAGTAGATGTCTTAGGTGTATGCGATAGGAACATGAATTTTGTCTACGTGTTGACTGGATGGGAGGGATCGGCTGCAGATGGTCGAGTCTTGCGTGACGCCATTTCTCGTCCAAACGGTTTAAGAGTCCCTATCGGTAAATGTTGTCTTACATTCATCAGTATCCACATACTAAATATATTTCCACACAGTACTGATTAGAGTTAGTATGTTGCCCACTAATGACTTTGGATTATGACAGGCAATTACTATTTGTGTGACGGAGGTTACACAAATGGTTATGGTTTTCTAGCACCCTATCGGGGTGTTAGATATCATCTACAAGAGTGGGTGAACGCAGAACCACAATCACCACAAGAATATTATAACCTCAAGCATGCTAGAGCTTGTAATGTTATTGAGAGTTCGTTTGGAATTTTGAAGGCTTATTGGGGAATCCTTAGGAGCAACTCATTCTACCCCATCAAGACCCAGAATCATATCATTTTGGCATGTTGCTTGCTCCATAATTTCATCCGTACTAATTCTACCATCGATCCTATAGAGCATGAGGTACCCGATTTGTTTCCTAATCCTGATTTCGAGCCACCCGTAGACATACAGTACATTGATCAAGTTGAGTGCTCCCAAGATTGGACAGCCAAACGAGAGAGGATCGTCTTAGATATGTGGTCCCATAGGCAGTAGCATGCAAATGTGTTAAACAGACTATTTTTATTGTTTTTCAATGCCACTCATTGTTTATGCTACTATTTCCTATACTGACCTCCAACAGTGTATGAATGTCATTTTTAAAGCATATTTCTGCCTTCATTTTACTTTAAACAAAGATGATAGGTTTCGCGTTAATTTCTACCTTCATTTCTGCTGCATTCATTTTTGAATTGCATTTTAGAAGTTCAAATGAACACCAAAGATGGTAGCTCGAAAAGGATAGGAAACCCCCAGAGTAGGCGTACTTGGAGTCATTTCGAGGAACAACAACTAATTGTTTCTTTGAAGGAGTTGGTTGCCCGAGGTTACAAATCGGACAACGGATTTAGGACAGGTTACCTAAATCTGCTAGAGCAATCACTGGCACAACATTTTCCTCGAACCACACATTTCCTCGAAGATTCATGCTTGGAAGAAGAATTTCAATGCATTGTCTCAAATGTTTGCATAAAGTGGGTTCAGTCTCGGTCCTAATCATATGATCGATGTACAAGATGATGTATGGGATGCATACATCAAGGTACTCTCGAACAACTTCATCTTGTTCAATTACAATTCCCTCAGCCTCATTAATCCAACTTCTATCGTAGAATGACAAAACACTCTGTTCCTATCGCTACAAAACATGGCCTTTCTACAATGATTGGCTCGAGATATTTGGAAAAGATCGGGCAACCGGTGAGGGTGCTCTGGACTTTGTGGATGCGATGCAAGAATTTCTTAACACGGGGAACACTGACCCAAATAAGACGAGCTTTGTGCCTCCTCCAAACACGTAAGAAGAGTCCTCCACCGCCTTCATGTCCAAAGGCGTTGAAGAAAGTTCAAACACCTCCTATCGAACCGGGAAGTGTAAGGCTAGAAAATTAGACCAAGGCCTTAGAGACCCACTTTTGGAGTCGTTTAATGAGTACTGTGAGTGGAATGACAAGAACATTCTGAGATGAAATCTGATATCAGTGATCTGACTAAGAAGAAAATAGCTCTTGCACGAGAGGCGAATGCAAAACGCAAACAACTTTATGATATTTTAGAGAGGTTTGAATTTCCATGTTTGGAGGCCCGGGTGCATGTAGGGAAGCATTTGGCCATGAATGAGAATGAAATGGTGTATTTCCTTAGCATTCCAGACGATGCTAAACAGGTGTTGATTAAGGACATCATGGACAAAATGTGATATCACTATGTAACCTTACTTTTGGATTTATATATAAATGAACACTGGCAAGTAAATCACTTGATACGGAATACCCTACTTTTGTAATGGGTATGTGTTTATGAAGACCAGTGTTCATGTCCTAGACTTTAGTTATTATATGTAATATCACATAGAATTAAACCTTCGTACTTTCTTCTTGCAATCATGTAATATATGGTATGATGTAATGTAGGTTTAGCAGATATTTTCCGTATGTGACTTAAAGGCATGCATCAAGACTTCCAAAACACAATGATACCATATTAATATCTTGCATAAAAGTCAGTACAAAACATACGGGCAGATTAGAAAAACATAAGCTTGTTTACACTCAAGCTCATCTTAAAGATAATATCAAACATATATATATATATATATATGGGTTTTGTAAAAGGACCTCGACCTTCATACTAGCAAAATAAGAAGACATGTGACATCCTCCATGCACACTCAATCACATGATCTACACGCCTTTGTCACTTTCATCTTTGAACAACTTGGCACAACAACCATGTCCAAACATTCGACCTTTTCCTTTGATCTTTGAGTGTGGATTGGATGAGCTCATCTCTGTCGCGAGTGACAGGGACTTGAACGAGTCAGCATCATCCGAATCATGCCCAACATAACCCACTTGTCTCTTCAACTCCGTCGAGTGTGTGGTCGATACGTCACTAGAAAATTATAATCACTTCATCCAACGGTATGTAGGGCTTAGTATGAGAGGGATTGGTGTCGCCCTCTATGACATTGATATCCCTGTCACTTTGCTTCGATTGCTTTTTGTTATGAACCTCGGTCGGATGCCCGAATATGACCTTCAAATCCTCCCAATTTGGATCACCCTTGGTAGCATGCGCAAATGCGAATGGATCCATCTGAAGACCAAAAACAACATTACAATTTATATGAAGAGCATGCTACTATTTCATATTAAGTTGAAATTATACTAAATCATACTATACCCTCACAATCTCGTCCCATGTGGCATCGCTACAAACAACTACGCTTAACTCCGGGTCCTAAAACACGTCATCACGATTGAGTATAGATGAATATGTGTTGTGCCTTTGTCGTAGCAAACGGACTTGCCTCAGACAAGCCTTTAGATCGAAGTTCTTGTTGAAGAACTTCGAGAGAACATAATGTGTTGTCTCAATGCCATGCTTGTTTTTTCCCCCATCTTTGAAATTCCCCATTCTCGCCTGATCCGCGAGCACCTCGGCAAAAAGAGACACAATGGTAGCATCCCACTCAAGATCGTAGATGTAGTCTTCCTGTTTGAGGGATTCATGATTGCGAGGCATTTTTTGGTTTCGCGTTCTAACCTTGCTTTGTTCTTTGAAATGTTTCGACCAAAGATTCATGTTACCATATCTCCACATTTTATAATTGTTAAGACACATAAATGTTGCCTGGGGCAAGTGATATTGTGTATTATAGTGGTGGTTGCATTAAATTCATGCATATCCAATGTTGGTGGCACAAATCTAGCCTCATTAATATGTATGGGGACACTTTAATGGCCTGTTGCATCTCTGAAGTAGTAGGTTTTACTTAGAAACCTGCCACCCAATTAAAACATTTCTGCAATTAAAGTTGAATCGTGAACTCTTGCAAACGTCTATATTGAATTCGAGACATACATGACTAGTTTAGAAAATGAGACACATTAATTTTGTGCATGCTTTATAAATGTCTAAATCAGTCGCAATCGGATTTATAAATATACATCCATGATATTGCGTATTCATGTTTTTTATTATTAACGAACTACTATTTAAAATGCTCGATTATCCTGTCATTGCAGTGGAGTCATGCCGAGGAGGAGCAAACAACTTGATGCCTTTTACAACATTTTCAATCAAGAGGAGGCAGAGCTCTTGACTGAAAGACCAAGCAGGGTTGGCTTCCAACGCAACCTAAAAAGTGGATTGGTGCTAACGAATGTTTGTGAAGAGATAGTTGCTGAGATGATGAAGAAGACCAAGGATGCTCGTTGGACAGCTGTGCATGTGAAGAACTTTGTCGTCAAGAATGTGCAACTTTACAATAAATTATGTGAGTATGTCATCAACACTGTGGGTGTGAAGTACAATAGAGAGGAATCGGATTCGTGTAGCGGTGGAGTATTGGTACTTCATAGACAAGGTAAAGTATACGATGTTAAATACTAATTTACATATCTATTCAATTTAACCATCCGTAGGATTGACAAAAAAAAACACGCAATTTGAGGCTACATAATCGACTTTTCATGCAAGAGACAGACGACCAAATACTGTTTCACCAGTTCGGATTCCCTTCATTCGAGACGTGGTCGATCATCATGAAGCATCATAGGCCTGGCCAAGTGTTGTACGAGGAGGCAGGGTCATCTCCACACACTCCTATAGTTGTGAAAGAGGAACCATTTGATCCCGAGTGTCCGGACATGTGGGATGTTCAGTTCCCACGTAAAGGAGACAAGAACCATCTCATCCCCGATGAGAAGCTCTTCAAGTTGATGCCTTGAAGACGTCTAGGTACTTGGTTATGGGGACAAGCGACATCATCACATTTTCCTGAAAGGGCCACTATCCTTTAGAATGCTACGTAAATATTAGATGAAAATGGTACATTACCTACCTCGGTAAATGTTTTCCTTATGAAGCTTTTGGACTAATATGCATCCTAAAGGATGCCATGTAAATGGAAGTATGGAGCAAGAAACTGATATTTTGGACACCTAGGCACAGGGTGAAAAACTGATGCATTATTAAGTGAAGACATATGACATCAATATATAAACTAATGTCATTAACTTATCTATGTTAAAAAATGGTTGTTTTTGTTTTTATGTATGTGCAATGCTACTCTCCTAGGCAATTCTACATCTATCATACAAAGAATTTTAATGAATTTTTTGGTTTTCATGCAAATGTCCGGACATGTTGCTCTATCACTTGGTTGATGTTAACTTAAAATCAACATAGCTTCATTCTTCCTTCGGCTGTTTAAAGTTCGCAAAGTGAGTGAATGAACAACCAAAACACTTGACATACATGTACAATAACTTTCAACTTCATTTTTGAAAGCAACTACCATACTTACTAAAACATTAGAAGCATAAGACACTCTTTCCATATCTCTTGCTTCCTTAATTAATAAATCCAGTGGTCTCATGTGCAAGACTACACCTTGCATATGCCATTGGACTTTGAATGACTAGAAAATTGTGTAGCCCAAACTAAAAGTATGAATAGAAACATGCAAACACAAGACATGAGTTTAGTGCGAGACTTTAACTTATCTTCCCTTGCTTTCAATGTGGCAAATTCTGACTTTAACCGATCGATCTTCTTGAGGCAATCAATGGTCACTTCTCTTGCACGACCATCTAGCGATGCCAACCAATGAAATATCCCACAACTATCGTTCTATTTGAAATAAACGATATGAGTTGCTCAAAAAAGTATAGTTCATTACACACGAAGTAGCATATATATAAACTTTGTAGCATCACATTATTAAAGCGTTGCTTACCCCTCGAAAGGGACACGACATGAAACATCGCATTGAATTTTTCCTTGTACGCGAAGTTTGGACTTGCATTGGAATCGAGTGTCGACAACGCATACCAACATTTGAAGTGTCACCAGTCGCACTCGAACCAACGTACGGAATTGAATTCAAACTACATGACATGTTTTCAACAAGGAAAGGTAAGGACACAATAAATTCTCTTACATATGGGTACAAATAATTAACAATTCATCACATTAGCATCTTGATTAAAAGACAAGTCCAAGCTGTGGTTCAAGTTTAAAAACTGTACTCCAAATTAACTCAACTGCCATACTTGTATATGCTTGCAACTTGCCACTTATTTCAGTAAACATATATATCAAACATTACACAAGAGAAGACATTGGCAAATGCATATTTGTGGTTCAATGTAAGAAATTGCTCAAACAATACCTGGACGCCATTTCCGGAGCATAGAGAAACCACTTCACAACCTCGGACTTGTTCTCAAGCGTAGGGGAAGTTTGTCGACAATGTACGGTAAAATCCAAATATGTAGATCTACAATCGACATCCCATTTCATACCAAATTTTCACAACAAATCAAAACACCACAAGATGATTAATGCATTGTAATAAGTAGTTCATCAATATGAATGTGGAAATCATGGAAAAAAAGTGAGAGGTTGCGTTACCGTCAAATGAGGTGAACAAGCATCGAACTTCCTCAAATAATCTGGGACTTGAACAAGATACTTATCATGGTGTCAAAGAGTGGTCGAATCATGAGGACGGTTTTGGGGAAGAAGAAAAATTCCGAGGCAAGAATTTCTCAAATCATGCTGCCATGGCCGTCCTTTTCCTTTGTTCAAAAACCTTTCCAAAGATAAAATTACACTTGCTTTACCTTGTTTACAAGTGGTCGGATCGGAATGAAGACGGTGGAAGAAGAAGCCCCAAGCAATTTCGCCGACAAATCACCTTGCCCCATTTCTATCGATTGAATTTGGGGCTTGCAGACATTTTGAAATGGACTCAGGAATTTGGAATAAACAGTGGAAGAGGAATTTGCCACTTTTTTTTTTTTCCTTATGTTTTTTGGAAGGGCAATTTTGTCATTTCATATGCCACTTCAAACCCAACCAATATACCAAACACAATTTTATAAACTTTACATACTTTAATCATTCAACCAAACACATCATCTAACTAAACCCAATCTCAAAACATTCATACCAAACACTCAAATTTTACGTCTCTTATCCTGAATGAACAGTAAAAAGCCCATTTGAATAACAATTCAACCCAAACCCAACCTTCATTCCAAACGGCCCCCAATTGCATACAATTGCTCAAGTATAAATTGAACTATTATATGCAAATAAATTGTGTTAGACATACCTTTATGTATACTTAGACATACTTTTGTATATGTTAGACATACTGTTGTATATAGTTAAACATACATTTATATATGTTAGACATACCTTTGTATGTAGTTAGACCTACCTACACATGATTGGTCTATCTATACACAAAGGTTGGTTTAACTATACACAAAGGTTGGTCTATTGGAGCGAATTTTGGGTGAGCTTCAGCACAAGTGTTCATACGCGTGGGAGCATGTGCAGGCGTGTGGGAGGCACGTGGAAGCGCGTTTTGGGTGCGTGAACGGGTCGACCCCGGTCGACCCAGATCTGTGCAACCGGTGCATAAAAGTTTTTGTTTTTGTACCTTTACTACAAAATTCAGGATTTCAAAGTCAGTATTTTCCAAACCCCACTAGATTCTCTTCCAAACATATTTTTTCACTGTTCACATTTACTAAAAAATCCAAGATTTCATAAGTTAGGATTTCCTCAAATCCACTAAAATTTCTTCCAAACATACCTTCTGGATTTTCTAGTAAAGGTGAATAGTGAAAATGTATGTTTGTTTTGAAATTTAGTAGGGTATGATTATATTATAAATGTCAAATCAATGCTATAAAATGTGGGTTGATATAATATTTTATTGTAATAACTTGAATTGTCGAGTGACACTTGGTTGCCCCAGCATGGTGCCCCTAAATTAATCTTTATATGGTGTTAAATATATACTCTATAGGTATCATGTATATATTCTTCAGGTATTACATGTATATTCTTATATACATATGATATATGTAGAATATATTTATAACACCAAAAAACATAACACCTATAGAGTATATATATAACATTTGAATAACATGTATATAACACCTAGATCCGTGTCCCTATGTGCCCCAGGGGTATATAAGTTTTTGTCATTGATATGATATACTATTGTGAAAAAAGTGTATTTAATAATGATTGAATAATTGAATATATGTAGTAATGATTTTGTTTAAATTTTGTAACCCAAATATAAATCTCAAAATAATTTGGAATTTTAAAGTTCAAAATTCTGCCATTGAAATTTCTTCCATACGTATCTAAGTGCATATCAAATTTTGGTTGAGATCGTGGAATGGATGGCCAGAATGGATCAAAACAGCACTAAATAAACAAAAGTTTTTGTAAGAAATGTAAGCATTTAATAATAGGAAATATTCCCAAAATTGGATAAGATCAATCAACATTAGTACTGCTAAATAAAAATGTTTAGAATGATTAAAAACTTGAAATAGTGGACACGTGTTAGATAGTGATTAGCTTATATGTGGACCCGGAGTAAACCCACTATTTTTGCCAAACAGCCAATCAGCTTTCGTCTTCTCCAATTCCAATAACCTTATCTATGCTGTAATAATAATATTAAAAACCTTATTTTAGTATTGTTAAAATATTGGAGCAAAGATTTATAGATAAATCAATAGAAAACACTCCCCATACCCAGTTTCTTCCTCTGCCTTTTCTTGCTCGTGGAATTGAATTTTTTCGGAGGAAATAAGAGAAGCTCGGAAATGGCTGGCAGCCGTTGGATCAGACCTGAGGTTTCTCAAGATTCTTTCTTTTTCAGCTGTTTCAATTGATTTTACTAGAAAGATTGAATTTCTTGAAGTATTTCGTAAGTGGGTTTCTCGTGTGTATGTTGTTGTGTAGGTGTATCCACTGTTTGCAGCTATGGGTCTTGCTGTGGGGATCTGTGGTTTTTCCATGGTTCGCAATATTTGCATCAACCCTGAAGTCCGGTACTCTCTCTCTCTCTCTCTCTCTCTCTCTCTCTCTCTCAGCTCGTTGCTTTCTTTATCTGTTTAAAGTGAGATCAGGAAAGAAGTTTTCTTGAATTTGGTAGCAATTGGAAAGTGTTGGTCAAGAACCATGAGGATAGACATTTAGAAAGAAAAAAATTATGCTCGGATATAATTAGAATATATATATATATATGCAAGATTTCTGTCTCGTTGTTTATTGATTGCTTGTTGCAGAACTGTAGTTGAAATCCTAGTTGTTTCAAATGGTGAATGTAAACTTGATGCTAATTGTTGTGTTTGATCTGAAGCTGTTTTCGGAACTTCATGCATAATTGTGTTGTGTGTGAATGAGTGGATATCATCACATCATATTTAGTCTTTAGGAACCATTTCGTTTTGTGATTAGGTTTTTGTTCCCAACTTTACAAAGACAGGGCAACTTATCAATTAATGATCCACACAAAATTGCATTCTAAACAGGAAACTACTTAATTACCTTGCTGAAAATTTTAAGCAGGCAAAGAAAATATAGCTAGCTTACACAAAGAGTAGTGAGCTTGTTTTCACTAATTGGGTTCTGAGGATCTAAGGTTTTAGTACTCGTTTCATTTTGGAGAAGTCTTGATTTTCATCATCATCATGTAATGAGAGAGCCTGGTAAAATATTGTGTTTTATCTGCTGCAGTTGAGATTTAAGTGAACATCTTAGGCATACTAATTTTCTCACTCAAATGAATCAAGAAATTAAAAACGAGTAGTTTTATGCTCAAAGTTTGCTCGATGATAATATATAAAAGGGAACTAACATCTGATGTCATAAGCTGTTCTTCTCGATTCAAGACTCGTACCACTTCTCTGAGACTCATAGCTAAAGGTTGTGGTTGTAAACAGGGTGAACAAGGGAAATAGAGCAGCTGGAGTGTTGGAGAATTTCGACGAGGGAGAGAAGTACTCGCAGCATGCTCTTAGGAAATTTGTTCGTAACAGGCGACCTGAGATCATGCCCTCTATCAACAGCTTCTTTGCTGATCCACAGAAGAACTAATTGGCCTTTTGATGTCGTTTTATCTGAAATCTGTGTTTGGGTTGTGCATGTGGTGTGTGATTCTCCACAATAAACTCATGGATCTTCTTACTATATTATGATGATTTGACTCATATTGAGATGTATCATATTATGTTTGTCTAAAATCATGCCTTAATTGGGATGTTTGCATCTAGCTTCTTGTACTTGCCCATGTTTTCCTCCTATCTTGTGTTTATTTCAGATATGTACTTTAGTGAAATGTAATACAATATCTTACATAGTTTATACTGCAGTTATCAAGGTTCAGTAAATCGACTATGAGGTGTTTGGGTGCGTTTATAAGCTCTTATAAGGTTTTTTGTGAAACGTAAGGAAATCTCTAAAACCATATTAAATAAAATCTCATTTTTTAGGGGAAAAAGTTATTTGGTTCACTAAGCTTACCATGTTGAAATTTTTCATCATTTTTCTTTCATCTCTAGATTTTTAGTCTTTTATGTTCAAGAATTACTATTTTTCAATCTTCTCATCTATTATTAGAGCCGGTGATTTGAACCTGGTCCGAACGGCCCGTAAATGAGGTCAGGTTGGGCTCTAAAATGAGCGGTTCGAAAAACACCAAAACTTTTTGGCCCAGCCCATTTGGCCCGTTGGACTTGGGCCGGCCCGATGGCCCGAGAAATTAATTTTTTTATGCAATTTGTAAATGTACATGTGACTCAATTTTATCCTCCATGTTTTTATATATTCTTTTAAAAAAATTTATAATTATTCTCATCTTCAACTATCATTAACTAATTAGAATTCATTAGCAAATTATGATAATTTAGTTAAAAGATTTATGAATGCTAAAAGGAAGTAAAAATTATCAGACTTTGTACCCACTAATAGTTTAATTTCGATTACATAAAAAATGATACTATAGTTCTAATTAAATGTCTTAAATTATAATAATAGGAGGTTATATTTCTAATTAAATTGGTGTAAGAATTTAATGAATTAAATTTTGTTTAATTTTAAAAAAAATTATGGATTTTACTCTATTTGGCCCGTTGGCACGATGGCTCAAGCAGGGTTGGGTCGGGCTCCAATTTCGCAGGCCCAACCAAAGGATGGGCCAGTCCGACCCGACCCAACTTCATCATTTGGCCCATTGGTTTGGGTCGGGCCGGGCCGGACGGTCCGAATTGTCACCTCTATCTATTATAGTAAGTAAACTTTTTATTATTTTAATTAAAATTCATCTTTAACACCAAAAATACATTTTTATTTTTTTTTCTGAGACAACACTAAATTAATATAATATAAAAAAAATATTTTTTTCCTTAATATGTCTAATTCGCAATGTCCAAATTATTAATATTAATAATTAATAACAAAATTATAACCCAAATTATAGCCAATGTATCACGATGAAAAACAATTTCTATTTATTTATTAATACTCGCTCCATCCAAACTTAACTTGTCTACGTTGATTGGACACGGAGGTTGAAAAAACAGTTGACTCATTAAATCTATTTATTTTTTGCTTTTTACGACTATATTTAAGGGAGTGATTAGTGTGTGGGGTGAAATTGAGTGACATTTTTGTAATAAGGGTGAAATATAGAGATATTAGTATTTGACTTTTGTTGTCATTTATGGCCGACAAGTTAAATTGAAGAAAACCGAAATGACAAGTAAACAAATTAAGCTGGACGGAGGGAATATCAATTTAGGCATGTTAGATTAAGAATACAAGTTTGTGATAAAAAAAAAAATTAGTGTTCTCTAAATTTAAAAAAGTTTGATTTTGAAATTAAATTTAAACTTAAAAAGGAAATAATTCTCAGCTGTAGCAAGAGAGAGGACTAAACAAGATTATTTTTTTTAACGTTGGTGACTAAAAATTAAAAGGTGATAGATAAGTGATGAAAAATTCAATGAGGTGAACTTAGAGGATAAAAAAAAAAAAAATCCCCTAATTTTTAAAACACTTTCAAACTTGATCATTGAAATTACATAAATTACATCATTAACGTCTTATAAGTTCCATCATTTTATTTATCAAAACATTGCAATAACTATTTAAAATTTAAATTAAACATCTTATTAAACTCTAAAACATCTTATATTTAAGATGCTAGAGTTATTAAATTCTAAATATAAATTTAGCCAAACATCCCCTATATTTCTGTACCATCAAACCATAAAGCTAATTTTATAGTGGTATACTAATATTTTTATAAAATTGCGTGTAAATATTATCTCAATATTCTAGAAATTTGTATATGTTTATTCGCAAGTCTATATAAATGTTAATTACATGATTTGATTAAAATTACTATGCTTCACACAATATTTTAGACAAGATACTAAAATTTTAGGTTAATATCACATTTGGTACCCGAAATTAGAGATTATTTCAAATTTGGTACCTAACATAGAAGAACAAGACAGTGAAGATGAGGTAGTTTATAAAGCCCAAATCTCTTGTGATACAGAAATACTGAATATGATCAAAGCCTTCAGGCAGATCATGAGTGACTTCGAGCATATAAATTCAGTTCATGAGGAGTTTAAAACTGAAAATGCTTAGCTCAGCAGTGACCATGCTACCTTAGCCACTGAGTTGGTAGCTAAAAAGGAAAAGTCTAAAACATGCAATGACCTCAGAGCAGAAGTAAGCAAGCTCAAGATGCTAGTCATTAAGCTAGAGGAAGAGAAAAGAAGTCTACTTGCTACTGTAAAGACTTTCAGACTATATTTATTCACAACCCACCACAACCCAACCTCTTAATAAAATATTCATTTATCTCTCATCCACATATACAATCTACAACCCAACTCAATCCCAAATTTTTTATACTTTATTAACAACCCAACCCAACCTAACTTTTTAATAAAATATTAATTTTTCTCTCATTTATATATACACTACAATAATTAATATGAAATTATATACTATTTTGAGAATTTTTTTAATTATATTCAAAAATATAATAATTGTATTTTAATTTCGCAATTATAGTAAGAAAATTTGTTTCGATAATACATGAAAAATAATATACTAACACAATAATTAAATTAAAATTACATTAATTATATAAAAATTACAATAATGGGAATACGAAAAATGAAAAAAGATGCATGAAATATTAAATTACAAACATAAAAGTTACAAATTATATAATCAATTATCATTACCAAATTTTTGCCATATATGCTCAATCAAGTCATGTTTAAAAGCATTATGAGCTTCTCTATTGCGAAGTTGTGCCCTATTACTCATATAAGTGGACAAGTTTGCAATGCGTTCGGTAGAGTATCGCAAATGTTGATCATCATCTTCTTCATGTACTTCACCTCTTTCTTGTCGGATTATAGGCTTATCCATGATAAGGAATATTTTTATTAAAATAACATACTAACACAATAATTAGATTAAAATTACAATAGTCGTAATTCAAAATTGAAAAAATAAATTAAACATAAAGTTACAAATATAGAAGATACAAATTATATATTACAAATTATATATTTAATTATCATTGCATATTTTTGTTATATGCTCAAACAAGTCTTCTTTAAGACCGTCATGGAAAATAATTTGGATTGTTTAGTTCCATAATAAGAAATGATGGTGAGAAAATATAAAATTTTCAATTTAAAAAAAAAAAGTGAGGATTTGAGGTTTATTGAGAGCTTCAAAATGTTACTTAAAATATGTCAATATTAGATTTTACTTAAAGAGAAAAAAAAAATAGTAATCTTGATAGTTTATAGAAAAATTAAAATGAAAATTTATATAGTTTATCATGAATTTTAATTATATCATAAAGATTAATACAACAAATACAAATAAAATATTTGAATGAGGGGTGATGACCTGGGTTGCTTGCAACCTGGGTTGGTTGACCAACTCATCCATGTATAGGTTGTATGTTTATACACAACTAGTATTTCACCCGCGCGATGTGTGATTTATTATCTATTTTAATTGTTATATTAAAAAGTTATTTATAAATCATTTATTATTCTAAATTTTGTATAATATAGAAATATAATTTTCATCTCTTTTATTGATTTTTAAAGTTATATTTTATTATTAAAAAAATTATTGAGTAATGTAGAGTTTTAATTGAAGAAAGTAGAATTTGGTTGACCCTTATCTCGCGTGTGTTATTCGAACTTTCTTGTGCATTCGTTTTATTGTGACATGTCATTTTACATGATATTTGACAATATTAAAATGTTGGAATACAAATTTTGTAAATAATCTAAACAACGACATTGAAAGCTTATATTCTATTTCTCTTTTGAATAAAAATATATTTATGGTCGTTGGCTTGATAGATATTTTGATTAGTATCATTTAACAATATAAGTTTTGAAATCTTTATTTATGTACAAAATTTCTCATAATTACAAAAAATATATTATAATTTCTTTTAACTTTAAAATTGATAATATGAATAATTATAAATATTAAGTAATTTTAGTAACAAAAAAGGAAAAAGATAATGAATTAACAACTTGAAATCTTACATTTTATTTGTTTTATTTTTCGTTGAACTTTTTTCACGGCTTGATAGATAATTTAATAAACTAAAGATTTTTAGAATTAATTAAATGTGACCAAGTAACAATATAAGTCTTGAAATATTTATTCATATAAAATTACATTTCTCATAATTACAAAAAATATCTTAAAATTTGTTTAACTTTAAAATTGATAATAAGAATAATTATAAGTATTAAGTAATTAAAGTTAGCAAAAACAATTAAATTCAGAAAAATTGAAAACTTACATCTATTTGTTTCTATCTTTTGTTGAATTTTTTTTTATTGGATCAATAAATAATTTAAGCTAATGATTCTTGGAGTTGGTCAAAATTGTTCAACCAACAATATAAATTTTGTGATCAACTTTGAAATATTTACCTTGCACATAACATTTTGCAAAATTATAAAAAAATATCCTAAAATCTATTTAACTTTAAATTTGAGAATGAGAATAATTTTAGACATTAAATAATGATAGTTAATACACAAAAATTAAATTATTGCTCACTATTGTACAACATTAATCAACAACACCAACAAATAATAATACATAATAGTAGTAGTAATAATAATGATGATGATTATAATAATTTTAAGTATAAATAGTAAAATGTACCATATTGAAAAGAATGCTAAATGATATGATTAATTTTATTGAAAAACTATTATTTATATAAATATTTTATTCCTCATTGATGTGACATTTTTAGGAGGAAAAATGACATTCTTGTAAATTCTTCCAAAGGACTTTTATATCTATATATATATATATATATATATATAGATTTTTCTTTTTTCTTATAAAAATATTTTTGTCTTTTAGCTAAACTTTTATACAACCCCATGGGGATGGGTTGTGAATAAAGGTGGTCTCAGTAAATCAAAGACTTGGACAACCTGCTGAACATTCAGCAGATGATCATATTATTTCACTATTAAACAACTAAATATATAATTTCACTATAATATTATGGATATTGTTTTTCAATTTAAACACAATTTAAATCTTTATATTTAAATGTAGACAAAACTATTAAACAACTAAGTTTATTAGATACTAATTTTACTATGATATTAGCAGTGATGAAAAAATAGCGAAATTTCAGCAATATATCGCTGATATTTCACTCAAATGCTATGTCCGATATAAAAATGGGGTGTTGTTTTTTTTTCGTCAAAATGTCACCGATATATCGGCGATATATCGGTCTGTTTCTGTTCGTGTTTCGGTTTCAATAAGATGTAGGGAGAAAATGACGGGTTTCACCAATATATCGGCAAAATATCGGTGCATTCATGTGTCGGCAGAATTCATTCAAATGCATTTTTTTTTCATCTATTTCATGAAATTTTCATATGATAACAATTATTGTCACTCAAACATAGTGTTATTGGAAAGAATTATGGAAGAAGACATGTTTGGAACGAAAGTGAGGGGTCAAACACTGACATTTAATCAATGTCTATGACATTTGACTCAATGAATATGAGCAATGATCCTCCATACCAACCATCATATCCTCAACCTCAAGGCAGACATAGCACATCCGATTAGTGAAGTAGTTTACATGAATTTCATTATCCACCAACTCAAATGTCACATGGTTCAAACATGTCCCAACCTAGTCAACCATATTGGGTTAATGAGCATTATCCGATCCATGGACATGTGGCTGGAAGAGATAGAGGAGCATATGAATGACATGTTTATGATTACACCCAAAATTGGTCTAATATGGTGAGTTGGTATCAATATTGTTTAAATCAAGATGACATGTCATCTCATTCATTTGAACCTCACAGGAGTTCATACTATTATTAGTTCATAAATAAATTTTGTACAAAATTTCTCATATTATCACTCTATATATTAGTTTATCTCTCATTTTGTTGTAATTATATCTTTTTATTTGAAATCTTAACTTCAATTTATGTATGAATGTTAATTATAACATTATGTAAATTACCAAATATATTTTCTAATTTTTTTACAATATTTCCGTGATTTTTTTTTAAAATTACCGATATTTCCATCGAAACCGATATATGCACCGATATTTCCGTAAATTTAAGGTACCGATACATGCACCGAAACCAATATTTTCGTCCTTGGATATTAGGGATATTATTTTTAAATTTAAATACAACTTAAATCTCTATATTTAAGTACAACATAAATATTAATTATTATTAATAACAACATGTATTCACACACACATAATAAGCTATTATATTTACATTTTCATGAAAAAACCTTTTATATATCTTAGAATAAAAAATTATTTCATGAAAACGTAAATATAATAGCTTATTATGTGTGTGTTAAAAAAAATAATTATTCAGATATACATGTTACTATTAATAATAATTAATATTTATGTTGTATTTAACTGTAGAGATTTAAATTGTATTTAAATTACAAAATAATATCCCTAATATGAAATTGTTATCTAATAAATTTAGTTGTTTAATAGTTTAGTCTTTATTTAAATATGGAGATTTAAGTTGTATTTTCAAAAAATAATATCTCTTATTATTAAATAAATTTAGTTGTTTAATAATTTAGTAATGTAAATGATAATTATTGATAATAATATTATGTATACATACATATATATAATAATCTAATTATATTTATGTTTTCATAAAATAATTGTTTTAATCCAAAATATGTCAAAATATGAGGTCAAAAAAGAAAATAAATTAGAGTGTTTAAGTTATAATTTAAAATATTATTGGTATATTATATTATAAATAAATGTTAAGTGGGGGTCATATGTACTTAAAAGTAAATATTAGTGGCATTTTCGTACCTAAAAATACTTTAATGAGATACTTGAACCTAGAAGTAAACATTAGTGGCTTGTTTGAATTTTTTTCGTTCAAATAACATAAAAAAACATAAAGAAAATGAATAAAGGAAAAGAAGTAAATGCTATGCATACTCTCTCTCTCCTCCCTCCCCCTCTTTCTCTCCCTCTCTCATGTACCAAATTTGTTGAGTGGTTCTCATTTTTCTCTCTCCACTCAAATATACCATAAGAACGTTAATACTGAGTACAATTCATTTATTAATAAAATATTTAAGAATGCTTCTAAAAACATTTGCTGCAGCTGCTCTTAATAGAATCCTTTTCATGAAAATTCAAATATAATCCTTCACCAGAACGCATTTGTAAAACCCGTCAATTAACACATCGATAATGTGCAGAAGTCGATCGACAGTTCTCCTTCTTGTGATTCTAGAAATTGAACGCTAATTTGCAGTACAGAGCAGAAACTTAGTTGACATGCAATAGATTATTTTTTAGTAGGTATTATGTGGGACGGTTCTGATGTAACATGAAATTTACATATATTAATAAGATGAGTTAACTCATTTCAATTTAGGTCTCAGTCTCACATGAGAGTATAAAAACTCCATCTCACATAGGACTTTATGTGAGACGATGTCAAGTGAATTTTTGTGATTATTTTTATTCAACAAATTATTATTATTTATCAAAAATGATACTTATTGTTTCGTTTAGAATTTATTTGAAGTGTAATATATTCTACTCACAGATTATTACAGAAATGTATTTGAAGTATAATATACTCTCCATCCATCTTGGCAATATCTTGCAGAAATCAATTACAATATGTTGCATGCTTGTAATAATTGCTTTTACTTTTACAAATAAACATAAAATTTTGACCACAACCAAATCTATCCCTTTTCTTTTTAAAATTTACAAACATAGTATGATTACAACCAAATCTATCCCTTTTCTTTTTAAAATTTACAAACATAGTATGATTTGAAACAAATATATTAAAAAGAGAATTTGATTTTCGTGATTTGCTGCTTGAGTCTCAAGTCCAAAAATAAATTAGGATGTAAAAATAAAATAAGAAAAACAAAGAAGAAAATATATTTGTCCCAGATCCATTTGGGAAGGAAATTAGAAAACAAATCTTGAGATCATAGAAGAAGGAAGAGTTGCGTATCAAAAATAAAAGTTGGTTATTATTGAAAAATCTAAAATACACACCTTATAGCATCTCCAACCAACTACTCAAAATGGACTCAAACTCAAATTTATTGAAAAATTCTTTCCAACCCAGCCTCAATTTTAGTGGCAAATTTGCCATTGTGAACAGTAAGTGGCAAATTTGCCACTTACTGTTCACAACTCAAATTTCTTTTTTTTTTCTTTTTGATTTCTTTTATTACTTATTTCCACATTTTTCTTATTATATTTTATGCATTGATTTTATATACTAGATATTTGATATTTGGTACATTATATAATTTATATATTTATAAGCATAACTTTATATTGTGGATTATATAATTTATTAGATATAAACACAAATTATAACTAATAGAAATATAATAAAATATCATACAATGTACGAAATATTAATGATAATCATCTTTGAGAAAAATTGTGTAATTCTGAATGTTAGTGATGACCATTATATAATTTATATTTATTTGTTATATGTAATTTAATTTCATTATGTTGTATGACTAGATTATTTACTTTAGTTTATTAATATGTATTTGTGATGAATTTTATAATATAATTTTGGTATTTTTAATAAGATTTATAGTTCATAAATATTTTTTTATAACTGAAATCGATATGATTAATTTTTTTATGAATTTAAATAAACAAATATTTGATATTAAAGAAAATTAAAAAAATAAAAATTAAGAATATTGTAAGAGAATATTCTAATTGGAGTTTAAAGGGTTGGAGATGGTGGCAAATTTGGTGGCCAAAACAAGATTTGAGTCCAAATTTGAGTTATAGGGTTGGAGATGGTCTTATACTTGAAAAAATTGACTTAATGAATAAATGAATTGGTTTTGGTGTACATAAAAAGTTGTATTTGAGTGTAATACTTTTTTTTTTTTGAAACCTATGAAATTATACTATAACCTTTTTTGGATAAAACTGAAAACAAATCTTTGTGAGAAATAATTGTAAAATCCACAAAATATTTCATTTTCATGGTTGTATGGAATCAAGCCTCAGGATCTTGCCACAATATTAGGTCTGTGAATAAATTAATTACAACTTCTATAATTAAACCATGATTTCTGCTATATAATTCCATGTCAATATATTACTTTAACTCAAAAAAAGAAAAGAAAAACTCTAAATATCTACAAAAACTTCAGCATGGCCATTACTGTTAGAATTCTTCGTTTAATTCTTATTGCAGTTCTCATGGTTTCAACAGGTTTGGTTAATGAAATTCTGATTATGTTCTATTTCAATAAAAACAATTAGTTTTTAATTTATGGGAATATGTTCTTTTTTCCCGAAAATCAATTTGGATTTAAATTTGGTGAGTACTATAGCTAAAAGATTCGTTACTTATATTTGTTGAATACTAATTACAGGTATAAGAGTATTCATGATTTCCAAATTGCATTTATAAAAATAATAATAATCCAATTTCAAATTTACATGTATTATTTGCAGTTTTAACTCCAAAGGTGGTTGAAGCAAGAGAATTACGACAAGAAGTGAACTTACGAAATTGCCCCAGATACTGTACCGATGACCAGGAGTGTGTTAATGCAAAGTGTGGCTATAGATGTTTAAGACTTGCACTTTCTAAGAGAGTTTGTTCCTATCTTTAGCTTGATTAATCATCTCAAGAGTTTTGTTAAATAATTTTCAAGCATTTTATGTTTGAATTAAATAATTAATCTCTTATGTGGAATCGCAGTTATACTTATAATGTGCGTTAATTTGAAGTGTTATAAATTGTAATGTTGATGATGGTTATGTTTTTAATGATAATAATCGACATATTATGTGTAGTAATGTTGACATGAGATGATAAAATAAATGATCCCCGGGGTTTTTAATTTAACATTTATCTCTCTTTTTTTTTTTAAGTCATATTCTTTTATATATGTTTGTAGACTTTTTGTGAAAGTGTGATGTTTTTTTTATCTTTAAAATAACCTCTTATTGTCTTTTTTCTTTTCATTTGTGCATAAGTACAAAATTGTTAATAGATAGTTTGTTATAGGTGTTTTAATTGTTGCATATGTATTTTCATATTTCTTTTAAATATAGAATAAATCTCTCTCTTTTTTTTTTTTGTTAAAAGAGATCTGTTTTGTTCAGATTTTGTCTTTGAGACACTTATTATTAGATTTACATAATATTTTCTTTGTAATTGTTTTTTCTTTTTTTTTTTTTGGTGTTCTTTTTATTAGTTTTGAGTTATATTGTTTTATTACAATTTCCCAATGATGAAGGGGGTGCTTGTACTGAATGTGCCCTTCGAATTCTGGACATATCCTAATCATATTATTTCGTTGAAAAATCCTCTAACTCTAATCTTTTTTTTCTACTTTATCCACTTTTTTATGATTCCAACTATATTTTTATTTTTTAAAACGAAATAATAGAACATGATATGACATATTAAATATAATCATACCTTATAAAATCTCTAAACAAACATGAGCTTATCAAATTTCATCCTTTTCAAAATCCACTTTCAAAAAAAAATTCACAGAACTTAAAAAAAATACTACAATCAAAAAAAGTTCAAAAACCTACGATAATAAAGGGTTTCAGCAACTACACTCGAATGGGGATCTCTCCCGATCCTTTTCATTTTCAAGTCAATTTGCCCAAAGACTTTCTCCTTAGGTGCATGTCTCAGCAACACAAAACGAGGGTTTCACGTCCGGATCTGATTGATCTATTTACTCG
Source organism: Scutellaria baicalensis (assembly GCA_005771605.1). Classification (NCBI taxonomy): domain Eukaryota; kingdom Viridiplantae; phylum Streptophyta; class Magnoliopsida; order Lamiales; family Lamiaceae; genus Scutellaria; species Scutellaria baicalensis. The sequence continues at coordinate 723,434 of CM016724.1, forward strand.
GCAATTCATCCGGTGACTTCATGGGAGGGGTTGTGGGGGAAGAGAGAGAGGGGGTGTCTTGAAAAGATGCCACTTGTCAGCATCCGAAGAGAGCAAACCATATTTTTATATATACTAGGTTTGAACCCATGCGATACATGAACTTTATTTAATACTTATCTTATTTTTATATTAAAGTAGTATTTTTTTTTATATGTTAACAGATTTTTTTATAAGTGTGACATTTTCTATTTATCCTTAAAATAATTTTTCTTATTGTTCTTTTTTTCATTAGTTCTTTAGCACAAACTTGTTAATATGATTTTTTTTATATGTGTTTTAACTGTACCATTAAATATTCTCATATCTTTCTGTAAAAAGTGTAGTGTTGGTCCCAAAACTGTTGTAGGTAGGCTTAGAGGGGTGTGAATAAGCCTACCTTCTTTTTCAACTTTTTCTTCTAACTCTTTCGGCTCACTTCTAAGATCAGTAACCTTTTGGGAGGTTACTGATTAGAGTAGTTTGCGGAAGCTTAATACTGAGCAGAGTAGAAGTTATGCAGCTTATTAGAGAGAGTGTATGAATGCATGAAATGCAGTAAGCAGATAAAGACGCAAGGATGTATAGAGGTTCGAAGGTGGAGTAATCCTTCTACGTCCTCTCTTCCTCTACATAGGAGGGAACCTTTGTTAAGCTGGTTGATTTACATAGACCTATCTATTACAACCCACCCTTAACAAGTAAGTAGCAAGCCTTCACACAAATATTTGCCTACTTTCCCTTGGCCCACACAGGATCCTATTCTACCCACCCAAGGTCCGCACTTTCTCTCCTAGAAGTGGTAAACTCAGCAGGACATTACTCATCGCACTTAGTACTCCGAGACAACCTTTTAGAGAGGTTTATCTCCTTCTTCTTCAACTGGGTGCAACAAGCTTGACCTTCGTATGCAGACTGATTCTGCTGAAGCTTGCTGCTGACTGGTAGACTGGGTGTGCGTCTTCTTGGGGTGTGGAGTGTTCGAGCTCTTCTTTTTTTCATCAGCTCTCCTTGAACACTCTCTTTTCTAAGGCTTCCCCCTTCTTCTGCGCTTCTCTCTTCTTTTGCGCTTCTCTCTGTGAGCTTGGATATTCTGATGTGTTCACTTCTTTTCTCTCTTGCACATTCTGTGCTTCTCTCACGCACTCCCACATTTTCAGTCTTCAGTCCTCCTCTTTATAGGGTGTGAAATCTGCCCGTTGAAGGTAGACAGATTTCCATCATTTCTGTGCCGCACTCCTGACACATGCCAACTTTTCACTTTCCACGTGTCATCTTCTGATTGACTCCTCTTCTCTTTTCTCTCTACCGGTAACTTCTTGTGTCTACCAGTAACTTTGACTTTTCTCCCCATGCCTGCTTTGCAGCTTCCTCCTCTGGCTTCACTCTAGAGCTTCCTCTTCCGGCTTGCTCATTTTGGTGGCTCGAGGCTTCTGTAGCATGCTGCCTATGCAGTATGCTCTTGGCATGGTCTTCCAGGTAGCTTTCTATCCCGCTGTGGTTGGACGCAATATGATGTTTAATCTACATTTCAGTAAAACTCTCATCACTTGTGCTCCTTTGCAGATCCAGTGGCACTTCTACAAGAATGCGATTCCATGTCCTCTTGGCTGAAACATTTATCCACCTACTCTTGGCGATTATTCGAGCGAGAATGTCTGAGCTCTCATCATGAGTGTACGGACCACGGAACAAAGCTTGTGGATGATCCTTCATTGTCCTCCAAAAACCTGCATATCACAACATTAAACACATATGCATAAAACTATGAAAACCAGTAATGCATGGAGTGAGCAAATTTAAAGAAATTATGCACAACTTAATTTAATGTGCAGAGATGGTGTAGTTGTTATTTGACCTCTTCCATATTTATGAGTTCATACAACTTTATCTCATCTTTTGGATTACCAATGCATTGTCATTTATTAATGCTCCCAACCCTTGCAGACATAATATTATTCTATAGCTAAAAAACAGATTTGGATATCATAAAAAAATGATAAAACTTTAATTAAGGTGTAACCTCCACATTGTAGTGCAGTTAAGTCTCCTATTAACTACTTTTTGGATTCTGTTGCAGTACAGAGATGGGGTAGTTGCATCCATGCCTTCTTTCAGGGGAAACCTGCATAAGACAATGTATTACACTGTATAATATAAAGGGTATTACACTGTATTATATAAGGTATTACACTATATAACTTAATGTATTACGCAATTATTTTCAATTTATAAAGACAGACAGTAGATACCAAAAAAATTAACCAAGAACCATCAAAACATTGTATCCAACAAATCTTACAAAATAATCTGAAAATATAGAAACATAAATCCAACATGGCAAAAACACATTGTTTCCCAGACACATTCTAAAAATAAATTAAAGCACTAAAATAATTGTTTTCAAATCCATCATTTCCCAGCTCTTTTTGTACGCAATTTATATGTTCTCAACTTTTTCTTTTTCACCGCAGCCCTTTCCATTGCTTCCCTTTTCTTTGCTTCTGCAATTGTTACTTTCAACTCAGGCTTTCTTTTGTAAAAATCATATACTTTTTGGAGAACAACATTCCTCAATTCATTCTTCTTGGACAACACAATCGTTGCACAAATTTCAGCTCTGAGGACTCGTCTTATAGCAGCCTGAAAAAGAAAAAAATATTATAAATTACAAAAATGATAAGAAGGTTAATCATAATACAAAAAACATATAAAATTACCTTAGTCATATCTGGAGAAGAATATGGAACCCCATCAAAATTTTTAACGTGATGCATCATATATACACCACAATCCAAATCCGCTTTTGTTGTTTATCATTTAAATTCTACGTTCTCAAACTCATATTCTGCCATCTCAGCTGTTTTTCCATGATTCTGATCAGCTAGATATTTCAACATTTCACCTCTCTGCACACCATCACAAAACATTAAAATTCAACCTCATCACATAAAGAAATTATTAAAATGAAATTTCATTCAAAAAAATCTTACCAAAATCTCAGCAGCTTTAAAAAAATCATTCTCATCCTTATATTTTCTGTTGTCCAAGTACTGGAACTTCTTATCAACCATATTAAATACAACAACTGCATAGTGACCATTAAGAAACGGGATAAAGATCTACAATTTCATAAACAAGCAAAAAAGAAGAAGTTACAATTAACTACCACTTAAAAAAACATATGAAGTATTATAAAAAAGGTATCATATCAACAGATTTGAGAATGTTCTTATTAGCAGCCATCCATGAATTCCAGCAACCTTTTACGCATTCTAAATTTTCTTCAACATTATTCTCCTCATGTATCATATTTTCCAAATGACCCTAACATAACATAAAACATATTAAATAAATCACAACTCATGAAAAAATAATTAGCAAATACAATTTATTATATAACTTACACTGTGTTCCAAATTAAACACAAACTGACTTTTTTTTTCTTCAACTTCTTCATCATCATTCACAACAAGACACCAAGCAGTAATAACAGATTGATAGATTTCACATTTTGGAAATAAGGAAATCATATCTTCCTTTGACACGAAATTGAAATAGCTGTTTTGAAAAAATCTTTCCCTGCAAAAAATGAAGAACAAAAACATTTATGTATTACTAATAAACTAAAGCAGAAAATACCTTAAAGGCATAAATGTAATACCTAAAAGGCATACATGTAATACCTTAACACATAGATGTAATACCTTAAAGGAATTACTGATACCTTGTAATACCTTAAATGCATGCATGTAATACCTTAAATGTATGCATGTAATACCTTAAAAGACTATTGATATCCTGTAATACCTTAAAGCAATATATGTAACACCTTAAAGGCATAGATGTCATACCTTAAATATAATTCATACCATAAATATATAAAACATATCGTACATAAGAAAATAAATTTAGATATATTAAACTTACTCATTGCAGTCAACAGATGCATCTTCATAGAAGCAGTAGTCCACAATTTCTTTATGCTTATGATCCATTGATTGCAAAAACTGCTTCGAGTACACCAAAAACTCAGAAAAATATCCAATATCCTCTTCAATACTCCAGAAACTTCCACTGTCCTCTTTATCTCTTCTCTTTGAACCAACAGAATCCATAGCATCACTCAACTCCTTCTCCGTAGGAACATCCTTATCAGATAAATCTTCTTCTATAAGCTCATCAACTGTATCTTTGTATACTGGAGATTCTGGTGTCAAAAGCTCAAAAGAAGGCATTTCAGATGCTAATTTCTTCATCATCAAAAAGTTCTCTACAACATCATCGATGTACTTATGAAACTTCTCATCCGAAAAGAACTGCTGGGATGAATCAGACATTTCTGGTGTGGAGCTATTTCCTTGTTTATTTTCCATTATCTTCTTCATACTCAACAGCTTTGACATATGATAGTTGGATACAACAGAAATATCTCTCTTGTAACACAGAAACGCCTCATGTATTTCCTGAAGAAAAAAAAAGACTTTAAGACATAATAACAATATACTGAAATTATTCATAACTATTATATAAAATACATACATCTTTTGCAATCCTTTTGATTTCTTCATCATCTGGCTCTCCTTCTGACAAATCAAAACTTATTACTTTCTGATCTCCTATAGATTTATTGGCCTTTAATGGAATTCCCTCATTCACTTCATTTTTCTCATGAACTCCAGCCTCAACATTAACTCTAGCCTCAACATTAATCCCAACAACATTACCCATTGAAGAAATAGGGTAACCCTTCAGAATAAGTTCACCTTCACCGTATTCCCCAGCACTAGCCTTTTGACGACATCTTTTTGAAATCTTCTCATCAGACCAATGCTGAATGAGAGGCAATGTCCTAGGCTCTGGAATCCCTTGCCATTTCATCCTCTGAAAATATAAAATTTGAAGCAATACCACACAACCACTAACATTTCTCACTTGATCTTTATCCTTACATGCACCAACAGATTCACACAGCTTCTCCAAAACATAACTACACCAATCATACCTCTTAATCATACTAACATCAATCACAACTTTTATGACACTCAAGCTTAAAAGGCGATTTGATGAAGGTGTCAAAAAAGAAGACATCGCATATAACACAAACATCCTCTTGAAATCATCCCCCCCCCCCCCCCGGCAACTAACCGTGTTTTCATAACATCAGCAAGGGCACGTAAATGTGATCTTGGCACAATACCATACATATCACCTAACCTATCAATTAGAGAAGGATTTTCATCACCCCTAATATGTCTTAGAACATTACAACCTTCATTTCTAGATATCATAAACACATCATAGACGTCATTTGCTGTCACAACAAATCGACGATGATCGTCTATTGCTAACATCCTACTTTTACTATTAAATTTTTTTACTAGCCACCTTAACATTTTCAAGTAGCATTTAGTAAACCTTAGATGCAACAAACCACCAAAACATATGCTTCTAATATCATCTTTCTATTTTTCAGTCAAACATTGCACAACATCAAAAAGACCATTTGGCCTGCATTGAGTAACAAACATGCTACAAATATATATATATATATATATATATATATTAACAATTTTAACTATATAATAAAACTATATAATAAAAAATATATAAATACCTTTTAGAAGGCACAACATCCTCCACAAAGATATCATTATCATACTTATTTATATTCTTACTAACTTCAACCATGTCAGTTTTTTTCTTTGACTTCACCTCCACAGCTTTCTTCTTTATAGTGTTATCAACACTACAGAAATTATAAAATGCATGATAAACATGTAATACCTTTAATTAAAACATGTTATACCTTGAAGCTACAACTTTCTTCTTCTTTGCCATCTCACTAACTTGCCTTTTCTTAATCACAACCCTACAATAAAACAAAATATATCAACAAAAAACAATATAACATCAACACTATTTTATTAATTTTTTTAATATATCTATCAAACTATATAAAAATACATATATAACAATACCTATCTTCAACCATGTCAGTCTTTTTCTTTGACTTCGCCTCCACAACTTTCTTCTTTATAGTGTTATCAACACTACAAAAATTATAAAATGTATGATAAACATGTAATACCTTTAATTAAAACATGTAATACCTTTAATTAAAACATGTCATACCTTGAAGCTACAACTTCCTTCTTCTTTGCCATCTCACTAACTTGTTTTTTCTTAACCTCAGACCTACAATAAAACAAAATATATCAACAAAAAACAATATAACATCAACACTATTTTATTAAAAAAATTAATATATCTATCAAACTATATAAAAATACATATATAAGAATACCTATCTTCAACCATGTCACCTTTTTTCTTTGACTTCTCGTCCACAACTTTCTTCTTTACAGTCTTATCAACACTACAAAAATTATAAAAACATGTAATACCTTAAAGCTACTGTTGTTTAATACCTTAAAGCATATATTATTATGTATATAAAATTGTAATACCTTTAAGATATGAACATAATACCTTTAAGTAAAAGGTGTAATACCTTACAGCTATTGATTTAAATACCTTAAAGAAATATTATTATGTATAATCATGTCATAATTAAATGTATATACTGTAACACCTTAAAGATATACATGTAATACCTTAAAGTAAAACATGTGACAACAACAATCTTCTGCAGACTTTTTCTTTTCCCACGAATTACATCTTCATCAACAATAATTGCCTTCCTTTTCTTCCCAGTAACATTCTCTTTTCTGCTTTCTTTACCCATCTTCCTACAACAAACAAGATAAAAATGACAGAATCATGAATATAAATAGACAAGAATCATCTTAACTAAATCTAATATTTATGCATGGAACTGAAAGATATCATATATTAAGCTACTAAATAATTGTTTCAAGACTAATAAATCTGCTAAATGTGACCCCAACCATGCCAATGCATTCTTCAATTTCCAAATAAAACTATCAACAAACTTATCTAACAAATTGTGAAAGGAAATCATGCTAATATAAATATATTCAAACCAGTACAAACTCTCTACAACACATCCTCAAAAAGATCCCAAAACTAACAAAATGTTTGGCTCAATTAGAATAAAATACCACCATCTCAAATCCTCCACATGCATTTTAGTATAAATATAAAACTTAACAATGCATGCAAACATGAAATTGCAGAATTCATAACACAAATCGAAACATAGAAAACATGAAACATAAAACAACACTTGAGCAAAACGAACAAACCCTAGAAATTCGAACATACAAACACAAAAACAACATACCGGGAGCAAAGGAACAAAATAAACACAGAAGCACTAGATTTAAAGCACTACAACTCAACATAAACAAAAAAACTTCGATCACATTCACGAAAAAACTTAACACCAAACCGATGAACTGGAAACGGCCGAAAAGCTTCAAACAACGATATTCTTCAACAATAATGGAGAATCAACCCTATATAAACAGCGATGACACGAAATCGAAGCAAAAAATTCGAAAAAAAGCGGAGAAGAGAGGAGAACAGAGAAGAAGACGAAAAGAAGCAAACAAAAACTGAAAAAGAGGGAAAAATTGCTAAGTGTAAATATTTATACTAAACCCGAATTCAAGTGGGTTGGGTCGGGTCGGTTTTGGGGGTACGGATCTAAGGTACCCAAGTTTTAGTGCAAATGTTTAGGACAGGGTACGTGAACGTGGCATGCTGGTAGCCGATATTATCAAGATCGCAACAGATAAGATTTTATTTAAAGGGTTTTATTTAATCAATTTTAGAAAACGTGTATTTATTTAAATGTTTATTTATATCGCTCTTTTGATGAAATTAAAAATGTGTTTGTAGGGAAAGAATTTTCAACGTAATTGTTTCCGCTGCATTGTTTAAATTTATTTCTCCTAACGATGTTTTATTAATATGATATTTCAGAATTATTCCTGAATTTAGTGTTCTTTATTATAACAAAAAAAATGATATTCAATTTCTAATGTAAGTATCGTCAAAATAAGATTTTACTCTTTAAAAAAAAGACGTTATTAGAGAGTGAGATAAAAAAGAAATTAGAATACAGTTTATCTTTCATCAGATTGAGAAGGACGGAATTGTGGATGTAATTATAGGAACCTCATTTTTATAGATGAGATTAACAGTTTTCATCCCGAGAAAAGAAAATATGATGAGGATAGATTTTGAATAAGCATGAGTGAAACGGTTTTTATAGTTTTTTTTAAAGTGTGAAATTAGAGATGAAATTTACAAATTTACCTCATGTTTTCTTCGTAATTACAAGTTTGCCGGACTTTTCTGCTAAAAAATCCCCCAAATTTTCTTAATAGTACGAGTAATGTTAAAGGCCAATTCTATACACACCCCATGATTTTCTAAACACACCCCAATTACTAAACACACCCACAATTAAATACACACAACTTAAAATATTTCTAAACACACCCCTTTACTTTACCATTTTACCCCTTAACTAAAAAATATATCAAATACATATATTATACTAAACACACCCCAATAAAATACACACCCCACCCAAACCCATCTCTCTCTCTCTCTAACTCTCTCTCACTCTCGATCGGAGGTTGCCATTGCAGTTCGAAGAAGAAGGGCCGAAATTCACCAAATTTCAACCAATTCTCATCGTTCAACTTCGAAGAACAACTTTGAATCGAAGTATGGATAGGACACATAGAGCTCCGGGTGATTGTCGTGAGTTTCTTTCGATTCTTAGTTTTTGTTTTATAAGTTTAAGTTCTTGTTATCTTCAAGTGTAGATGAGTTTATGAGTTGAATTGCATATAGATTAGGATAAAAGCATTGCAAAAAATTCTGATTTGTGTTGAAAATTGCGTGAAAAGACCTTGAAATCGATCTCGCTTCGACCCTGGTTTTTCGAAAATCGCTGAAGCCATTCGACCACAACTGGTCGAACCCTATTAAGCATAATCGACCAGTATTGGTCGAAGCTTGTTCAATACCAACGACCAGAACTGGTCGAATTCCCTGAGATAGCTTCGACCAGAAATGGTCGAATTAGCCTGAAGATGCACGACCACTACTGGTCGAAGCTTCTTGGCGTCCAATTCTGTTTTTTGATATTCAACAACTGTTCGTACATTCTTAATTTTTATTCTTATGATGAATATTGCAGACCAAACTTATACGAGAGTGAGACCGACCGCCTCTAATAGAAGGCGTCGAGCTTTTCAGGAGGAGGAGGCGCCCACTCACCTTCCCGAGCTTATGGTTCCGACGCTTGAATGGAATGTTGGAGGTGATTCTGAGTACGTCGATGAGCCTCAATTTGAGCCTGGAACTGAGCCTGAATTTGAGGCTGAACCTGAGCCTCAATTTCAGCCTGATGTTGACCCGCAAAACGATCTGGTGGAAGGTGAAGAGCCACAAGACGATCAGGAAGCTGAAGATGATGATATGTTGACCGGGCCTTGTCCCGGTGGTCCAGTTGATCCCCGTCTCATCCCGAGTTTTAAGACTCATGTGTCGTACGGGATTTGGGACGGGATTGAAAGACCGATCCTTAAATGCTGGTGTCATACAGCGAAGATGGCCACTTGGTCCCTCGACCCACGGCCCACTCCTCAGTTTATGAGCGTGCTTGAGTCGACGAAGATTGCCGACTTGAGGTACATTTCATATAAAACTCCAAATAAAAATTTGATTTGTGCTTTTGTTGAGCGTTGGCAACCTGAGACCAACACATTTCACATGCCGTGGGGAGAGATGACGATTACGTTGGACGACGTTCTTTGTTTGACGGGGTTGCCAGTCAGTGGGAGGACAGTGGCCGTCGAGGAAAGTCGCGGTCCAGTTGAGAGACCAAGCCGTATGGTCTCTAGGTTATTGGGCATCCCCTACACTGAGGCACAGGAGGCCATCTTCGGGCAAGCTGGGTCTTCTGTAAAACTTGAGTGGTTGAGATCACGATTCAGCCAGGCCGCCTATACTGATGATGAGGAGATACGGGAATGTGGCGTGCGGGCGTACTTGTGGTTTGTGCTTGGATGCACAATCTTCTCCGACAAGAGTGGCACTCGTGTGGACACAAAGATTTTACGCCTCTTGGAGCGGGTCGATCGCATTCACCAGTATGCTTGGGGAGCAGCTGCGCTTGCATATCTATATCGGCAGCTCGGCCTCGCATCTCGTAGTGGTGTGCGTCAGATTTGTGGTTATCTGACGTTATTGGAGGTTTGTTTGCTTGATATAATACCACTTTTTTTGTAGCACAATCTCGCCCTACTTTGTTAAATGCTGATTTTGAGTTGTGACTTTTTATTTACAATATAGGCCTGGATCTATGAGTACTTTCCCTTCACACGTCCCACTCACAATGTCCGATACGAGGAGGGGGATCCATTTGCTGTGAGGTGGATCCAAAGATCACGCTCTGGAGGCACCATGGATCGTGTGTCTGCCCTACGTGAGCAGTTGGACAACATGTCCATGCACGAGGTTCCACTTTTTCATTTTACGTGACTGTTATGGGTATTGTGGTTTATTTTCATCATCTAATATTTCTTTGGTGGCCGATACTTACCACCTCGCTCACATCCCAAAAACACTCTAGCTCGCCGGCCACCTTCGCCACTGTCACTCCGTCTAATAAGGACAACCATTTTGAGACGTATTCCAACCTTGGTAGCCCAACTAACCATTTCCTCACGACTCTCAAAAATTTCAGTCGTCATGAACTCCTCCGAGAAATCAATAAATTGATACATCGGATCATCATTCGATTCTTGAGGTTGGTTAATAATTCTCCTTTCCGCCCCATTTGATTCGTTTTCCTATCCATATGCAAAATAACAACAAGATAAGTATACTTTGCTCAATATGTCAATTCAATGGGAGAGGATGTGCGTCGTAAGAAGGTGGAAAAGCAAAAATTGGATCGATTCGGCTAAAACACACTGAAAATACAGATTTCGGCTGATTCTGGCCGAAATCTTCTTATAGCCTTCGGCCACTACAGGCCGATATGTTGGGTTAAGCTTCGACCTGTACTGGCCGAAATCTTTTTATATCATTCGACCAGTACTGGCCGAATCTGCCTTAAAAATTTCAGCCTGTTCTTTCCGTTGCGAAGTCGCGAATTTCAAAATTTTCATGAACCATTACCTACTTTTAGAGTAAAATAAATCGGTAGAAACGAAGTTTACAACTTACATTATCCATAATGACAAGTTCTTCTTCGTTTTCTGTAACTTTAACAAGTGTCTGATTTGTTGGAGATTTCTTTGAGTACGTTAATGGAGTTGCATGAATGTGTATGGGATGGTGAGGAAGAAGAGTGTTTTTTTATGTAATGGGGTGTGTTTAGTAGATAATGGATGGGGTGTGTTTAGAAAATTAGTTTTTATAATTTCTTTTCTTTTTAATGATTAATAAGGGTATTTAAGTCTTTTTGTAATTCTTTTCATTTTACATTAAATAAATGGGGTGTGTTTAGAAAATCATGGGGTGTGTATAGAATTGGCCAATGTTAAAAATCCCCCAAATTCGATTTGAGAGAAAAAAAAGCCCTATCCTATATCCCCTCAATTTCCCCGATTTGCCGTTGCCATAAAGTCTCTCTTCTCATCGCTCGGGAACGACTCCAACGTCTTACTCTCACCTCAGGTAATGTTTACTCGACTCTCTATTAGCTGCCACATGACCATCTCTCTCCCCCCCCCCCCCCCCCTTTCTTTCTCCTTCTCTCTCCGTCGTCAAGCCGCCACGGTGGTCGCACCGCCGCTATCTGTGTGATGTACCTGTGGGCGTGCGCTATGGTGTGTTGGTTGTTGTCCTCCGCCGGCGATTGGGCGGCGGAGCAGGGGGAGAAGCGACGGGGTTTGGGTTGGGAGAGAAGGGCAGGGTTTTTCTGGAAATTTGATTTAAGTTTAGGCATTTTCCATTAAATAAGATTTAACCCTAGCAGATTCTCGAAATTTGTCTTTTTGACACCCAAACCTTTTTGTTAGTTACTCTGGGGCCCTTATAGTTTTGTTGACTCCAATTTTGACCCCTAAGCTGTACTTGTTATCCTGTTTCTGTTACTGGAATGCAATTAATATCATCTCACATGCTACTCCCTGTTTTGGTCCTGTTTATTATTTGGAGTTCAAATATCATCTGGTGATCTTACTTCACCTCTATAAATATGGTACACTCCTATCCCTGTTCTGAATCTAATTTCAGGCCCTTCATTATTTCTCAGAATGTCTTAGAATGCTATAAGCTCATATCTACATTTATAAATAGTTGATGAGAGAAATATTTTTGTTTACTTAACGGGTTCAATATGAATTCTTCTATTTAAATCTTAATTGATGGGGGCAAAAAGAGGTTGAGGAATTGGCTAATCTTGTTCTCAAAATGACTTAGAATGCTATAAGCTCATATCTACTTTTACAAATAGTTGATGAGAGATTTTTTTTTTTGTTTACTTAACACTAAGCGGGTTCGATAGTTGATGGGCCAAAAAGTTGAGGAATTGTCTAATCAAATTTATTTCTTCCTTTTAACATGTTAGCATGTTATGGATAGTATTTGTCTTGCACTCCTTCATGAATGCGGATTACATGATACATGGCCTCTAACAAGTGTGGAAATAAGTCAGAAACCTGCTTTAACACATTTTCTACATGCTGTAGGAAGTTTTTAAGGATAAATATGGCTCGTCATATCCGTTTCTGGTTGCTGCTCGACCAAGATAGAGATTGTTTATTATTATTCATTTGGGAGTAATGGATATTTTATGAACATGTGATTCTAAATACATAACTAAAAATATGATAATGAACTTTTTTGGACTTTGCAATAAATTTCCTCAAGAAATATTTCTTAAAATGTTTATTGCATGCCATTTGATCAGAAAGTCTATCCAAAGTTCAGTTTCTCAATTTTTCAATTGGATTGTGTAGGCTTGTAGGTATGTGTGTTTGTTTCTAAAACCTCTCTTTAGATTTCAGTTAGCCTAAAAAAAATTAAATTTTCAATTGGATTGTGTAGGCTTGTAGGTATGTGCGTTTGTTTCTAGAACCTCTCTTTAGCTTTCAGTTAGCTTATACAACAAATAAAAGAAAAAAGATGGTGGCGAATTGTGGTGTGGAGTAAAAGAGAGCAACCCCAGTGGTGTGCAATGTCTAGTTATCCCAAAAATGGAACTATTTAAGGGCTGATAATATAATTGCATTATACTTTAGGGGCATCTTTGCTAAATTCTCTGTTCTTAATTCTAAAACCCTATAGACGACCTTTCCCAGAATTCTTCCGCCAATTGAATTCGATATTGGAGAGAGAAGAACTTGCTGAAAAATCCCCAATATAGACATGAAAGGAGGAAGGAAGAATCTAAAGAGAGCTGTTGAGGATGAGATGGTGACTCCTCAGCAAGGTCAAAGCATTATGCAGGTTGCTGGTTTGAGGGGCTCCAATGTTATTGAGGTATAGAATTTATATTCAGTATAGTATCCACTCTAGATTTGTGCACATGCAAGTGTGTGTAAATTCACGATAAATGTGCTTCACCAGTTGTTGAATTCCATAAGTTTTGAACTGAAGGTTATTGATTTGTTGTAATTTTGTCTGCGAAGGTAATGGATGCAAAAGGCGAAAAGCTGATAGCAATATTTCCAGCAAAGTTTCAGAAAAGCATGTGGATTAAACGAGGAAGCTTTGTAGTAATTGATGAAAGTGGGAGAGAAGAGGCAGTTGAATCTGGTAGAAAAGTTGCAGGCATTGTTACACAAGTGCTCTACCATGATCAACTTCGTCAGCTTCAGAAATCTTCTGAATGGCCTGAGATTTTCAAATCATTGTCACTTGAACACTTCAAGCAAGGTTTGAATTCTTGTGCAGACTCTATTGATGATGATGATGAATGTTCTAGTGATGAAGAGGGACTTCCACCCTTGGAAGCAAATACGAATAGAATTAATCCTCTGCTCTCTCGGTTGGATTTAGAGTCTGAATCTGATTCTGATAATGAAAATGATTCATAAACATTTTGCACTGTCATGGAAATTTGTGTCTAAACTCATAGAATTTAACTACATGTGAAGAAGAGAATGTGTTATTAATTCATATTTTCATCTTGTTTTTGTTTTATGGTCGAGATATTGATGAAATGGAACACATAATGGGACCATGGTTAAAAAATGGATCATTCTGGTTCATATTTTACAAATTGTTTTCTTGAATTATGACATGTACAATAAGTAAAAAGAATTGTACACCATTACATTGATATGGAACTGGCTTGCTCATGGTTATTTTCATTAGTTGCTTGATAATGCTTCAGTTCTTTTGTACTCTAATATGAAATGTTGTTTTCTGTTACTGTTGTTTCTAGTTTTGTTTCTCGTATGATTTATTTGGTATTCAATTGATGTTCATAGAGTTGTATTGAGAAACTATGTAAGAAACTAATTTTTTTGTTGGATAAATGATTGAACAAAATCTTTTTCTTTTTTTTTTTTTAGTTTTGTTTTTTGTTTGTCAGGAAGTTAGAATCTTTGCAATCTATCTAATCTAATATATCCTGTGACTGGTTCCATATATTTTTTTTAATGTTAACTTTTGATGAGTTTCTATTTACTTTTTTTCTTTTTTAATATGCTTCTGTCTAAGTCATTAAATATAGTGTCAATGGTTTACGGTGAAAAGATTATCAATCTGAGGTTTTAGGGCATTATGTTTCTACTTCGCTGTTAATTCATCTTCTTTTATTTCATAGACTTCCTTTTCAGTTTTTTAATAATTTTTACTCTGGAGTGTAATAACATCAGTGAAATTTTGATTTCGAGAAATTATGAAAATAGGCAGGGACATCAGAACTCGTTGAGAAGATAACATCTAATGGGAATCTCAAGCAATCTAAGCTTAAATTTGGATATGTTTGTTCTATCTCATGATGCGTTGACAAGAAAATTGAGCATCCTTCTGAATCTTTCTTCTCTCAACTATTTGATAGGAACCTGGGATTTGTTTTTGATGGTTTGTTGTACTACTGCATTTTCAAACTTGATATATTGTAACTATTGTTATTGGTGGAAGTCCTTTGGATGCCGATTAATATGACAATGAAACCTGAATTCATCAATTGATGCCAGGAGTGTTTAAATAAAATCTGTGCCTGGTAATGAAATCTGAGGAGCTTTAGTAGCAGCTTTCTTGGAGTTTTTGATTTGATTTTGGAGTGAGTGTTTTATTATAATTGACATATGTTGACAATATCTCTATTTTTAGCTATATTTGGTATTGATAGTGATGTATAAATTTACCACCATGTTATTTCTCTTCTCAGTTTAGACTTAGTGTTCTTATCAATGATCTATTGATATGGGTCTCTATTTGAGTTATTCTTTCGAACGATTATGCTAATGATTCATTGAATCTGAGCCAGCATTTCTGTTTTCTTGGGAAAGCAAGATTCTTATGGATCAATTGTTTTTCTAGACACTGAGTTTCTTATTAATTTGGATGAATCTGCACAGCTGACAAAAAAATATTCTTTTCCCTATTGATTTCTTGTCTTCCACTTTTCATACAATATCAGAATTGGTTTGCTGGTGATGTATTTACTATTGCACGTATTATCAGAAACAAACATGATGATATGTGATATCACTACTCCTGAAGCAAACTGTTTCTAAGAAAATGTACAATGGTTTCGCCCAAGTTGTGTTTTTAGGTCGTATGTGAATTATTGTATTTGATTCGTTTTCTCAGTTACCTTTGCTATTATCTGTCATCCAACGTGTTTTTTTTTTTTTGAGATGTGTGATTCTCACATGGCATAACCAGTATTACAATGCCATCTCCTTTTTTTTTACTTCAATCTTTTTATCTATTTGTTTTGTTGTCAATTAAATTCTTCATAGTTGTTTAACGCCTTGTTTATGAATTTTATTTCTGGTGGCGTTGCCTGATGATTACTCAAAAAGAACGGAGATTTGAACGGTGCTCTTTGTTGAAGCCTGGTTATTATCACATTGGCTCCAAAAGCATCTATGAAATACCTTTTTTCAGATTTTATGAAGGCAGTCCTTGTATATTTCATTGTTTTTATTATGTTTTTATGAATTCCAACTTGGTCATTTGAAATAAGCTGAATGTTGCTTGCTTTGTGATTAAGACTCCTTCGTTTTAAAATAGTCGTTGCATTGCAAAATAAATTTGGTTCAATATATCTGTTAGCTTCTTGATTATCAAGGTCTTTTATTTATTGAAGATTTTTATGATTATTGTTGAAAATATGATATTCTAGCATCTCAAAAAGAATATTTTTACCAGTTTAAACGAAAGTTAGTGGTAGCTAAATGTTCCCTTGATTTGTGTCTAATAACTCTAGAGTTGGTCTCTTGTGATGATCGGATTTCTTGAGAACACCCCCTTCTAATCCAATCTTATACATACGACATCTCTATTTGTCGTTCATTACTTCATTAAACACAGTCAACAATCTGAAATTTATGTCAATGCAGTGAAACCGACTCCATTCCAGCACAGGAACAGGTCAAAGCTTTTCCCATTGCGCAATGTCTACGAGGTGAATATTCTTCCCTAACATGAGATTCTTGAGATTAGATGAGTTTTATTGTGCTCGACATTGTTGGTTGTTGTTCTGTGAGTGTTGTTCTTCAAGGATAAAGGGTAAATCTGATTTCGTAACTTGGAATCAGAATTTCACATGTATCCTTAACATAACCTAAAGGTATCCTTAACATAACCTAAATGTATTTTTAACGAACGAATTTAAGTGGATTTGAGTGCATCCACTCAGGCCCGTATTCGGGACGGGTGGACAGGTCGACCCCGTACAACCGATGCGTATAAGTATTTGTGCATAAATTAACATCTCATTTTCTGTTAATATTTAACTTAATGTATAAAACCTTAAACCCACACGGAAATGGGAACAACAACAAAAGCTTTCTCTTCCTCTCCTCTCTCTCTTGATGCTTCTATTTCAACAGGCCCCTTTACTTCTCACTTCCGCCCCCTCAGAGGCTGCTTTCTACAAATTCCGACCACTTTGCACCGCCACCGCCGCCACAGAACCGGTTATTGATGAAGCGGAAACACTGCAACCCATGAAGCATTCGATTCTCCTTGAAAGACTCAGGCAGAGGCACCTTAAAACACAAAGGTCTCATCTCAATTTCCATTTAGAGCGCTTCATAAAGAGGAGTAAATACTGACTTTTCATGGTACCTTATTATAATTTCTCCTTTCTTTCACAGCTGGGTTGCATATGTATAAAAACCAGCTGCAGCAGTATATGCTCAGAAAGAAAATATTGGTTTTCCGGTGCATACTCCTGAGGTTCAAGGCCCTCCTCATGACCGTTGTTTCAAGTCAAGAGTCACTATTGATGGAAAAACATTTGAAACATCGGAATTTTTCCCCACACTGAAGGAAGCTGAACAAGCAGCTGCCAAAGTTGCGTGCCAGGCGTTGTCAGTGGATGTAATTCAAGAGGCTAGTATTTTGTTTATTGTTGCATTGCTACTGGTTAACATGTATTGTTATAAAATTGGCATTGTCTTAGGATGGAGGTTTATACATAAATCTTTTGCGAAAAACTTGCACAGAAAAAGGGTTTTGTTTGCCCATCATATGAGACAGTCAGCTCTGGTGTTGGTCTCAAGTGGTAGTAGGTTTAGAGGGAGTGAATAAGCCTACTTAAATTTTCAAACTTTTCTTCGAAAGATAATGTTTAAGTCACAAGAGGCAGGTAGCTAGAGAGCTTGCTGGGCCTGAGGTTACTGCTTGAATAATTACCTTGTGAACTTAATCAAAAAAAGTTTTATGCACAACGGAAAATACTTCAAAACAATGTTTTTAAACTGAAAACCTTTTAAGGATGCTTATGAGAGAATATATATATCAGGCAACAAAGATAAGCAAGATATAAGAACATCAGACAATAAGTTTTAAACAAAATAAAGACAAAAGCAATATATAGAGGTTTAAGAGTGGAGAAATTTCTCTACGTTCTCTCTACTCCTTCTCAAGGAGAAACATTGTTAAGAAAGTAGTTTGCTTTACAAAAACACCGTTTATACAAACTAGAACCTAACAAGAATTGTCAGTCTATCCCACACAGGGTTACTGCACAGTGACCAAACTCAAACAACCCACACATAGCTCTTATTCTTCTACTAAGAATGTAAATACTTGATCAGGAACAGTCTCCGATCAAGCAACTCCTACAGTCTATAATAGATAAATAAAGTGTTTTCTTCAACAATGAGGCAGCAAGCTTGAACAGTTAGCTCTTTAAACAGAGTATGTTTGCTGTTATAGACTGGACTTGAAACTTTAAAGGATTTGAAAGATAGAGTTATTGATAGCTTTAGAATGCTTGATTGTGCGAGTTTCAGGTGCTCTTCAAGTCCAGTTCTTCTTCTATCTATAGACGTGAGGATTCTGGCCGTTGAAGAGAGTTTTCTCCTCTGCAGCGTGCTTGTGGTGATGCGTTTTCATTTGATTGGCTCATACACGATTATGTTGCGGTTGTACACCTCTGCAGCTGTGCCTGCCATATCAGTCTGAGCATCGTCCTTTCGTCCTTTATGTTCCTCCAGATGACGCTTTTTGATTGGTTCGTACATGAATGTGCCTAACGGCAATTCAAAGTGTTTGATCCGAGGTAACTGCTTCATAGAAAGGTTTCTGCTGCTTTTCGTCGTATTCGGCTAGCATCCTGTTTTGTAGCATCCTTTCAAAGGTTGCTGCTTCTTCCATACTTAGCCGTTTTTGTGATTTTGCTTGGGCAGCATCCTTTCATAGAATCCTTCCAGGCTCCTTCCAGTATCCTGCTGCAGTGATCTAAACTTAGTCAATTTTTGATTTCTTTGGACAGCAAGGTCTTCAGCCATCTTCAAGCTTTAACCTTCAATCTTCAAGCTTCCTGTACCTAGTCTAAACTTTTACAAATCAATCAAATCAATCTAACAACAAAGGATCATAGGTCCTATCTATTACATGTTTTGTCCTTATCAAAATCTATACAAGGTTCCTTACAATTTCCCCTTTTTTTATGATGACAAAACTCTTTTAAGAGGATCAAAGACTTGAAAATTTTTATTAAGGAAGGTGAGCAGTATCATAAGAGAAAAACAGAAGGACAAGTTCACGAGTAGTGAACTTTTAGAACTGAATTTTATATTTATTGAGTCAATAATAGTTAGTATCAGAGCAATACAAAGCAAAGCAAATAAAATGTACAATGATAGGGAGCAAGAACAGTAAGCTCAGGAATAGAGAGATGGGAGAGGAAGCATCCTTCAGATCTTTAGCCAGGATGATTTCTGTTTCTTTTCATTCCGGAAGTCTTTCCACCAGTTCAGAATTGATTCCTGCTAGGCCGGCTCCATCATCCTTCTCATCTCCGGGGTAATGACTTCCCCCTTTTCCATTCAGCTTTTCAGCCTCATTTGGATTGGGAGTATTCCTTTGCTGGCAAATTCTCTGAATTTTTGAAGTCTTTCCCTATGGGATCTTCCTCTTATCATTGTGGATTCTTTGCCAGCTTCATGTAGTACTTCAGGTACTCTGTCCGTTTGAAGTTCTCGATCTGCAGGTAGGAAGGATTAAAGGTGGTAGGCATGTCGAACTCTGGGATGCCACTCTTGAAATCTTGAGCTTCTGGTGTCGGGGCTTCCATCAAGAAAGATAAGAAGGGAATCCGGCATCTCAGTCTCATTCTCCGGTAGAGCTTCGAGGTCAGGCTGCTTCTGGGCTGGATACAGTCTTGCGAGACTTTCTTGAGTAGATTTCTCTAGCAACTGATCCATTCCGCGGTACAAGTCTTCAGCCTTCCTCCTCTTATCTTCCCTTTCTTCATGTCCTCTGTGCAAACCCAGATGGACAGTTCCTGAGATAGTGTCAGATTTTCTCTTCATTCCGCTATCTGAGTAACATCAGGCTCCTCCTCCTCTGCTTCCTCCATCTCTGCCAGTGTCCCTTCTTGGTACGATGGCCAGCTGCCTGCACTTTGAAGGGTCCTAAGCCCTCTGTTCGATCCTCTTCACTTCTTCCCCATTTTTGTCATCATAGTCAGAGACTACTCCAAACCTTATCATCGAATGCATATTGCAAGGATCTCAGTATGATCCTTCAAGGTTTGTTTCTGCTCGAACTGTGCATCATCGATGTTCTTCAGGGTTGAAGTGATAGATTTCTACTCCGTCTCCAGTTCGACTAGCTTTTTCTCCTTGGCGTTCAACTTGTCCATCAAGTTCTTCATGGCTTCAGCTGAGGAACTTCCAGATGTTGGAAGTTGGGAAGTGATGGTCGTCTGCAGCCTGGCCAGGGTGGTATTAAGGGCATCGACGAAAAGTTGGACCTTCTTTCGATCCTTCATGGTCTCCAGGCGCATTCTCTTACTGGCCTTAGACAGGGACCTCCCAACTTGTTCCACCACCTTGAATACATTAGATATGGACTTGTCAGAATCCTACAAAGAAGAAGAAGAAGTTAGTCTAGTGGATTTTTCGGCTCCGGTATCACCCTATTCACTGGGTGTACCATCATCGTTATTGGAAGAGCTGCTGAGATCTCTCTCTTCCTCAGCTTCCTTTTCTGCAGCCTCCTCTTCCACCACATCATCCTGAGGAGGCACATCCACCTTCCAGGACTAATATATCCTTATCTCTTCTTCTGAAGGCCCTTGCTTCTCCTCAGTCGCCTTCTCAGTCTCCTTCATCTTTTCTGAAGTCTCTATGGGAGCAGACTCTTCAACAGTAGGCTCTGTAGGAGCAGCATGGTCTGTTGGAACAATCTCAGCAGTAGGTTTTGTGTTAGCAGCCTGTTCTGCGGCCTCCTCTACAACCTTCTTATCAAGGTTCCCAGGATCCTCAAAAGTTACTCCTCCATCTCCATTAGAGTAACCTCATCAGCCGTTTTATCTTCCTCCATCGGTGTCTGTTCATCATAAGTTATTGGCACGGAGGGTCCTTCAACAGTTGCTGCTTCAGGCTCCTAAGCAACTTGGAGAGTCTTTTCCAGCTCGGCAGCAACCGCAAGGACTTCCAATCTTTCAGCCTCCGAAGTAGTTGGGGGCTCCTTCATCGGCGATTCAGGTTTTTCTTGGGTGGTAGGAGCATCCTCTAGGGCAGGAACTGCTCCCGCGACATCGGATCCTTACACCTCCTCATCAGGCAGGATCTCAATGTCCACCAACTGACTGAAAGCACCACTGGACTCATCCTGTGGCGTGAATGCTGGTGGTGAAGGTATCCTTTGATTAAGTGGCTGAACCATTAAGGGTGGTTCAGACGACTCTATCGCACTGGAGGATCCTTCACCAGGCTGCATCGGCTGAGGCCTATACCTCCTCCTTGTCTCCACCAGGCTGGCATCCATAGCCTGCTTCAACATCCTCTCCTCCGCTTCATCTACTCCAAACACCTCCGCCTCCTTTAAAGAGTTGAAGCTAAAACCAAGAAGCTGGCAGAGGTGAATGCTGCTAAAGTTGCTTACTTCGCTGATCTTAAGGGTAAGAAACTATATTATTCCTAGGGAATAGAGCTTGTTGAGATTATAGTTCTCTGTTGCGTCTGATTTTCATCTTCCCCATGTCTTAGAAGTGGCTTAGGATTATGAATTTCCAAAATTGGATGATGTTTGGTAGAGACTGTGATTAGGTTCCCATCAAAATAGTATATGAACAAATTCTTCATTAATGGCAGGGTTAAGGTTCGAAATTGGGGAGTGGATTATGAAATCCACGTGATATATATGGGTGTTTGTTTATGAATGCATTTAGTATGGGACAAGCTGGTGCATGATCTAAATCTAGTACTAAATATGCAGCTACGGAGTCCTCAATGGTGTCATCTATCAATAGCTTTCTTTGCCATCTTCAACTTTCCCTCTATGGACTTCACATCTTCTAACTCGGGGGTCACAGGCTATAATATTTTACAATTATGATCGGATACATGTGTGTTAAAAAATGATTCATCATTATTTTATAATCGGATTTTATAAGCAAACATATATATATATATATATATATGATATAATATATTATATATACATGAAATATAATACTATATACACTACTTTTTGTTGTATTACCATTTAAATTAGTGGAAATTTCTCCCTTTACCCAAAGAGTTAGTCTCCTGTACATCAGTTGCACGGATCTGTGATCCATGCAACTGGGCCGCGCGTGGATCACGCGCGGGCTGGGTTGGCCCGCCCAGCCCGTGCCTCTTTACTTATTTCGCGTGTTTTGCTTGTTACCCTCACGTTATGTTAGGGTTACTTTCGCGTTATGTTAGGGTTACCTTCGCGTTATGTTAATGTGACCCCATATCCAGATTTCATACCCTTAGTTTAAAACCACTGAACTAAAATGTTAATCATACCCTCATGTTATGTTAGAGTTACCCTCATGTTATGTTAGGGATATCCTCATGTTATGTTAGTGTTAACCTCGTGAGGGTAACACGGGTAACACTAACATAACATGAGGGTAACCCTAACATAACATGAGGGTATGACTGCCTGAGCGAATCTTGGTGGGTTTGAGCGCCCACCAGGGTAACACGGGTAACACTAACATAACATGAGGGTAACCCTAACATAATATGAGAGTATGACTGCCTGAGCGAATCTTGGTAGGTTTGAGCGCACCCACCAGGCGCGTGGGGGCACGTGGAGCGCGTTGGGGCGTGTAAAAACGCGCGTCAGAGGAGCGTGGGACGGGTCGACCCGGGTGCATGGATCCTATCCATGCACCAGTTGCATAAAATATTTTGTCTTACCCAAATTAATAGGCTAAGGAACTAATTTATCCATTTTTGGGAAGTAACTTTTTCACCCAATTTGATTAGTGAAATGTCCACATTACCCTCAATTTAAATTTGTATTGAACCATCCCTTCTTTTAACATTTAATACTTTTATATTTAATTTTTTTATAACTTCTATTTAAAATTGCATATATCTTTTATTAGAAAATTTGAATAAGTAAATTTTAATTTGAAATGTTTATATATTGTAGCTTTTTTTTATTTAATTTTGTATTACATATGTGTATATATCATTTAAATTATGTTATCGTCATATTATAAAATTAAAATAATATTAATATTTTTAGAAACACATCTAAATTTATAAAATGATATATCGAATATATCTTTTGGGGGTAATTTGTATAGATCGTTGATCTTTTTATTACCTAGTATAAATTTAAAAATACGGTAAAGTATATGTGCAACAAATAAATATTGTGATATATATTGCCAAATTTTCTTCAAATGGATTTCGAGCTCCATGACAATCAAATACATCATCAACTTCGAACAGACTTAGTTGAACACATTTGGACACTATTTGTGAACTTGTAAAAATTAATTGGTCATTTATATTTAATTTTATGTCAAATGTATTGTAATGTCGATTGTTATTTTCAATTAATTGCTAGCAATATATATATATATATATATATATATATATATATGTCTTTTTATTATGTAATTAGTCCAGAAAACAAAGATTTAAACTAAATATTAATTCATTATTCACTATTCATTATTCTTATTTTATAAACCCATCTCAATTTTTCTCCTTATTTCCAAATCTTTATTCTTATTTTGATATTTCTAACCTCCACTAATGCTAGCTTATCTCATTAAGTGATAGTTTTTATATATGCATTGCTTAAATAATATAATAATGACTTCCATCTTTATTTGAGAAGATCTCTTGAACACCAGGTGTATGAATCTCAGATCCATGCACTCCGGTCGGATCCGGCTACTCGGCCAGTTTTTTTTTTTTTTCGCGCTTGATTTTTGCAATTTTGGTCATGACTTTTATGTTATGTTAGACGTACATTTGTGTTATGTTAGACATACTATTATGCCAAGATTTCATACCTTTAATTAAAAAAAAAAAAAAAACCCTAACTTCGGCACATTTTGTACATGTACCTTTACGTAGTATTAGTCGTATCTTATGTTATGTTAAACCTACTTTTATATTATATTAAATGTACCTTATATATATATAATATATAAAGGTATGACTAACATAGCTAAATGTATATCTAACATTACTAAAAAGTATGAAAGTATAGTTAAAAATTTTAAGGGTATGTTTGGGCTGGATTTGGCACATCTGTATTTTGGATGGGTTCAGTCCAAACAATGTTTGGACACGATTTGCAAAATCCTACAAACCTACCCTATTTATCCTACTTTTTCAACAATTCCCAACATAAAATCATTTCCTTTTTCTATATTTTCCAATGTGAAAATTATATTTAATTATATTATACCCCACAAAATTGTCAAAATCCATTCTCACAAATCCTTCTAAAGCCTAAATCCAGATTTGCAAAAGCCACCTTAAGTCCAGAACAAACATCCCCAAGGGTCTGAAATTAGAACACAAAGGTATGACTTACATTACATAAATGTATGTCTAACATAACGTAAAAGTATGACACCTCAAGCGAATTTGGGTGAATTGTGGGGGGCACGTGAAACACGCGTGGAAGCATGTTTTTGGGCACGTTGATCGAGTCAAACCAGGTGCATGGATCCATACACCAAGTCCATAAAGTTTTTATCTCTTTATTTTTTTTCTTATTTCCATCACTATTTTTTCTTCTTCTTTTGATATTTGTAGTCTCTATTTCATGCTAGATCATGCATTGTTTATATAAGACAATGGTAAGTGAGATTTGTTGAATAAATAAGCATTGTTTATATAGGACAATGAAATGTAGAGAAAGCATGATTCTAATAGCTTGTGGTGGAAGTTTGATTTAAAATGGTAAATGTTGTTGTGCACCAGGTGCACGGATCTGGATTGGTGCAATTGGGGCGACCCGACCCGAATCCGCGCACCTGGATTTTCTTTTTTTTTCTTTTTTTTTTCGCTTCAGGCTATTACCTTTATGTTGTAAGGATGTGACATTTATGTTATATAAGTGTGACCTTTATATATAAATGTCATGACCTTTATGTTTAGTAACTTAGGAAAAAATGAAGATTTTCAGGTTTTTTCGCTTCAGATTAAGACCTTTATATTGTATTGTTGCAAACTTTATGTACAATTCTTATGACCTTTACGTACAAATATTATGACCTTTATAATCCATAACTTTGAAAAAAAAATTGAAATTTTCAAAATTCAGTGCATTTTAAAGATGGATATATGTGCAACTAATATTACATAAACGTAAATATGTACAAATTTTGCTAAAATTCTTCATTTTTTTCTAAGTTAGAGTATATAAAGGTCATTACATTTATGCATAAAGGTCACACTTATATAACACAAAGATCACATGCATATAACATATATGTAATAACTTGAAGCGAAAAAATAAAATTCAAAAATAAATAAAATAAATAAAAGTGCGCGAATCCGGGTCGACCCGGACCCGACCCGAATTGTATGTGCACCAGTTGCTCAGAAGACTAACTCATTTAAAATTATTGATAATTTAGAAAAATCAAAATGAAAAAAAGCAAAAAAAAAAAAAAAAATACACATCATCGATTGATGTGACATTTTAAAGAGAGAAAGTGGCAAATTAGTAAATTTCACCAACTTATTCCTTCCTTTTTATATATGAGTTGGTCTTGTGTGAGACCGTCTCACGAATATTTTCTCGTGAGACGGGTCAACCCATAACCCACATTTAGCAATTCATATGCAAATCTATGGATGTGGGTTCAATTTATGGATATTTAGGATCCGTCTCACGGAAACTATTCGTGAAACCGTCTCACATGAGTTTTTGTATTTATATATAGTACAAATTAATATATATCTAACAAATTACCTTATATCTTGGGGTAAATAAAGATTATTTGCAATTTTATGTATAGAAATTGTATTGATAAACTAAAAGTTACTCCCTCCGTCCCATGAAAATTAACCTACTTTGACCGGCACAAATATTAAGAAAAAGTTGTTGACTTTGATTGGATGTGTTATTTTAATATTTTTGAGTGGTAATTTTGTAATTTAAACCAACTTTTTGAGTGCAAAAGTTGTAAAATGAAAGAAATTGAGGAGTAAGAGAGTAAAATTTTCTTTGCCATTTTGGGGCTGACAGATTTAAGTGGGACAAACGAAAATGGCAAGTAGGCTAATTTTCATGGGACGAAGGGAGTACTATTGAACCGTAAAAATTATTAAATAAACAAAATTATTGATCTTAATGTTTAAAAAATAAGATCCGAAAGTATTAATAAAATTGAAAATCCTAATTAACATGTAAAAATCATCTAAATTATAAAAAAAAAAAATCAAAATTCAATTCTAAGATGACCAAATAAATATGAAAATTTACATATAAAAAAATTATGAGGTGAACAATTGGCATCCAAAGAATGACCACAGAGCACAACTGAATAAGAAAAGTAAAAGATGGTAACAACAAACAACGAGAGAGATGTCACTTTACAAAAGTCAATAAATGATAACAAAAAAATGAAATAAAAATTGAAGATGGATCAATACATCACATAATTATTATACATGTAAAAGGGATGGTTGCAAATGATGTAGCTTAGTGAACTCTAGATAATGAATGGGATTATTACAGTATAATTTCCTCTTGAACACTAACATTGAGAGTCTTGTTTGGAAGAACAATGCTGTTTATCACCACAACTTCATCCTCCACTGTAACTGATTCACCTGATTTATAAACATGTTTGTCAGCTAAAGCTACCCTGTTTCAAGAATGAAAAGCTCGAAAAACGAGTGCAGAATTTACCAAGAATAGTAACTCCAAGCTTCGCGTTGTGGTCTCCTGAGGCCTGAAACACAAATTATAAATGTTAGAAATGTTCTGCAACGAGCAAGAATGCGACATATGAAGGATCTTGTTGAGCAGAATTCATGTACCTGGACTCTAGACCACCTTCCAATCGAAGATTTCCATCCAACGATTGCATGAATCACCACGGCGTTTTCCTTATAAACGTAAGGAAAGAAAATGAATCCACATCATTACATGCACATCAATACCGATTTTATGCAGCAATTCGAGTGGGAAGTACCTTAATCTCAACATCATCAAGAATAATGCAGTTGACAAGCCTCACACCAGCTCCTATCCTCGCATTAGCTGCGATTGAAACATTAGGACCAATCTGTTTCACAAAAGAGAACATGGGATCAGATTAGATACTGCTGATTCTTTTTTCTGTTTCTTTATCTCACATACACATATAACGAGAGCATATTAGATATCAAGTATGATGTAATACGATGTCAGCTGTAGAAAACCTTTGCAGTTGGATGAGCTTTTGCGGATGGGTGAATGTAGACATCGCCAGAAATATTAGCCTTCTTAGTGCCGTCTCCAGTAGCCAGGAGATGGGGTGAAGTGATCCGGAATTGTGAAAGATATAATCCCGAACATTTCAGGGACATTCTGCACGACAAAAAGACCCGTCAGATAGAAGACAAGAACTGTGGTAAAGCAAGAAATATCTTCGTCTTTAGCTCACCCAGGAGTTTTAATTTGTTCCCAGAAATCCCTAGTTTCATATACATAGAACTGCTTTTTCCCAGCAAGTGGTGATAGAATGTCTTGATCCAATCTTACAAAATCTGTTGGGAGATTCCTGTTGATCAATTTGCATCAGAAATAGAGATGGACCAAAATAGTGCAAGTTTATCTGCTCAAATTTTCTATGCCGAACTGTGTAAAATTAAAAGCAGACTTTCTGTATTTTTCGGAAAATAGATTAAAAGGCAACACTCCATATTTGTATGTATGGTGAAATGTTATACAATAATATTGTGTTTATGTAGAACGGTTTGGAAACAATGTTCAGGCAGTTGTTATATAGTGAAGGTTCCACCTGTTTGCCGGTTGAAGTGCTTCAAAGCTGGATACGCGCCTCAGGGTAGCTGCAAATTAGAAAGTATATAAATCAATAATCATAGGAACATATACATTACGACGAATATTGCATTGAAGAAAACGAAACAAACTGTCAGTTTGAAAGAGCTTACTGGTGATCTTCAGTGCTAGTTAATTTTCAAAATTAGTGAGCCTAAAGCCAGCAAGACTACAATACAAAACAGAAACATCAGACTTTTCTTGGTTGTTTAAACATCTAGAGATACATAGGGTACAACTTGAACCTTATCCGAAAATTTGAATCTACCACAACAAATAAACAGCAATCATAAATACATCACATTTGGCATGTGATGGCCATGAATGTGCAAATAGAATAAACAATGGAGGGATTATAAATGTCTAGAAGAATTCAAGTAAAATAACTATTTTGCTTCAGATTTTTTTTTTTGGGTGAGAGGGGGGGGGGGGGGGGGGGGGGGGGGGGGGGGGGGGGGGGGGGGGGGGGGGGGGGGGGGGGGGGGGGGGGGGGGGGGGGGGGGGGGGGGGGGGGGGGGGGGGGGGGGGGGGGGGGGGGGGGGGGGGGGGTTCCCTGAGTTATCCTAGTCACATAGGCAACTAGGAAATGTGATCTAATCTACAGATCACCAAAATTGAGCAAAATGAAACTATACGAGTTTTATAATGCTACTGAACTACTTACACTCAATGACCCCAACTAAATAGATGGAAAATAATGTAGTCTTTTATTGAATAAATTATAGCTTTACTGACCCCGTAGCTTAGAACATGTAAAACTTCTAAGCCAACATATCGAGTAAGACAAGGATTTACTAACCTCTGTCTTTTCTTTGGGTGGAAACACCTTGAATGGCTGTAAAGATGTCTGGGGTAAATATGTACACACCACAATTGATACGATCACTCACCTGTTTGATAGAGTTCCAAAGAATATGATATAATTAAGCAAACATCAAAGAGAGCAAAGAAAAATGTAGACACATTGATTTGATCTCAGAACTTATACATACAAAAGTTTCAGGCTTCTCTGTGTAGTGAAGCAGTTCATTGGTAACAGGGTCTGCTACAAGTTCCCCAAACTGGCTTGCCGATTCAGGAGAAACCTGCAGAAGGAAAAAAGGAAAACATCAATCAAAGGTCAAGAATTAAGATAGAATCACAAGTAGATGAAAATGAAGATTTCAACCTTGATCACCAAAATGGTTCCGATCCCACCATAGCTTTTGTGGGCGTCTGCAAAGAATATCATCATCCATAAATTTAATATTTGTAAGAAAAAACCATATATACTAGTAATAAATTAAGTGAGATGATGTACTATATGAGTTGCATGGTAATTACCGAGCATCTCAGGCAATGGAAAACTGCAGCAAACATCACAGTTTAGCAAAAATATGTGTGACTGCCAGATAAAACGTGACCGTATCAATAATAATGTCAAGAATTATTCAATAGTCTTTCATTGACTCATTCACCAGAATGAGGTTTCTTCCTATGAAAGATAAAAAACTTGAGAATTAAGTAAAAATAAGGACCGGGTTGTCTTCCATGATTAGATCCCTGAAGTTATAAAGTCCACCTGCTGAACCATGTGGCTTATCCTCTTTCAAGTACCTAAGAAAGTTCAGCAAGGAACAATATGGTGAATAAGTACTACATCTATATGAATTGCACCTTTTAGAGTTTGGGGAAAATATGTTATAAAACAGCCGAATTACCTGACAGGAACTCTAAGCTCGTTAGATATTGAAGAGACAAATAATGCAAATTCACGCTCTTCATAAAAACCAATCAGATATATCTGTGCTAGATTCGGAATCTAACAAGAGAGACACACAAAACAAGTTACTCAACCTCCCACCAATGCATGAGGGACAAATTGGACAGTCTTTTTTGCTTTATTTTCTTTACATTCACTCAAATTCCCAACTTAGAAAGTTTAAGAATTTTGGGAGACCTCGACTATATGCATGATGTGTTAAATAATATGTTAATGACGTTTAACGCGTTCAGTTTAGGCA